>CAMZMU010000110.1:37577081-38006304 GCA_947311845.1 Poa pratensis
GATCATTTTAGTGATCTAAAGACTGTGACAAAGTCGCACGTGCCTGCACGCATGCACCGGAAAGGGTTGAAATACCAAAGAAAGATAAGGGTATACCTCCCCCGCCCTTAGGCCTAAAAGGGCGCGGAATCCGGTTCCTCAAATCCCAAGTACCGGGGACGCCCGAAGAAAAAGGACAAGAGGGATTTATCACAGCTTGCCCCACAAGAGGGGAGCCAGTCGAGACCTGGCACAAGCACGGAAGTTTCAGTGCATGAAATTCCGGACTTGAATTTTCCTATATCGGAAATACCTAGCGAAGATGTGTGCGCACACATTGGAGTGAGAAAGCTAAAGGACCTTGCTCCTGGATTGGGAAATCCGGTGAGAAAGGAAATGTGCCTGATGCACCCCATGACGAAATGGCCATTAACTATGTTAATTCTGGTGAGTCAATTAATCGAGCCATGGCAAATGTCGACATATATTTTGCCATTAAAATTGCCTCAATCATAGATCCTGACCCCGAGCCTAACACGCTTGCTGATTGTAAGAAGAGGTCGGATTGGAAAGATTGGCAGAAGGCGATAACTGCGAGTTAGTATCTCTTAACAAAAGAGAGGTGTTTGGACCTGTTTGTCTAACCCTTCCCACATACACCCTGTTGGCCACAAGTGGGTTTTTGTTCGAAAGAGAAACAAAATAACGAGGTATTACGGTACAAGCAAGGCTCGTTGCTCAAGGGTTTTCTCAGCAACCAGGTGTCGACTTTGAGGAAACTTACTCACTATCATGGATGGAATTACTTTTAGATACTTGATCTCAATGGCAGTAAACTTGGATTTGAAAATAAAACTTATGGATGTTGTCACCGCTTATTTTTATGTTAACTTGGATTCGAACATATACATGAAGGTACCCGAAGGTATAACTGTTCCGAACCAAGGTAGAGCAAATAGAAGTTTATACAGTGTTCCTTAAAAAGTCACTGTATGGACTCAAACAGTCGGGTAGGATGTGGTATAATCGTTTAAGCGATTTCCTTCATCAGAAGGGCTACACGAGCGTTGAAGCTTGCCCATGTGTTTTTTACGGAGATCACAAGATGGTTTCTGTATTATCTCGGGTAGTGGGATGATTTGAACCTAATCGGTACACCTGAGGATATTGAGGAAGCGAGTTCCTACCTGATGTCGGAATTCGAGATGAAGGACTTAGGCAAAACCAAGTTCTGCCTAGGTGTACAACTTGGGCATTCCCCTGCTGGGATCTTAATGCACCAGTCTGCCTACACCCAGAAGGTGTTAGAAAGATTTGGATTTGATAAGGCATATCCTTCTAAGACCCCCATGATTGGGAGATCTTTACAGCGGGACAAGGACCCGTTTAGGCCTAAGGAAGAGGGGGAGGAAGTTCTGGGACCAGAATTCCCCTACCTGAGTGCAGTTGGCGCACTCATGTACCTCACGAATTGTAACACGGCCGGACATTGCGTTCGCCGTCAATTTGCTTGCTAGGTACAGTTTTGAGCCTACCAATAGATATTGGAAAGGCATCAAGGACGTCTTCCGATACCTCCAAGGGACCAAAGATCTTGGCTTGTTTTTCCGGAGGAATCAAGATCTTACGCTTGTAGGACATGCTGATGCTGGGTACTTGTCAGACCCGCGTACTGCAAAGTCTCAGACTGGATATATTTTCCTTTGTGGTGGAACAGCAATTTCCTGGAAATCGTCTAATCAAACTTTAGTAACAACTTCGACGAACCACTCGGAAATCATAGCATTGTATGAAGCATCATGAGAGTGTGCATGGCTTCGACGGATGATCGACCACATCCAGCTGACATGTGGGCTGAACACCGTCCAAACCCCAACTATCATCTATGAAGATAATGCCGCTTGTGTTGCACAGGTCCAGACGGGTTATGTGAAGCAATCTCACAAAGCATATCGACCCCAAATTCTTCTATGCACATGAATTACAAAAGTTGAACGAAGTAAGAATCTTGCATACTAAGTCATGTGAAAATCTTGCTGATTTGTTCACTAAATCATTACCAGCATCTTCTTTCGAGAGATGTGTTCGTGGAATGGGTATGATGAGACTAAATGGTACTTTTTTCGCCCATCTAATGATTGTTGCTCGCTCCCTCCTTGATAATCTATTGCCACCATATCTATTATATAATTAAAACACAGGTTAACCAATGGTGGAGATTTACCACCGTAGAGTTAAAAGATCTCAATGGTTCAGATTTGTGTTGACTCGGCAAGGAAGGAGATGCACGTGGGCTATAGAGATTATGGATCGTACGCAATACGAATACGACTTCACGTCCGGCACTTTTCGTGCTGTAATAGGAGACGTCTTCATCTACACCTAAACACATATATACCATCGTAAGACAATGCCCTTGGCCTCCATGTCCTGTCGTTATTTTCGCCGTCACGGCGGCACATGGTTACGCGCGCCGCCGACATCAAAGCTTTAGCTGCTATCTGGCAAGCACCGGTTTTTTCAGTGCGGAATCTACAAGACATGGTCGTGGACTTGCCAGCACAAGGAAGAAGATGACAATAACCAAGCTTTGGAGTACAATTAATTTTTTGCATCCAATCAAAGAACACACGGGGCAAGGATCGTCAAACTTTGGACCAAGCTTTCTAGGAAGCCTGCAGTCTCGCCGGGGCGTTTATATTGCGCTGATCATGGAAGGCCCGGCCGGACGATCGGCAAATTGAAGAGGGAAGACACGCTAACCATCCAGATGTTTTAATGGATCAAATCGCCAAACTGAAGACACAATCTGCGGAAGGCATGGTGACCATCCTGATGTTTGGATAGGAGATTTCGATAGTTGAGTCTGTGCTCAGTGGATCACCGAAGGTACGATGAGACGCTCCGCAATTCAAAAGTATGACTGTAATGGTATCTTGATGTTTCGATCAATTGAAGGCACAATGAGACGCTCTGGTGTTATTCCCCAAGATCTATTTTCTGAACGATTTTAAAAAGTCTTTGATTCGTTTTTTTTATCGAGCCTATAGGTTTTGCATATGGAGAAATCTTAGCCCGATGGTTGTCGCTTCCAGCGTCCCCTCAATGCCCAGCGAGGCGTGGACGGCAATCTCATCAGGTCGATTCATAGCCAGTTTGTATCGACACATGGACTCTGCAGTTTGCATGAGACATGGACTCTGTGCGTGTCTGGATAGAAAACCAAAGACACGCAGGATCAAAACTAATTACGAGGGCAAGACGATTTTCTCTCGCCGAGAGCATTGGGCGTCACAGATCGTTATCGCGTGCGGCGCACATCTCGGCGAAGCGGCAGCGAGACCAGTGCGGACGTACGACGGCGACTCCGCTATCAAGAAGAAGGACCCTCTTACGCCGCGTACTGGTCGGCATGGCCGCCCTGAGCAGTTGCCCGCTCCTGAACTTCTCCAGCAGCGGCATGCCCAGGCCGGCGCCGACTCCCGTGCCACGCACGACCTGGAGCGCGTCCATCCAGTCGTGGATGTGCACCACCCGGCGCCGTGGCCCTGCGATATTCGTATCAACCAATGGGAAAGACCCTTTGACATCGCAAATTCACGATCACGCTGCCGCATTGAGGACGCTTCCGCTGTCTTCCCAGCGGCATATATATCGGCGGCGTTTCTTCAACTACACCAACGATTTGGAACAGTATGCAAGTGGAGGACGTTTCTTCGAGGACTTGGCCAGCGTAAGGAGGAAGATCACAAGGAACACATCATCATACAGTAATGGCGTCAACTCAACGGGCATGCCAGGCGCATGTGGTTCATCCACCTCTTCGTCGGCGACATCGCACGCCCGGCACGCTGACGACCTGATCCCCCTTCAGAAATCGGAATAACAGAGAAGCTCCGGAGCTGGGCGCGCGTTGATCGGTTTCCTGGGACGATATTCGTGGTTGTTCTCTGGGTCACAGCCGGGAGGAAGCTGCTGGCCTGGGCGCTCGCCAAGGATACAGCCGTCGGCGCGGACTGGACTGTACGCAATGTGGAACGGTGGCTGTTCATCCAGCAAGCCAGGGCTTCGGCAAGGAAGGCGCTGACTTCGGGGAAGGCAGCGTGTAGCTGCCTGCGCCCTTAGGTACCCCGCCGAACGAACTAGCTTGCGAGTTGGTCATGCTCTGAACAAGCTGTGAACGAGGTGATTGCAAATCCTTTGCAACTGACTGCACTTGTGCGAGCTAATCTCAGAGCACCTGTACGAATAACAACAGAGATGAGAAAAATTGGGCTACGGGGCAAGAAGGGAAAATAAGGTAGCGTGGACGTGAGCTAACCTTGGCCGTCGGCGAGGTCCTGTGATCACCCCTGGTCTCCCAGCAGCGTCGAGGCACAAACAGGAGGGAGGGGTGATCGGTCCAGGAAAAGCAGTGCATTTCTAAACGCAAGAAAGGCAAAGCTGGGCGGCTGGTAGCGGGCGGCCTCGCTCCGCTACATCCGGCTCCAGCCAGACCTCCACGGAAAGCCTAGACCATGCCTGCGACCAGGATCCGCGTGGCTGCAACACATCCTTTTGGCATCTGATTTAAATCGACGAGATTGATTGGACTACAATCTCTGGCCTGTATGAACTATGGCGACAAGTTTCTGGGCACCATATAAGATCAGATCACGTACGCCACCCCAGCAATGTTAGCCTGCAGCCAGCCACACCCAACCACTATTGGTCGTCCAACTAATGCATGCATCATGCAAAGATCTATTCAGAGGTAATAAGCTGTGCCAATTTCAATCAGCTAGCATACATGGTTATGTTATAATGCTCCATTCGTGAAAAGAATTATTTACATTTTTGCAGGGTGACTACATATGAAAGCGAAACTATAAAATGAAGGCACGTGCTTATTATTCATTTATTTGCATTTTTGCAGGGTGACTACATATGAAAGCGAAACTACAAAATTGTGTGAGGTTTTTGTTCAGTAAGTTTGGTTAGTGTAAATTAAATGGATGTTATTTAAAACCACTACACTATCGATGCCAATAAATTTCCTATTGATGGTATTATGGCTTTGTATGCTGCCCAAAACATATCCGTGCATGAAATCCCTTATGTGAAGAATGTCCGCTACCGCCGATCTTCTTGGCGAGAGAGCATAAAATCGTTGATGTGTCTTCTTGCAATCTACTAAAGCTTACAGCCTCAGTTCATTTTGAACATTACAGCCTTTGTTTAGATATTTTATCTGTTCTTTATTTTTGCCGGTTATGCCCTTTTGGATAATGGTTTGTGGAATACAAGACAGTAGGATACAGTAAAATCTGGGGCAAATATCAGGTAGCTTCTACGTCTTGCATATTTGTATTTTCTCCGTATAGTAGTTCATATGTTCGTAATCAGTAGTTAAACAATAATATGCATGTTTATTGGTATACTCAACTCTCATGTAAACACTAGAAAAGGCTGAGAGTGGAAAAAAAATGGTGACACTTTTCTTAACAAAAGTGCATTATTTGAAAAATATACCTCTCCGTGTGGAGTTTTATATAGTGCTCATATCTCTTAAAAAATAGTGTGGTAATCGTATCTCTTAACGACAAGTGTGGTATATGGAGTCGGTACAATATTTCATGAAGTGTACATACTCATTTAAAATAGTTTTATAAGTTTTCTACTTTAACCTTTACGGATTGCAAATTTTATAATATGATGTAATTCAAATAGGACACTGAAGCTATTCATATGGTACTGACAGAAGAGACATACATTTAGGATAAAACTTGCAAGGTTATGATGCCTATGTAATTGCTTCAAATTTAAGAGTAAAAGAGATATGCTAAGATTTAAAGTGCGTTCATTCAGGTAGAACTTCATTATATGAGCATAAGAGGAGGATGAAACATGTGCATTTATGCGTACGAACTTAATTCATTAGTTCACGCGAATGGTCAAGAATGAGCAAAAGAATCTTTGTTCGTGTTATTAAACATGGCAAAATCACTCCACGGGCAATTAGACACAGTTGATTAATTGTTAGAGTGAAGTAGAGTACACGAGTTAATTTAATGGTAGAGTATGATCAATGCTATAAATAATAAAATTTGGAATCCTAAACAATGATTTTTTTACTTAATACTAAACAATGAATTAGTTACTTTGTAATTGCATTTCTCGCGTGCAAAAGATTTATCACCTAGAACGTGGAAGTATAAGAAAGCTCTAAAAATTCAATATCATAGTTCTTATATATTGTTTGGCTTCTTATTTCTCTTAGATCGCTCAAAAGTGAAATCAATTAGAGAAAAGTTACATTAGATATCAAGATTCAAAATACGTATGTGCTAGCCGCGCAATTGCGCGTGCAAAATTTGTTGCTCGCTCCCTCCTTGATAATCTATTGCCACCATATTTTTCCTAATCGACAAATTTCAACGGTTGAAGTCGCCTTTAGTGACCTCGTCGTCCTCTAGATTTGGCCAAGTTGTTACTTCGCTCTAGCGCCTTCCTGAATAATTTTGCTTTATACATTTGGTTCATGAATACAAAAGCTTGATGGTTTCACTTTCACATTATTTGTTCAATGAATCACTCAGTATGCAGAAGGGGAGATAAAAATCTTGAAATACATCAAATCATGAAATACAGTTTTATATAAATCAGATAAGTGAATGCGCAATACATCCTTGTCCACATATATTTTTAATGCAAAGTTGTGTCATTGCAAAATAATAATAATAAACACATGCGATTTGTCTTGCAATCACAAGAATATAGAAGATGTGAATAAGCCGGTTGTAGTTATGATCTTATAAACTTCATTTGGTAAAAGTTTCCGCTGCACCAAGGAACGATATAGACAACTGGAAGGGTTGTGTGATGACGTATGTGAAGAACTTAAGAATGAGTTCCCCCTGTGCAACCCTTCAGACCCCCATCCTCCTTTCCTATCTCTGCAAACTACAAGTGCGGACAGGAAGAAAGAATATTAGATCTATGGGATTAGGTCATTAACTAAATAAATGGAAATTCTAAGAATCGTAACGTAACATAATTCCCCTAGGCAATTAAAGTTAAAAGTGCAGAAAATAAATTTATGACAACAATTAAAAATGGAAAACGAACTGAAACGAGAAGGTGCAGAACTGTACTTAAAAGTACTTGACGACAAATGTACACTAACCGAGTGATTACATACAGTGGACCAAGAGAAAATTTATCACCCGAGTACCAGCAATTTCAGCTCCATTCAAACTAAAATTCCTAGTGCTCCAAAATTAACATGTCTCTCAGTATTATATTAGGTAGCTGGATTAAACAAAGCTACTCGTTGCACCTCATGCATTGATAAAACTGTGAACAAAAACTACAAATGAATGGAGCTGCATTAGAGTTCTGCGTATTTCCTACGATCATCTGGCAAGCCAGCCTCCATGAACCTGGAATGTGAAATAGACACTAAGATAAAAGTGCACATCTAATTGGCAAGTCCTCTGTATGTGAAGCACAGAGGGGATAACAGTAGAAAAGCAACCATTGCTGCCCACCAAACCAGAAGGTGATTTCAGTACTACATACCTTCTTCAGGGAAAGCAACCATTGGCAGGTCATTCTGTTCATAATGCTAAATCCAAAAAAAAGTGTGTCCTTCTGACATAATCAATCTGAGGCCATACCCAATACACCGGTCAAAAAAAAGTTGATGTTGTACGGTGAGAAGGGTACCATATCATAATATAACAATTACCACTAATCGTGCTGCTAGTGTGGATAGCAGATGTAGGGGTTCAAACTAAACATCATTGTTTACACTCCTAGGAGGTGAGATTAAGAGCAAGTAAATTATAGAAGCAAGATTAGAGAATCCAAATAGATACATATATGGCCAGGAAGGGAGTAAATACGGTTTAAGCACTTTGCAGACCACGGAATAGAAGACAGAAGCAGCGAAGAATCAAGAGTAGGATCCAGGATGATTCTATGTGATTCAGAAAGGGAGATTGCAGCTGATATCTCCAAAATTATTGCAACAGATTCCACCATGGAGGAGGTGGACAGAGCTCATCGGCAGCAGCTGGTTACATAATGCAGCTGAAACTAATTCTCAGCATGATGATATCTTTTTAAGGATTCCAGCATGAATACATATGAATTTTATACAGTACTAAATAAAGCAATCTGCCAGAATAGTACAGGTTGAGTTTGTACCCACCAGATGTCAGTTTACACGATATAATAATAGAATGTTTCAACTCAAAAATCAAGACACATAGCTGTCTGGTAAGTAGCGCAAATTATCGAAATATATATTTTTCACCTGCACTTATCAACCAAAACCGAAGAGGATAAATCGAAACCTAACCAAGACTGGCGCCTCTAAGAACAGTTACTTGTTGAGTAACGGCCTATAAAGAATCCTGCAATCAATTTCCATGGAGAGAAGCACATTTAATTAAACCATCCATAGGATTTCGGATTTCTTGCACAGAGCAAACCATCAAAGGAACAAAAATCGATTCTGAAGTTCCCCAATTCCAGGTAACCCATTTCAAGAAATATCAGCCCAGACTCAAAGGGCTAGCTAAAGATATACCTCTGATCTAATACCACCATTCCCCAATTTAAGAAACACCAATCTGTTCGCTGAAGCTATACCTCTGATCTAATACCTTACTGTAACCTAAGATCCAACAAGTAACCTAAGAGGTAGAGTAGAAATTCGGAGAATAGAGAGTAGCATTAAGGTCTGTTCGCTGGAACATAGAGAAATTGGTCAAGAATAGAAGTCGGTTCAAATCCATTGCTACCTCATCAAACAGGCTAGCTTATTCTGGCTGCAATTCAAGACCCTGAATCTAACAGTAAGGTATTCAGTGGCGCGCATACATCTGCTCCAATTTTTGCAGTCACTAAACCCGGTAGTCTAGCATTAAGCTGCAGGCACATATATATATATATGCAAATAGGAGTGATCCCTGTGTCGAACGGTAATCAAATACAAAAACTGAAAAGGTATGCATAGGTGCATAATCTGTTTAATTTGCATAATCTTGAGGTTTCCTACATATCCAATCCAAAAATTCACAAGGGCCTGCATTGTCCACCGATACAAACAAATCTATAATGCTAATTAACAGTGTAAATTATTACTGCTGGTGACTCACTGTAGAATGCTAATAAGCGACACCACTGAGTATACTAATGGCATCAGCAGCAACAATATTATGCGTTCGTGATTACGCTGCACAGGTTCGTGAGGTACATGATGATAAATAGTACCTTACCTTGGAGGGCGTGGCTGCGTGGGGGTGGCCCCGTCCTGGATCTTCATGGGATTGGGATACCTCCAACCCATGGCGTCGTACGCCTCCACCAGCTCCAGGCAAATGGCCAACTCCGTTCGACCCCTCGGCAGCTGACTCCGGCTTCGGCTCCTGCTGCCGCACTCCGCCATCCGCGTCGACCACCTTCTCTACCACCATGGATTAAGTAGTTGCAAGTTGTAGCGGGCCACGGAGGGTAGATCGGCAGGCAAGGGCCCTCGGCTCCCGCCATGGGGCTTCGAATCAAGGGGGACTGGGTGAGCTCGAGGGTATCCACCGGTGCCTCCGTGTCTCCGATTGGTCGCCCAGGCTCAGAGGAGGAAGAGGATCGACTCCGAACCAACACCACAGGCGCCGTGGATGTGGGGGAGAGGCATGCCGGAGACCGAATCATGCCCTCAGTAGACGAACACCGAGGGTCGCTTCTTGTTCAACAGGCTAGATCGGGGACGGGATGCGGCGGAATATTTGTTTCTGCGGCAGTGCCGGCGTCGCCGGGGGACAGCGGCGACAAACCCTAGCGCCACCGCTCGCCTTTCTTTCTTTCGTCGGTGCGAGAATTGGCGAAATGAGGTGAAGCAGAACGGTAGCAGGGGACTGCGGGTTGATTTGTTGATTTACGAGGGGGTTATTTGCAAAATACATAATCGAACAGGTAAATTCACTTGGCGGTGGCAGTGGTATGTAAATATTGGACCGTTCGATTTCGTCCGTTGCTAGCGAGCGGAGACGTCCGATTTCGTCCGTCCGGCAGAAGACAGGACACTGCGTTCTTTTATAGTAGAGACTAGCAAACTGCCCGTCCCGTGCTTCGGTACGGGAGAAAAAACCAGAGTTTTAGTTTGGATTTAAATTCCGTAACGAATTATTTGTGAAGCGTTTTAAAAAGGGAAGAAAATGGTAGTGGCTTAATTGGGTCGCTAAATTATTTTCCAAATTTATAACTTTGGTTCCCCTGCACAGAGGATGTATTTCTTGACATTTAACAAAATGATTCATTTTGAAAACATTTTTAGAACTCAAGTGTTGAATTATATGGCCGAAATGCATCTATGTATGTTGATCAACTAAAACAGATGCAAAAAGGAAAAGTAATGATGTCAAATTAAACTACATGGTCAGAACTTTGCATTGATGTAAAGTTTGTTAAATTTGGAGTTGTGGGTTGAAAGTTATGAATTTACAAAGTTTAGTGTGTTCTATGTTTATTTAAACAAAATTTAGAAAGCAGATTAATCTCGGCTGTCCGTTGCAACTTAAACGGACGCTCCAGATTCTCCCGTACCTCTTCGGTGGCATTTTTGCAAAAAGGTCCATGGTTTTTTGGTAAATTGCGAATAAGGCAGTAGGACGTCTGCCCTGTGTACTGCAGGTTAGTTTCCCAGTTTGTCAGGGGGTTTTCTGCAAAAATGTAATTTCGAACCGGTATTCACTTCGGCGGTGGCAGCGGTTGCAATTTGGGCGAACACGCGAGGGCAAAATCGAAAAAAAAAGGCGGACGTCAAGAAGCTTTGCTTCCTTTATTAGTAGGTATAGACTAGCAAACTGCCCGTCCCGTGCTTCGCTACGGGAGAAAAAATCAGAGTTTCAATTTGGATTTAAATTCCGTAACGAATTATTTATGAAGCGTTTTAAAAAGGGAAGAAAATGGTAGTGGCTTAATTGGGTCGTTAAATTATTTTCCAAATTTATAACTTTGGTTCCCCTGGACAGAGGATGTATTTCTTGACATTTAACAAAAGGATTCATTTTGAAAACATTTTTAGAACTCAAGTGTTGAATTATATGGCCGAAATGCATATGTTGATCAACTAAAATAGATGCAAAAAGGAAAAGTAACGATGTCAAATTAAACTACATGGTCAGAACTTTGTATTGATGTAAAGTTTGTTAAATTTGAAGTTGTGGGTTGAAAGTTATGAATTTACAAAGTTTAGTGTGTTCTATGTTTATTTAAACAAAATTTAGAAAGCAGATTAATCTCGGCTGTCCGTTGCAACTTAAACGGACGCTCCAGATTCTCCCGTACCTCTTCGGTGACGTTTTTGCAAAAAGGTCCGTGGTTTTTCGGTAAATTGCGAATAAGGCAGTAGGACGTCTGCCCTGTGTACTGCGGGTTAGTTTCCGAGTTTGTCCGGGGTTTTCTGCAAAAATGTAATTTCGAACCGGTATTCACTTCGGCGGTGGCAGCGGTTGTAATTTGGGCTAACACGCGAGGGCAAAATCGAAAAAAAAGGCGGACGGAAAGAAGCTTTCCTTCCTTTATTAGTAGGTATAGACTAGGAAAATTGCCCGTGCGATGCCACGGGGAAAAATAAGAAGGATGAGAAATATTAGAGCACAATCTATTGACAGTATACCATCTATGCAAAACATAACATCTATTGACTGTACAGCATCTAGAAATTCATTTTGAAGATATTGACATACATCTACCATCTTGCATGGATATACAGAGAGTTTGACCACCACAACACCATCTTGCAGAACGTATCATCTAGCACAGAAATTTTGAGGAAAAACGAGCTTTTACCGGTGCTTTGGACGTCGACATGGAACTGCCGAGGGAGGTTATGGATTCATAGGGGAAATATCTACAAATAACTCCAGCTATTCGAACTCAGAATATGAACTTATGAAGGTCACAACCAATAAATACTTCTCTGCTGTTTCCAGATTCAGAATAACGAGTAGATGCATTCGAAAATTCATAACAGGTGAATACTCATGGAAATTGAGTAAATCCTTTTGTATTAGAACCTAGGCATCACACAGCAGCTAGGAGGAAGCAAAACATGCATTTATATGAACTTTGAAAGCTCCTAATACACAAGGGGAAACACTATTCTTCGCTGCCTGTGAAGTTTGGACAGCTGCAATGAAAACCATTGTGCACACGCAAAATGGCTCATCTCACTGTATCAAAATAATATTTCGGTTATATGATGATCAATGTTGAGATAAAAATGATTATGTCAAATTCAGATAGTACGGAGTACAGTGCAATGCAGTTGTTGTCGATTTATTTAAAACAGTTAGCAAAACCATTGGTATTCGACTGTGCCCTTGACAAAAGGTTTTCCACTCGGCTCCCTTTTTCATTGTTCATCTTAGTCTGTTCACAGTTCAAACATAAATATACCAATAAAACAAATTTACACGTATACTAGTGTACTCTACAGACTACTGAGACAAAAAGGTCCTTGTGCAAATTTTCACTAAACAAAACTGTGAACTCCACTCTATTGATCATGTCAGCTTCTATCTTCTGAATTATTAAAAATCGTGTTATTCTTTCTCTCTATCTCTGTCAAGTTACATAGTCTAGACGGCATCTAGACAGAATCAGAGCAGGGTTACTGCTACTCGTAACTCTTATGCCACTGCTATTCACTAACACTAACCGCAAAAAAAACTAAGAAATTGAAAACTCCCAATTGTAAGAAGACAGGATGTTCAAATCAGAAGCTATGCTGAAAAAAGGTAATGTGGCAGTGTTTAGCTGAAAATTCAGACAACACGATCAAGCTCAATGATATCCTCTAATCAACATGAATGTAGTATGAGAACTCGACCAAATTGGCGTATGCAGATCATAAACGCGCCAATTAATTATTAATTAAGCCTGTAACAGTGGAGTAACATCTCAATTCGTTCGCTGAATACCAATATTCTGGAGTATAAAGCTAGCAAAAAGAAGCGAGTTTAAGCGGAGCATCTTGTTCTGAATCTGCCAGTTACATAAACCCATCTGAATTTGCTGAACACCGAACTATTTGCAAGCAAAGGAGATACAGTAAGGTAAGCAGGTGTCTTACTGTTTTTACGGATGGGAAGAAGGCCGACGCTGCAGCAGCCGCTTCAGTGGCCGTCAGGAACGACAGCCCGTCCAACATCCTGCACAACAAATTACCAATGGTGAGTGGCGGAGCGTGATGTCAACAGACAGCATGTCTTGGTTGTCCTAACATCTGCTCAACAAATGCTTAAGCCTGTCAATCTGTGGGATATCTCACATCGCAACAAAATTGTTAATGGATACTAAATGTTTCTGGGCTCATTTTCTAGCTAATTGGTTGCCAATCCCACCTGGAGTGGCTGCATCGTCCTCCACGATGCCGCTGCCAGCGCTGGAGGCAAGGCTGCTGCCCCGCTCGCCGGCCTAGCCATTGCTGCTGGGGCTGGGTGGGCCCGCGTCCCCGTACCCGTCTTCTCCTTCCACATGGTGGACGTGTTGCTCCCGCCCCTCGACGCGGCCGTGGCGTACCCCACGCCGTCTTCCTCGTCGTCGTTCTCGATCTGGGTGGGCGGCTCGACGGCGAAGTCCGGAGGCGGTTTGGCGGCGGCGCGGCCAACATCGTGGAGGAGGAGCTCTTCCAGTTGAGGAAGTAGTCCGGCTGGTGGAGGTCTGGAGGAGCTCGGTCTGGAGGTTGTACTGGAGGCGGTCGTCCGGCGGGATGAGGGGCTCGGGGTGGAGGACGACGGCGGCGAGGTCGATGCTCGGGGGATGAGCTCGACGGAGAGCTATGTCGTGCGTATGGCCGGCAGCGTCGAAGGATTTGGAGGCGGAACCCTAGGCAAGCGGTGGCGCTCTGACGCGGGCGAGGACGGGAAGGCCGCGAGAGCAAGCAGTGTGGCGACGGCTAGGTTTCACTTGGCGGTGGCAAACATCTGTAATAACTCCGAACTCGTGGGGGCAAAATCGGAAACAAAAAGGGCGGACGGGAAGAAGCCTTACTGACTTTATTATTATTAGGTATAGATATAGACTAGGAAAAGGGCCCGTGCGTTGCAACGGGTAAAAAACAGGGAAATGAAAACACCATTTTTCCACGATGTAAACATAGAGTAGAACATAAGTTGTTGAAGAAGTAATCCAAATGGTGGGTCATTTGGATCATTGTCCATGAGTATTATGCAACAAAAATACAAAAAGTTAAGAACTACGCGGCACATAACTCACATCTTGGTCAACCAGCATACATGACCATGGATGAGAATGGAAACACGACGAGGCAACAGAACTACCTTTTGGTATAATAATACACCGCCGTTTGGTATAAGAACTACGAAGGCATTCTTGAAAAAGCAGAGATGAATAACTACCACTTAACTATCCTTCCTTAACCAACAACATTGTGATAACTACAATGTAATCACTTTTTCGCACATCTTTAATTCGTAGAGAATACTAATTGTGTAGGTTATCTATCTTATCATCCAATTTCACATTTCGCCTCAAGAGATGATAGTCACTTCAAACTGTTATTATCTTATTGAAGCAGCGCGCACATGCTTAATTTGTATTCGTTCCATTGCATCTTTTTTTTAATTTATATACATGCGCTAGGTTATTCAAACACGCGAGTATCTTTATTCTGAAATAAAGTATACCTGATAATTCCTTTGGGGAAATGGCTTCTTATCTTTTTCAACTGAGAGTGAACATGAAGTATTCTTGAAGCATTAGCGCAGAAAGAGCTCCACATAATCCTGCATAACAACCCACCAAACCGACCAAAGTAAGTAACTGAAAATACAATCTTCTTCTAATGCACAATGATGCACCTAAAAGGTTATTGCAACAGAGCAACATTTCCTTCCTGAGATGATAATCAGTTCAAACTATTTTATCTAAATTGAAGTAGCATGCACTTAATTGAATTTTATACCATTGCCTCTATTTTTTTTCTATTGCATCTATTTATTTATTTTCCTTAACGATTAATGTATAGAGGTGTGCAAAAATTCCAGCATCTTTATTATCAACATCCAGTCCCCTGGATGCATTTGTCTTTTACATAGGTAATTTTAGTGTCTCGGAAGTAAATAAAAAGCAGAGAGAGAAACATCAAAGGAGTTAGCTGAATCCCCATAAGCATAAGACGAAACAGGAAGAGGGATTTTTTTCTCTAACACACCCTGTTTCATACATAGCCTGCCTACTTAGCTCCCCATGTGTCTCAAATGAAAAATCAAATGAAAAATCATTGAACGATCAAAGGTTTCTGAAGTTTAATCATCACGATTATTAGCATGAAATGAGTAGGAATAGACAAAGTTTATATGCACACGCACGTATCCACCTGTTAACTTGACCATACTTACAGGGCAAAAAGTTTGAACGCCATATTGGCATAGTGCAATTTATCAAAAATATTCTTACAGAAAAACCTACTTTAGAAAAAAATGGAATTGCTGAAGGAAAAGAAACTGTACAAAAGACTTTAACTCCATGAATCAAATAAACACATGAAAGCTAATGTCTAATGTATAGTTCAGTGAATCCTCTTGCAGCCAATGTTCAGTGGGAAATAATCAGCACTGAACCAAGACAATCAGAGCACCAAAGATGATACATCTGACTGTGATCATGCGGCAATACCTAAACACTGCATATCGATCGAGGGAAACGAAATAATACTCTCTGTTTCGTACCTCAACACCTTGAACATGCGACACTGCTAGCTGGCCTTTTCCGGCTGAGCAGGCATGGCCTTGGCCTCGTATTGAGCATGAGTATCACGAAATTTTGTCAGAAGAGAGCAAGGAGAGAGCTTCGTAGTGGACAACTCGGACGAAGACGGGCGTCGGGGTCTTGCGGGCATTACCACAAACACCTTGCGGGCAGGAGCGGAACGCGGCCGCAGCGGCGACCACGGCGAAGGGAGGCCGAGCACGGACACGGCGGCGAGCGCGGCCGCGCGAGAGGCGAGGTGGTCCGCCGGGGAACGTCGAGCTCGAAACAAGGGTGGACACGGGGCGCCGAAGCCGGCGACGTCCGGCAGTCAGCCGAGGTCGGCGACGGACGGGCAAGGAGGCGACGACGGGCGACGTGGGCGGAGCTGGATGGGCCGCGTAGGGCTGGAGGAGGGCGCGGCACAAGCAGGCATCGCCGGCCGGCGGCCTGGCCGGAGCAGAGGGAGGAGAGTAGGACGAGCATGGGGAGGCACGGGGCCAGGTCGGGCAAATCGCGACGTACGAAGGACGACGGACGAAACGACCAAAACCTTAACTCCTTTATTGTTAGCTACAGATATACTAGGAAAAACGCCCGTGCGTTGCAACGGGAGAAAAATCCGCGTCGTTCAAACCAGTAAATTGTCCTCTCAAACATGCGACACGTTGCAACGGGAGAAAAATCCGCGTCGTTCAAACCAATAAATCGTCCTCTCAAACATGCGACACTTAGGACTTCGCCGACGACTTCTCATTGATTTTGTCCGATGTCGATTGGGTTTATTGAGAAGAAGAAAGACTTAAAAATAAACAGGTTTGTTGCCACACCGTTTTAATTCCTTTCTCTTTCACATGTAACATATTTTTGTACAATAAAACCGTATAATACCATGTTGAAATGGAACACATTAATCGTTTTGTAAAAAAAATTAAGGCAACAGATTTTGAATGTGAGAGAGTGAGCAGCCCAGCCAGGCCTCTGCCGGCCCAAGGCCCATCCCAGACAAAACCCTAGCACTCCCCTGGCCTTTTTCCTTTCCCACCCCTGTCTTCTTGCAGCCGCCCCCCTATAATTCTCTCTTTCTCTCTCAGGTCCTCCCACACACAGACACACGCACGGGAGACTCTCCCGTCGATCGTCTTCTCCCCTCGCTCGCCTCTTTCCCCTCTCCCTTGCTCTACGCGCCGACACTCCGGCTCCACCTCGCCATCTCCAACCCCGGCCGACCGAGCCCTCCACCTCTAGCCGCCATGGTCGCCGTCCTCTCCATCGCGCCCGACGCCGTCGCATGGCTGCCCGAGGTCCACCACACCGCCGACGCCCGAGCTCCCTCTATATCCGCGCCCAGCTCTGACCACCGCACCTCCTGGACCTCGTCGTGGAGCACCTCAACAGCCGGGCATGCTCGTTCCCGTCAACCACGTTGGTGAACACCTCCCTCCACGCCGGCGAGCGACTCTGCGAGGCCGTCATCCCTGCTCCGCCCAAGCATCGCCACGGTGCAGAAGTGAGGAGCTGGATCAGCGGCCGGCATTGGGGAGAAGGATGGACGGGCTTCAGGCAGTGCCGGAGGGAGGGGCGATGATACGTCCAAAACGTATCTACTTTCCCGAACACTTTTGCTATTGTTTTACCTCTAACTTGTGTGTTTTGAATACAACTAATGCGGACTAACGCTGTTTTCAGCAGAATTGCCCTGGTGTCTTGTTTTTGTGCAGAAAGTCAACTTTCGGGAAAAACACCAGAAAAGATCGCAAACCTCCTATTTTACCAGAAGACTCACGGAGCCAGAAGGGGAGGCGGAGATGGGCCACGAGTGGCCCAAACCACATGGTGGCGCGGCCTGGGGCCCACCGCGCCAGCCACTGAGGAGGGCAACTCGGGCACCTCCCCGAGTCCCCCTTTCGACTACTTAACCCTCTCTGACCTAAAACGCGGGGGGGGGTACGCCGCCACCATCGCGAAACCTATTTCGGGGACCAGAAACTCCGTTCTGGCACTCCGCCGGGACGGGGAATTGGAGGAGATCATCGCCATCATCATCACCGACGCTTCTCCATCGACCATCCATGTTTCCCCCATCCATGTGTGAGTAATTCCCTGCTGTAGGCTGAGGGGGATGGTAGGGATTGGATGAGATTGTTCATGTAATAAGCTATAAGATCATTAGGGCATGGTGCCTAGTATCCGTTGTTAGTACTTATTGATGTTGTTGCAACTTGTTGAGCTTAATGCTTGTCACTAGGGCCCGAGTGCCATGATTTCAGATCTGAACATGTTATTGTTTCATAATGATATGCACTGTTTATTGATCATACCTGCAAGTTGTATACACATATTGTTGTCCGGAACCCGCGGTCCCAAAGTGACAATAATTGGGACAGCCGAGGGGAATGGCTGCGATGTGAGGATCACATGTGTTCACGGCGTGTTAATGCTTTGCTCCGGTACTTTATTAAAAGGAGTACCTTAATTACCAGTAGATTCCCTTGAGGCCCGGCTGCCACCGGCTGGTAGGACAGAAGATGTTGTACAAGTTTCTCATTGCGAGCACGTACGACTATATACGGAACACATGCCTATGTTTACTTAGTACTTGGATGCTTTATCATTATTATCTGCAATGCCTATGTCTTGATTATTATATGAGCTATCTTATCCATGCAGCGCCCGTTCATCCATCCCTATGCCTACAGTGTTTTAATCCTACTGTTTACTGCAATCACTACTGCTGTCTCTATTTACTGCTGCTATTATTTCACCGCTACTACTGCTATAAAACTGTTGCTACTGATAATCTGTGTCGAGCAAGACTATTCACAGGTGCAGCTGAATTGACAACTCCGCTGTTAAGGCTCTCAAGTATTCTTTGGCTCCCCTTGTGTCGAATCAATAAATTGGGTTTTACTTCCCTCGAAGACTGTTGCGATCCCCTATACTTGTGGGTCATCAAGACTATTTTCTGGCGCCGTTGCCGGGGAGCATAGCTTTATTTGTGAGTTCACTTGTGATCTATATTGCTCGCTGAAATTTATTCATCATGGGTAAAGCTCGTGATGAGAGGGTCCGTGTATTGCCATCCACTACAAGAAAAGGTACGACACTTAGTACCTCTGCTGCTCTTGACTCACCATCTGTATTGAGTCAACTTGTTACACCACCACAATCTTCACGTGTTGGTACTACTGCTGAATCTGAAATTGCCTCTGATAATGTTGATGATGCTTCTACTGTGATTGATGAGAATATTTCATTAGGTCCACTTTTAGATGCTGCTATTGCTAAGTCTAAACAACTTGAAAATACTAGAACACCTAATGGAAGTCCTACTACTCCTGTTTATTCACCTGAGTTAAGGGATTATACTTGTGATGATGATCCTGATGAAACTTATGTGGAACTTGATGATGATTTTATTGATAAATGTAATGCTACTACTGGTGCAAGTAATATGAGAAATTTTCTTGCACAACATGCTGTTAAATACAAGTTGTCACCTGATCCTAAGTTTGCCACTTCTCCTATAAACATTAAAGATAAGGATTATGATTTTTCTCTTGATTTATCTCATATATCTATTGTTGAGAAAACTCCTTTTTGTGGCACTAAGAGTGAAAGTGCTGTAGAGCACATGAATGAGCTCTCTACTTTGAGTGGCTTATTTTCTGATGATATTAAGAAGCGTAGCTATTTGTTGCTAAGATTTTTCCTTTCTCATTAAAAGATGATGCTAAAGCTTGGTATAACAACTTGTCTCCTGGTTCTATTACTAGTCCTACTGGTTTGCTTGATGTTTTCTTTCAGAAATATTTCCCTGCTAGTGCTCAACATGATGCTTTGCAGAGAATTTATAACTTTGACCAGGAAGATGAAGAGAAACTTCCAGAGGCATGGACAAGGTTTTGCTCTCTTATCAGAGCTCGGCCTGGACATGATTTGGAAAAGCATGATCTACTTGATATATTTTACAGTGGACTAACTATTGAATCTAGAGCATATCTGGATAGTTGTGCTAGTTGTGTTTTCAGGAAAAGAACCCCTGAAGAAGCTGAAGAATTATTGGCTAAAATCAGCCAGAATTATGATGATTGGACTCTACCTGCGCCGACCCCCACACCTACACCGACACCAATATCAAAGAAGAGGGGAGGTATGATTGAATTGAATGATGAAACAATGAGGGAGGCCAAGAAGACTCTCATTGAGAAGGGTATTAAATCTGAAGATGTGAAGAACCTTCCACCTATTGAAGATTTGTGTAAGCCAATTCCTCATCCATCCATAATTGAGGTTCACTCTCTCCACAGGTTCGATGAAGGAGATATTCCCTACTCTAAACCACCTGATCAATGCTTAGATGAATTTGATA
Organism: Poa pratensis; assembly: GCA_947311845.1. Lineage (NCBI taxonomy): Eukaryota > Viridiplantae > Streptophyta > Magnoliopsida > Poales > Poaceae > Poa > Poa pratensis. The sequence continues at coordinate 37,597,195 of CAMZMU010000110.1, forward strand.
ATTATGTTATTAAGCAAGATAATTTTAATATGAGAGTAGAGAATCATTTGCATGAAAATCTCAGCTATTAGTAAGTTGCATGATATTGTGGAGAGAACCTCCAATGATGTTAAGATGCTTATTAAACATTTCCATATGGTTCAAACTCAAATTGATCAACTCACTAAAGTGCAACAAGACATGTTAGCCAATGCTTCTAAAGAAAAATTAAAACCTGTCTATGTTAGCACTAGAAGTGGAGCTCATACTCAGGATCCTTTATATCCTGAGGGACACCCTAAAAGAATTGAACAAGATTCTCAACTAGCTGAAAATCCAGTTTCTCCTTCTAAGAAAAAGAAGAAGAAGAAACATAAAAATGTTGTAGAATCCTCTGAAACTGTTAATGATCCTAATAGTATATCTATCTCTGATGCTGAAACTGAAAGTGGTAATGAACTTGATAGTGATAAGGATAAAAATGATGCTCTTGATAAAGAAGTTAGTGAAAAGGAACCTGAAAAGCATACTAAAAACACAAAGTACACTAAGGAAGACTTCATTGCTAAGAAACATGGTAATGAAAGGGAACCTTGGGTTCAAAAGCAAATGCCTTTTCCAACTAAGAAACTAAAATCAAAGGAAGAAGAACATTATAATAAATTTTGTGAATGGATGAAACCCTTGTTCTTGCAAATTCCTTTGACTGATGCTATTAAATTGCCTCCTTACTCAAAGTATATGAAAGATATTGTTTCTAACAAGAGGAAAATTCCTAATGAGGAAATTTCTACTATGCTTGCTAATTATTCTTTCAATGGCAAGGTTCCTAAGAAGCTTGGAGATCCAGGTATACCAACCATCCCTTGCTCCATCAAGAATAATTATGTTAGAACTGCTTTATGTGATTTGGGAGCAGGAGTTAGTGTTATGCCTTTTTCTCTCTATAAGAGACTCTATCTTGATAAATTGATACCTACTGATATATCTTTGCAAATGGCTGATAAATCTACTGCTGTTCCTGTTGGCATTTGTGAGGATGTCCCTGTTCAAGTGGCTAACAATTGTTTAATTTTGACTGATTTTGTTGTTCTTGAAATGCCTGAAGATGATAATATGTCTATTATTCTTGGAAGACCTTTTCTAAATACTGCAGGTGCTGTTATTGATTGCAATAAAGGAAAAGTAACTTTCAATGTTAATGATAAAGAACATACTGTTTATTTCCCCAAGAAAGTTGACAAGATTTATGGAGTCAATACCATCTCCAATTTTAAAACTATCAAAGTGGGAAGTATTGATTGCCCTATATATGATCATCAAGAAGGATATCAAAACATTATGATTGGATCCATATCAATACAATACAAGGTAACATGAGTGTTTCATGATGTTTAAATCATTTGTGTCATGTAAATTTATTTGGTGCCAAGACTTGATCAACCTTGTTATCAAATGTATTTGCATACATAAAGAGCTAAACAGCATTTCTTTCTTCAACTTTGTTTTACCTCCTGTAGTGATAATTAGGTTGCAAAAGTTTAGTTGTTTTGAATTTTAAAAATAATTTTTCTGCCCAAGTTTTATTAATTTAAATATCCAGATTTCATGCAAATTGAAAGTTTTCAAAAATCTGTAAAAATTATACCATTGGTCCTATTTTTCAAAGAGCATCGTGGGAGTGCCTGGTGCTGACCAAGGGGACCCACCATGGGGTCAAACCACATGGTGGCGCGGCTGCCCCTTGGCCGCGCCAGCCACTGAGGTGGGGCACCCTTGGCCCTCCAAGTTCCCCCACCTACCACTTCTTCCTCTTGCATCACTCAGCTCGTTTTTCTCTCTCACACTCGAGTTTTTGCTGTTCTTCCTCGCGATTTCGATCTCTTTGTTCAGCCCATCTCAGCTGCTGAGATTTGGGGCATTGCTCTCAGGTATGTGACTCCTCCATGTATCCAAGTAGAATTTTGTTTAGTAGAGTATACCTTGAGTATTTTGCTGCTGTAGGTGACTTGTTAAGTGAGTATGCATGCTTGTTCTATGTTGAAATTATTAGTTTTGATGCATGTTTAGTCCTCTAGCAAGTTCATATAGTAGTTCCCCTCATTTGTATGTCTCAAAATCATTTTTTATAATGTTTGTTAAAAAAATTCAGAAAAGGAAAATGCATAACCACACCTTTGGGGAGGTGTTTGAAAGGGATTCTCAGAGAGCAAGAAGGCCTTTGAGGGCATCTACTCGAGTTAGGCGTTCCTATGATGAGGATGTCATTGCACCGAACATTGGAGATGGAGGGGATGACCAAATCCCAAATGCTTCATCCTTTCCATGCATGGAGTTTTTGCGTAATGCAGGGTTGCTTGATGACTTCATGTTCCTTATCCAGAGAGTTGGCCTAACCACTTATATGCAGGATGAGGGCGACCAACATTATTGGCTCACCAAAACTTTTGTTGAGAGTTTTAAATTTGTGAATTCATCTTATGCGCCTACTGTCCAATTTAAGATTTATGACAGGCCTGTTACAATGGACTTGGGAGACTTTTGTGCTGCCATAGATATTGCTCCTTAGGTACAGCAAAGAAGATTGCAGGGAACACCAAAGACTTTGTGGAACTTTACCGAGGAGTGACCAACGACGATGACCGCATCGCTCAGCGCGGCAAGATAAGGAACATCCAATTCCCTGCCATTAGATATTTCGTTTATTATCTTGCTACTAGCATTCTTGGTAGGGAAAACACCAGTAACATTTCTAATTATCATCTTGCTTTTCTTGCTGCTGCACTTAATGGTAACACTGCTTACAACCTTGGTGCCCTTATTGCTCGCCGTTTGGCTGCTAGTGGACCTATTTATGGAGGAATTGTTGCTTCACGAGTTATCGCATATCTAGGTCTTTCCGTTAGTCCTAATGATGAGAAGCTAACCCCTTTCAGACTTGATATTTCTGCTATGAAAGGCCATCAGTTTGTCACACCTAATTCTCATTTAGGAAACATTGTTTACAAAGTTTTATTTACTAACGGGGATGAATATGAAGTGCCTTTGCCCCAGGCCGATCTGTTCCCTATACACAGGAGACCGTGGTCGTACTCCAAGGAGGCGTTGGAGGAGCAGCTTAGAGTGCGAGGCTTTCACCAGCAGCACCAGGAGGAGGGAGAAGCACCTGATGATGGCTACACCGTCACTTACCTTGGAGCGTCATCCAGCTCTTACCAGGACGAGGGCCCTTCCTCGTCGTACTATGGAGGCGCCACTTCCTGGGCACCATGGGGTTGATCTCCACTTAGGCCAAAAGCCTAAGCTTGGGGGAGGTATATCGACATCTCACTCATTTACATATCATATCTTGTCGATACTTTGTATATCCATGTTGCAGTTTTCTTTCTTTCTTTTTAATTGTTTACCTTTTATTGCTGCATTCCAAAACACAAAAAGACCAAAAATATTTCTGTTGTTTCTCTTCATTTGTTTCTTAAGTTTTAGTATAGTTTGCTTAGTTTTAAAATTCGGTTTGTTATTCAAAAATCCAAAAATATTTTGCTTTATTGTTTGTTTCTTTTTGCTCTTGTTTCAAAAACTCGAAAACCCAAAAATATTTGTTGTTTCTTTTTGGTTTTGTATAGTGTTTTCAGAGTTGGACAGCCATCCGTGACTCCGATGGAGCTTGGTTTTCATTCTTATCATTCGAAGCAACACAAGTGAAAAAGCAATAAGGATGATCTACAACAACTTGAGTTGGGGTGAGAGGCTGGTATGAACTCTATTTGTTTTCATTTTTGTACATATACTCATCTATGTGAGCATGCTTAGTTGGTTCATGTGAGGTATATGTCATTTAGTGGATGCTTAGTAGTTCTTGTTCTCTCATGATCGGTCCCAATTTATTAATAGTGGTAGCATGTTATGTTGATGTTTGCTTGCATTGTTCTATTCATAAGGGTATGACATTGTGGTATCCTCCTCTGAATAATTCATTCGAATTGACTTGGCACATGCTCATGCATGCGTATGACTGAAAAACAAAAGTCAATTAAGCCTTGATGATTTATTTTGACTCAGAGTTCTTGTATCACTTTTATGTCTCAATTAATTTCATTTTGTCGCAAGCATGATTATGACGGTTATTGCTCTCTTGATTGTCGCTTCCCAGTCTATTGCTAGCCTTCACTTGTACTGAGCGGGAATGCTGCTCGTGCTTCCAAAACCATGAAAACCAAGTTATTCCAAAGTGTCCACCATAAATACCTATGCATGGCATTTCGAACCATTCAAGTAAATTTTCATGTGCTACCTTTAAAACCTTCAAAGTACTTCTCAATTTGTGTCAATGTTTTATAGCTCATGAGGAAGTATGTGGTGTTTTATCTTTCAATCTTGTCATTCAGACTTTCACCAATGGACTAGTGGCATATACATCCGCTTATCCAATAATTTTGCAAAAAGAGCTGGCAACGGGGTGCCCAGCCCAATTAATTACAACTTTCATCAATAATTCTCTTCACATGTTTTGCCCTGATTTATCAGTAAGCAACTTAATTTGCAAATAGACACTCCTCCATGGTATGTGAATGTTGGAAGGCACCCGAGGATTCGGTTAGCCATGGCTTGTGCAAGCAAAGGTTGGGGGGAGTGTCACCCATAATGAAACTAAAATACATGTGTAAACAAAAGAGAAGAGGGATGATCTACCTTGCTGGTAGAAATAACATCCTTCATGGGAGCCGCTCTTGAAAGTCTGGTTGACAAGGGGGTTAGAGTACCCACTACCATTCGTTGACAACAACAAACACTTCCCAAAACAATTTTGCTTCTGTTTTAAAAATAAAAAGCTCTAGCACATGATAATCCCTGCTTCCCTCTGCGAAGGGCCAATCTTTTACTTTCATGTTGAGTCACCATCCTTTCTTTGAGCACTTTCTCGAGAGCATAGTTGTCATTCTTAGTGTAATGTGCTTGTCCCAGAATGTGGTTAACTGTGATATAACTTTGATGCTTTTATCTTTGATATCTTTGATTCTAGTCTTCCCATGAACTTCAGAGGTGCCTGGGCATTTATGTTTTGCTGTACAAAAACGGGCAAGCGAGATACCATCTTATCATATCCTATTATGAGCATTACAATCTTGTGAATTAATATGTTTCATGTTTGTCGCTATTAGTATGTTGGTATCTTTTCATAGTTTACATGCCTATTGAGTGACATTATTTGCATTTGCCTCATCTTGAATTGCCTAAGCATTTGTTCATATAGTGAGAATATATGCATCATATGAAGCAAATGTGTTCGTGAAAGTCTTTTATCGCACTCAGTTGTTAACTGAATTGCTTGAGGACAAGCAATAAGCTAAGCTTGGGGGAGTTGATACGTCCAAAACGTATCTACTTTCCCGAACACTTTTGCTATTGTTTTACCTCTAACTTGTGTGTTTTGAATACAACTAATGCGGACTAACGCTGTTTTCAGCAGAATTGCCCTGGTGTCTTGTTTTTGTGCAGAAAGTCAACTTTCGGGAAAAACACCAGAAAAGATCGCAAACCTCCTATTTTACCAGAAGACTCACGGAGCCAGAAGGGGAGGCGGAGATGGGCCACGAGTGGCCCAAACCACATGGTGGCGCGGCCGGGGGCCCACCGCGCCAGCCACTGAGGAGGGCAACTCGGGCACCTCCCCGAGTCCCCCTTTCGACTACTTAACCCTCTCTGACCTAAAACGCGGGGGGGGGGGGGGGGGGGGGTCGTCCACTTCATCCAGAAACATCACCGTACGCCGCCACCATCGCGAAACCTATTTCGGGGACCAGAAACTCCGTTCTGGCACTCCGCCGGGACGGGGAATTGGAGGAGATCAACGCCATCATCATCACCGACGCTTCTCCATCGACCATCCATGTTTCCCCCATCCATGTGTGAGTAATTTCCTGCTGTAGGCTGAGGGGGATGGTAGGGATTGGATGAGATTGTTCATGTAATAAGCTATAAGATCATTAGGGCTTGGTGCCTAGTATCCGTTGTTAGTACTTATTGATGTTGTTGCAACTTGTTGAGCTTAATGCTTGTCACTAGGGCCCGAGTGCCATGATTCAGATCTGAACATGTTATTGTTTCATAATGATATGCACTGTTTATTGATCATACCTGCAAGTTGTATACACATATTGTTGTCCGGAACCCGCGGTCCCAAAGTGACAATAATTGGGACAGCCGAGGGGAATGGCTGCGATGTGAGGATCACATGTGTTCACGGCGTATTAATGCTTTGCTCCGGTACTTTATTAAAATGAGTACCTTAATTACCAGTAGATTCCCTTGAGGCCCGGCTGCCACCGGCTGGTAGGACAGAAGATGTTGTACAAGTTTCTCATTGCGAGCACGTACGACTATATACGGAACACATGCCTACGTTTACTTAGTACTTGGATGCTTTATCATTATTATCTGTAATGTCTATGTCTTGATTATTATATGAGCTATCTTATCCATGCAGCGCCCGTTCATCCATCCCTATGCCTACAGTGTTTTAATCCTACTGTTTACTGCAATCACTACTGCTGTCTCTGTTTACTGCTGCTATTATTTCACCGCTACTACTGCTATAAAACTGTTGCTACTGATAATCTGTGTCGAGCAAGACTATTCACAGGTGCAGCTGAATTGACAACTCCGCTGTTAAGGCTCCCAAGTATTCTTTGGCTCCCCTTCTGTCGAATCAATAAATTGGGTTTTACTTCTCTCGAAGACTGTTGCGATCCCCTATACTTGTGGGTCATCAGGCGGCGAGCGTAAGCCCTTTGTCCCGATAGGCCGCGTAGGACCTCGCCATGGAGAAACGGAACCTCCGCAAGCCAGAGCGACACGGCGCGCGCAAGGATCTCGGCGGCACCACGGAGCCAGCGCGGCGGGGGCTGGTTCCGTGCAGGAGTTGGGGCGAGTGGCGGACGGGAGGGCCTGGCGTCAAAGGAGAAGGCTCAGCGGTGGACAAGACCGCGCGAGGCACGGTTCCTACGACGGAAGCGTTGACCGTTTTGTTCACCTAAGCGGTGGCAGCGGACGTAATTTTGATCAGAAGGAGGGGCAATCATGATGACGTACCAAACGGACGAAACGAAGGAAGCGATCCTTCCTTTAGTAATAGGAGAGACTAGATAAAATGCCCGTGCGTTGCAACGGGAGAGAAAAAAATGTGTCACGAAGATACGATAATATGTTATTGTTGATGTAGATATCGAATAATATCATATTATCATATAAGAATATATTTTTTCTTTTAATAAAAAAGCAAGTAGCTTTGCTAAAATTTGCACATTGCAAATTGACGTAATCTTTACCTAATAATAAAAGCGCTAATTCTTCCGCGGTTTGGTGTCATTGGGTTGTATTTGCCCATAAAGTTGTCAATAATTACCCACATATGTCACCCATAAGTCATAGAAACGGTTCGTATGTCTTGTGATTTATTTCTCCGATCAATGTGATCGTGTCCTACCCAAATCAGGAAATATCCATCGACCAGGTTTCGTGTTTTTTAAGGTAGGATACGTGAGCCCAAAGTGTTAGTATCAGGTCCGGTCTCCATGTCGACCTCACCTATGGTTGCCGATCATATACACCGATCGAACTGGACTACCACAATCTTCGCCGACGGACCCCGACGGATCGTGAATCGATCTAGAAAAATAGCAGCGGCACAACAAGGTGTCGGCGTGTCGCCGAGATGGTCAAGCAGGACGGCGCCCCTGGAAGCAAGGCTGGACCCAAACCTGTGATCTCAAGCTCATGCTCCCTATGTTGCGCCTTGCACGTGAGTCCTGACTGAGGAGGGCGCGCTCTCTGTATCGCTCTGTGGTTGTGGCGAGACAGGTGGAGAACCAGCCGTGGAGATGTAGAGGAGGAACGGGGGGAGAGCCGAGAGGAGCTCCGCGGTGTTGGCCGACAAAATTAAGCTTAGGGATCTAGTGAGTGTGGGCGTGACACCGTGTCGCTCGGCAGGCGTTCCAGGAGGACTTGCTTCGGTCGTGCGGCCGCGCGCACAGGCTGAGGGACATGGATCTCTCAACGGGAATTCTTCTGCCTCGCGTCCAAACGCCCACACATGAGCGCGAACGGGAGGTGGTGCTACTGCTACATGGAGAGGATGGTAGACAGAAGTTAGCTAGCTAGATCATGTCGTCGTCGTCGCGTAGGGACTGGAAGCACGGCTCAGCGGCGCTCCCGCCGGCGCTACTGCTAGCCTTCTTTGGAGTTGTCCTGGCCCAGAGGGGTATCGTTCCAGGCATCCATCAACTGCATATGGTTTAGGCCGCTCTGGGTTCAGAACTTCAGACTACGATTCACGGACTAGATGCTTGCTCTCCATGTGTATTACCTACCAGTGTGTGTACATGGAGTCCCGGAGATTAACTACATGCTTGAGATTATTGCCTCCGAGTTGCAAGCGTACAAGCTCGCTAGCTTTGTATGTTGACTAGATTTCAAATTTAGATGACAAACTACTTATTTCAGACCATTATAAAATACCTCACGTGTATATTCAAGTTTCATGATTAGCTTACTTTAGCTTTGTTTTAGAGATAGCTTAGTTTAGCTTGATGCCACGGCTATTAATCTATTGCCGTCTAAGCATTAGGAAATATTGTATTAATCTCCTGTGAATCTTGTAGTGTATAATTATCGTCTTTACTTATTGTGTACAAAATATTTGATGAAGCCTGCCATTATGCGAATCTTGAACGTATGTGTGAATCTTGGATGAAACTATGGTGTAACTTGACTTGATTTTTTTTATCTTTATAATTATGTGCAAATGAATTTGTCTTTGTTAATACGGGTTTTCTCTCCCGTTGCAACGCACGGGCATGCTTCCTAGTTAAAAACTAAAGAAAATAAATCAAAAAACATGAGCTTGATTTTCTCATAAAGACATTTTTCACGGCACGCCAAAAACCTCAGCTAGCTATAGTTGGTCAAAAAAAAATCCCAAACTTATCTACCAGCATCGCATGCCTGCAGCGTGCATCCAGTTCAGCAGCCAATGCCAGCCTCAAGGTGACCCACTCGAGCAGCATAGACGACCGAGACGATGCGCGACGACCGGCCGCCATGCCGCGACACATCCATACAGCCCCACCCACACGTTTCTTATCCACTCAGAGCATCTCTAGCAGAGCCTGCAAAACGTCCAAACCCGCAAAATAACCGCCGAATACGGATTCAAAACCTCAAAAACGCAGAGAACAGAACCCTCAAAACTCCCCGACCCGTAAAATTTTTTGAGGGGCCCCGTGAATTTTCCCCTCCAAACCATAAACTCACAGCTTCCGTGGCCGAACCGAAGGTGGCCTGTAAACCACGCGAGGCGTTGGCGGGCTGAACATTCAGCACCCGCCGGGTGACCTTCAGCCACAGAACTCGCCGGAATCCGGCCGTTCTTCGCCAAACTCGCCGGAAACTGGAGCCCCAGCTGGCAGCACCGTCGTCTCCCGAGGACTCAACGACGGTGCTGCCAGGGCCCCCTGGCAGCACCGTCGTCTCCCGCGGAGGTGCTCGCTGTCGTCGCCGCACGCGCTCGACCTCTCCAAACTGCGGCTTTACTAGCAAGCGGCGACCGGCGGACAGCGGTGCAGGAGCGGCAACCTGCGGCTGCGACGACAGTGGGCGCAGCTGAGGCATGGCCATGGGGCGAAGCTGGAGGCGCGGGGCGGAGCTGGCGACGCATCTTGTGCGGCCATGGGGCGAAGCTGGAGGCGCGGGGCGGAGCTGGCGACGCATCTTGTGCTAGCTAGCTCAATCGATCCATTGTGCTAGCTAACGCAACGATCGATGGGGATGGTCAGGAGATGCTAGCTAGCTCAATCGATCCACTGTGATAGCTAGCTCAATCCATCAATGCGGACGGGCGGGCGGCAGTGAGGATGCGGTGTGGAGGAAGAAGATGGGGAAAAAAGAGATAAGAAATATCAGGGGAATATTCTGCGGTATATTCCTTTTTACAGTTTCGTTTTGGGTTTCTGATCTGCGCGGCGACTTTTGAGCCCGCAAACCACCCAAAACACGAACCGTAAAACACGTTTGCGGGTTCGCGCTTTGCGGGCTCTGCTAGAGATGCTCTCACTGGCTGCAACCTCTCCTCTTCTCCTCACGCGATCCTTCTCTCTTCTCTCTTCAAGACCAAAACTAAATAGATCGATCCAGTCCTCCCGCTGGCCGCTGCTTCCGCCGCCAGCCAAATCGAGCGCTCTCTCCTGTGATTCCAAATCGAGCGAGCAAGTGTCGATTGATGGCCTCCGCGTCGGCTGCCGCTGGTGCGCCGGGGAGCCGCTAGGCAGAGCGCCGGATGTTAGAGCCGCCGCCCCTCCTGCACTGCTCCTGCTCCTCCCGTCCTCCGCCGGCTCTCATGCGCCTGCGCCTCCCCTCCCGCGCCTCTCCCACGCCGCCGCTCCTCCGCCGCCGCTCCCCGAAAAGAACGAACGATGCGTCACAGCTCCGCCGCCCTGGCCTCCACGGCTCCATGGCGCCTCGTCCTCGACCGCTTCGACGCCTCTAGGCCGCGTGGACACCGACCGCCGCCAAGGAAGGCCGCTCGCCTCCCATGCCCTCATCTCTCGCGGGTACGACGACAAGGCGTCGCCGTCGTTGAGTCCCCACCTGGCAGCGATTAGGGGACGACGAGATGCGAGACGGAGAGGAGGGAGCTGGGCGAGCATGGCCATGGCCCGCTGCAGCCGGGGGTGCTCGAGGAGGCGGCGAGCTCAGGATCGAGCGGTGGGTAAAATGGATTGGGGAAGATGCGAGGATGGCATCGGCGCTGGGAAGATTGATCGGGGACGATGCGAGCGGTGGGGAAAAGATAAGGCGAGACGTGGTGGGCCCGGCGACATACGAAACGAACCTGGTGGGCCCGGCGACGGACGAAACGACGACGCATGAAGGAAGCGTTGCTTCCTTTAGTATTACTAGCAAAATGCCCAATTCCCGTACTTCGCTACGGGAGAAAAAAACCAAGTTTCAGTTTGGATTTAAATCCCGTAACGAATTACTTGTGAATTGTTTTAAAAGGGAAAGGAAATAGTAGCGGATTAACTGGGTCGTTAAATCATTTTTCAAATTTATAACTTTGGTTCCCGTGGACAGAGGGTGTATTTCTTGACATTTAACAAAAGCATTCATTTTGAAAACATTTTTATAACTCAAGCCTTGAATTGTACGGCCGAAATGCATCTCTGTATTTTGATCAACCAAAACAGATGCAAAAAGGAAAAGTAATGATGCCAAATTAAACTACATGGTCAGAGCTTTGCATTGATGTAAAGTTTGTTAAATTTAGAGTTGTGGTTTGAAAGTTATGAATTTACGAATTTTAGTTTGTTCTATGTTTATTTAAACAAAATTTAGAAAACTGGTTAATCTCGGCCGTCCGGACGCTCCAGATTCTCCTGTACCTCTTCGGTGGCGTTTTTGCAAAACGGTCCGTGGATTTTCAGTAAATCGCGAATAAGTCAGCAGGACGTTCGCTCTGTGGACTGCGGGTCAGTTTCCCAGTTTGTCAGGGGGTTTTGTGCAAAAAAAGTGTTTCCAACCGGTATAAGTTCACTCAGCGGTGGCAACGCATTGTAATAGGACCAAACTTTGAGGGGCAAAATCGTCCAAAAAAAGGTTGGACGACAAGAAGGCTTACTGCCTTTTATAGTAGGTATAGACTAGCAAACTGCCCGTCCCGTGCTTCGCTACGGGAGAAAAATCAGAGTTTCAGTTTGGATTTAAATTCCGTAACGAATTATTTGTGAAGCGTTTTAAAAAGGGAAGAAAATGGTAGTAGCTTAATTGGGTCGTTAAATTATTTTCCAAATTTATAACTTTGGTTCCCCTGGACAGAGGATGTATTTCTTGACATTTAACAAAAGGATTAATTTTGAAAACATTTTTAGAACTCAAGTGTTGAATTATATGGCCGAAATGCATCTCTGTATGTTGATCAACTAAAACAGATGCAAAAAGGAAAAGTAACGATGTCAAATTAAACTACATGGTCAGAGATTTGCATTGATGTAAAGTTTGTTAAATTTGGAGTTGTGGGTTGAAAGTTATGAATTTACAAAGTTTAGTGTGTTCTATGTTTATTTAAACAAAATTTAGAAAGCAGATTAATCTCGGCCGTCCGTTGCAACTTAAACGGACGCTCCAGATTCTCCCATATCTCTTCGGTGGCGTTTTTGCAAAAAGGTGCGTGGGTTTTCGGTAAATTGCGAATAAGGCAGTAGGACCTCTGCCCTGTGTACTGCGGGTTAGTTTTCCAGTTTGTCAGGGGGTTTTCTACAAAAATGTAATTTAGAACCGGTATTCACTTCGGCGGTGGCAGTGGCTGTAATTTGATCGAACACGCAAGGGCAAAATCAGAAGAAAAAAATGTCGGACGGCAGGAAGCTTTGCTACCTTTATTAGTAGGTATAGAGGTGCGTGGGTTTTCGGTAAATTGCGAATAAGGCAGTAGGACGTCTGCCCTGTGAACTGCGGGTTAGTTTCCCAGTTTGTCAGGGGGTTTCTGCAAAAATGTAATTTCGAACCGGTATTCACTTCGGCGGTCGCAGTGGCTGTAATTTGGCCGAACACATGAGGGCAAAATCGGAAAAAAAATGTCGGACGGCAAGAAGCTTTGCTTCCTTTATTAGTAGGTATAGACTAGCAAAATGCCTGCCCGTACGTTGCAACAGCCCGATGAAACACTTTAATGATTTTTTTTTACACCGAGTAAATTGGTTATTTTGTTCTCCTAAATAAGCTTAGTTAAAAGTTGTTAAATATGCATGATTTTTGATACTGATAGACAGATTACATTTTTCTGAACATTTTGGTATATTGAAAATATTTTTTTGAATTACAGATCAAAAGTTATATATTATACAATTTTGGACATTTTTCTGAAATACTTGAAAATGATTGAAATGCTGACAGCGGGATCCGCATGTAAGGATTTTAGTAATTACCGAAAATATTTATCAAAATGAATAAATTCTGCTGACGTTAGCGTAGGCGGACGCGCCCGCTCTGTCGAGCTTGCGCTCGAGCAGCGGCGCACGTGCGCGGCCCTCGGCCTTGGGACCGTACGGATCCGCCGGAGGAAAAACGCCCGTGCGATGCCACGGGAAAAAAATCTACTATTGTCGGAAAATGTCGCCGCAACGTAAATTTCGACCCAAAATCCACTAACACATGAGGAAGAAAAAACCAATTTATTTTAAAAAAATGTTGGTATTACGTAAATCTTGCCCTTACATCGATCAATCAGAAAACCCTACCTCAGTTTGCCCTTTCGTCTTTATGCGTTGCAACGGGAGAGGAAACTACAAGCTAATAACAAAATAAGCATTAATAGAGTAAGCATGGTTTCCGAGGTCGAGTTCGAGCACATCGTCGTTGGTCGTCGCTGGGCCTTGGGCCTGATGCCCCTGCACCCCCGGTCGTGTCGGGCTACCCCGTATCGCGACAGAACGAACTGTCTATTTTACTTATCGTTGCAAATGACCTTGAATTTTTTTATTCTCTCTCTGGTTATTTTTGGCAGTAAAGATAAAGTCCAAGACAGTATATTTACGACAAAATCTGCTACACAAAATACGAAATTAAATTTTCACGAGCTCCAATGAGAATTTGAGCAAATTTTCACCAATAAAATGAAAGCGGCGCGGCCACTGCATGCCTAGCGGTGACTTTTGCTTTCCGTTGGACAGTTGCGTGTAGAGTCGCTGACCTGTCACGTGTGTCCGTGTTGTTCTAGAAGCCAAGCCAAGGAAGAGAAGAGGGTGGGAGGAGAGGGAGAGTACAAAAAAACTCGAAAATAATAAAGCTAGCGACGTGAGAAAACCGACAAGGAGCGTCGAGCTCTCGCTCGTGTTCTATTCCTTCCCGAGTTACTCTGCGCTTGCAATCGGATAACCCACCCCAAATCCCGATCTACTTCGGTCGAGACTGACCGCCAAACTTTGACAAAGAGAGAATAGAGCCCCATTTTATACTTGGCACAGGGCCCCGAATTTTACCGGCCCAGCCCTGAGGGTATGGTACGCGTAGAAGACAATACCATACTCATACCTAGGGGTGGATATACGATAAAAAAATCAAACATTTCTCAAATATCTTGCACCCATATGCAGGATTTTTCTACTACCTATATATTTGAGAAACCTAGGTAGTAGAAAAATATTTGAGAAAGCTGGGTGCGAGGTGTGTAAAGTAGCGAGGTGGGACTAAAGGGATGGGATCGGCGTCGCTGTGAAGTGTGAAGGCTGTCATGGGCCGGTGAGTGGCTGGCGAGCGATGGGTGGGCCTCTTGTGGGATCTCTCCAGTAGCAGCAAGGTGGGCTTACTGTATATAGCTACCCGTGCTCCTGTACCACTCCTTGCATATCGGGCGGTCACCTGCAATTATTTTTGTTTTTTGAGATGTGCAACATTTGTTTGTATGTCACTTGACGAAAATTATCAAACACAACCAACTGAATCTGGTCACATGACCCTGGACTCTGGAGATTACTGAAAATCTTGATGGGCAAGACAACAAACGCAGCTTGTGGAAATTTTGATCGCGTGATCTTGGATGGGCCAGGCAACAAAGAACCAGTGAAAATTGTTTTATTGAAATTGGGATTAAAGACTCGTCGGAGCTATCCACCATTGTGAGAAAGTATCTCGGGCAATCGACCGAACAAGTTGTGGGCGGCACAGTTTGCTGGCGTGGACAAGCCTACACTCGCAAACACAAGTTGTCCCCCGACGAGCCTACGAATCCGGGAGCACAGCTGTCCAGCCCAATCTCCTCCTCCTGCAGCGTGGACTTAGGTGGCAATGGAGACAAAGAAGACAAGGTATGTGCATTGGCTCCAGGTACCGAGCTTCTCAGGTGCCAGCAAGAGGTGAAAACGACGCCGGCTACATACCCAAACTCCTCCAGCTAGCGGCGACGAGATGACGGGATTTGCGAGCAACGATGAAGGCAGGCACCGGCGCGGAGGAGAGTATAGAGAGGTGGGAATCGGGACGAGAAGAGAGTGAAGTGGCCAGTGTTACCGACTTACGGAGCAAGATTGTTTGTTTCACTGTATTTATATTTCAAATAATCCAGTCCTCAAAACCGGTTTTCCGTTAGCGATGCCACGTACAGATCAAATGGTGGGCAACGTTAGAGTTGTCCTAACTGCGTGATTTGAAGGACGAGCTCCACATAGCTCGTTTATTTGAAAAAATCAAATACGACATTTTTAAGTTTCAAAAAATGTGAAACAAATCCTAGAAGTAGAACATGCTTATTTCCACC
Organism: Poa pratensis; assembly: GCA_947311845.1. Taxonomy (NCBI): domain Eukaryota; kingdom Viridiplantae; phylum Streptophyta; class Magnoliopsida; order Poales; family Poaceae; genus Poa; species Poa pratensis. Next base: position 37,612,481 of record CAMZMU010000110.1, read on the forward strand.
ATTGTGCGAAAAATCAATGTGAAATACTCTGTATTTTCTTGTTTTATTTCTTTGTCGTTCTGTTTCTTTTTTGTGTTTTATTTTTTCCTTTTTGTTTTTATATCTGAATTCTTTTTGAAATCTATTTTTTGCAAATTTGACGCATTTTTCAAAATATAAACCATTTTAGAAAATGAATACTTTTAAATATGAACGTTTTTAAAAATTTGAACCATTTTAAAAAATGAACATTTTATATATGAACTATTTTCAAAATTGGAATAATTTTCAAAAAACTAAAGTTTGGGTGAATCGAAAATAATAGTGAACCGAAAAACCGGTGAAACAAAAATAATAGTGAATCAAAAAATTTCCCGTTCCGACAGAAGTAAATACAGTAGCAGAGCTTTTTTTTTTTGAGTTATAGTAGCAGAGCCTAATCCGATAGTCTCGCTGTATGTGCACAGGCAGGCAGACGTTGCTGGACCGCGGCCCATCGTATATCCCATGCGTGCAAGCGCACGCTACACCTCGCAAGGAGCGATACATAGTTGCTGCGCACGACAGAAGTAAAAAAAAAGTCGTGCTCTCGGTGTCAATCGCCGTCAATGGCTCAAAAGTCACAAAGTTGGTCCAATTCGGTGTTGTTTTCTTTGTCGCCCTGTTCCGCGTGGATGTACGTCTCACGTACTATGGCCACAGAACGATCGCCAAAAGCGAACGAAACATTCTGCAGGTGAAGTAGTAATGGCCTCCCACCACACGTGAGCACGGAAGCTTCCTTTAGAATATAAAATGGTTGTCGACCGTCCCTCGGTTTCAGAATATAAAATGTTTTACCACTTGTCCATATTCACATGAATATAAATGTATTTAGACACATTTTAGAGTCACTCGGCATCTATATAACGTGTGTAACAACTAAAACAACTTATATTGTGTAAACGGATGGAGTACGTCATATGTGTAGCAGTGACGGACCTTGAACGAAATCCCTGGGGGGGCGAAGCTGCAACATGAAATGTAAAAAAAATTTGGAACACCAAATCATACGACAAAACCCAGCTCGAATTTGTAGCATTTTCAGAAAAAATTATAATTAGATTAATTTTGTCCATAAAATACATTTCCAACACCACCAAAACAAAAGAAACCATATACTGTGTAACCATGGATTGTCACTCATCATGGACCCATATAGTTCATGACTTTGCTGTCCAAATTCAAGCAACAAAAGAGGACAGGGATTTCTTCTTGTCGAGGTACTGTCCCTAATTTAATTAGATGCAAAATTCGGAATCAATCAGGCAAGAAAAACAAAATCGGAACACTCAAATACCTCAGCAACGGAGATAAGCTTGCAGCGCCGTTGGAGCGTTCAGGCTTCGCTAGTGGTCGGAACCAATCGGCTGCTAGCCAATCGTTGCTGCTAGGCGCTAGCAGCTAGCTGCTGCTCAGTGCGTGCATGGCGCCGCCGAGCAGTCTGAGATGAGTGCTGGGCGCAGGCAAAACAAATCCCAGCGGACCATCGGCCACCCGCCGCCGTACACCGGCCGTTCCGTTGTGGCGCTGTCCAACCAGTTCAGGATGAGCGACCAACAGAAGTCTGGAGAAGACGCTCGTATTTGATCTCTGCCTTATTCGACATGGATTAAATGGGCCTCATGGGCTGCAGGCCACGGTAGTATAGGGGTAGTAGAGATTTTGTAATTTTGCTAGGGGAGCCACGGCCCAGGTTGGCCCCCGTGAAGGTCCGCCGTTGATGTGTAGTATGGTTTTGAGGGGTGGATTTAAAAGGGGCGGCTAACATTTGGAGTTTGTTCAGACTCTGTCTGCGGACATATACAAATGTGTCTACGGACACATAGTGACAGTTTGCACATCCAGCCAGAGACGCTCTAATATCTGGCACATAAAATTTTCAATCATGTAAGTACTGCGCCAAGCTGCCCTTTTCAGATTTCCTTGCTACGTGCAACCAGGAGGACAACCGGATCCCAGTAGTAAGGCATGGACCATCCTATTTATCAGAAAACACAGCCACGTACGCCCATCCCTCGAATGACCACACTATCTTGGGACATCTCCGCCCCCAAAAGCGCCCACCAAAGGTCCAATGTTGGCTTAGGCGTAAAAAAAAAGGCCACGATGTCCTCACCCATTTGTCCGGGCCAACCCAAAACATGTCCTGGCGCTCTCTCTCTCTCTCTATTGGATCTATAGAGAAAGTCGTCGTCGCGCCGTTACTTCATCTCGTCGATTCCCCGCTGGTTCGGTGTGCTGGTCCACACGTTGCCACAATGTTGCTCTTCCCTTGCATGTGGACAACTCCGAGGTGTCGAATTCTTGGACGTTTGAATATGTGAGCTTTCACGAGGAGATCACGCTCCCGACTGGCAAGACTTTCCTTTCCAACCCGGGATGTTTACCAACAAAACTTGGTATAGCCGGAGTGGACCCCATCAACCGACATGTATGGCTTTCTTACCGTTGGACCGTGAAAGGACGCCAAGCAGAAGGTTGTCCTCTAGCGCATCTACAAAGATACAAATTAGTTAGTGTCAAATGTCAAATCAACCTTTCTCTTTCGATGAAGTATCAGGAATTCTATCTCAAGGCAGGTAGCTAGCTAGATCTGGACCAAGTCGATTTAGAGAATACGGCGCTTGACTGGTGAGACAAGCAGTTGATTTATCCGACCAAGCGCATTGATTAGCGAGCTAGGGGTCAGCGCCGTTGCTTTCTCATCTCATCCTCCCGTTTTATGGTTGAACCTGTACCCTTCGGGTTGCTTCCTCTCCGTCATCGATCTCGAGAAGAAAAAAGCAAGACACAAAGGTCTCAAGCTCAGTCAGTTACCATCATCGTTAGCTGCTGACTCGGTGTATATTAATTGTAGGAGTAGTATAAAATTAAGTTTCAGATAGTCCCTTTGCTACCGCGGACAGGATGCTGTTCTTCCAGGAGCTGCGCAATTTTGCGCCTCGCATCCCAGAGTTCCTTGGGCCTTGACTGGAGACTTCAATCTTATCTACCAAGCGGCTGACAAGAACAATGCGAACATTGATAGGCGCTGGATGGCTCGTTTCCGTCGGATCTTGGATGATCTTGAGCTGTCTGAACTGAACCTGCATGGAAGGAGGTACACGTGGAGCAATGAATGGCGCGTCCCCACTTTGGTGCGGTTGGATCGTTGGTTCTACACGGCGGATTGGGAGGAGAGGTTCCCTAACTATCTGCTTCGAGCTGGGCCTTCCCTTGCATCCGATCACTGTCCCATCATCTTGCATACGGATGTCCAAGCCCCCCGTCATCACAGGTTCAGGTTTGAGCCTTTTTGGCCCAAGTATGATGGGTTCCTGGAGGCTGTTGGAGAGGCCTGGGTCGCCCCGGTGAACTTGGACCCCCTTGCGCGGCTGAATATACTGTTGTTTCGTACTGCAAAAGCTTTGCAGTCATGGAGTGACCGCCACATTGGCAGCATCCGCAGGCAGATCCTCCTTGCGAAGGAGCTTGTGTTCCGTTTTGATGTGGCACAGGAATCCCGCGTGCTGTCTGACGTCGAGCATGCCTTCCACGCCGAGCTGAAGCTCAAAGCTCTTGGGCTGGCATCGCTTGAGCGCACCATTGCGCGGCACCGCTCGCGCGTCCTGTGGCTCGCCGAGGGCGATGCCAACACCCGGTTCTTCCACATGCGAGCTCACCTCCGACAGCGGAACAACCACATCGTGGCTCTTTCCCATGATGGTAGTATGGCGGTGAGCCATGATGACAAGGAGGACATGCTGTACAATTTCTATTCGAGGCTCATTGGTTCTGATTTCAGCAGAGAGCACGATATGGACCTGAATTCCCTGAACATGCCATCGCTGGACCTGCATGAGTTGGATGCGCCGTTCTCGATGGCTGAGTTGTGGGCTGCGGTCAAGGACCTTCCGACGGATAAAGCCCCTGGGCCGGACGGGTTCTCGGGTCGGTTTTATCAATCTGCCTGGCCCATCATCAAGAATGACGTATTCCTCGCAGTGCAGCATCTATACGCGCTCCAATCGAGAGGCATGGCGCGCCTCAATGGCGCCCTTGTTGTGCTGCTGCCGAAGGTTGATGGCGCGACCGAGGTCAAGGACTTCAGGCCGATCAGTCTGACTCACAGTTTTGGCAAGCTGTTCTCCAAGCTGCTTGCTAGCCGTCTTGCCCCACGGTTGCCGGCGTTGATCGCGGAAAACCAATCTGCTTTTGTCAAGGGGCGATCTATACATGACAATTTCAAGATGGTCCAGCTTACAACTAGAGCGTTGCATGTAGGCCGCACCCCAGCCATGCTCCTCAAGGTCGACATCACGAAGGCATTCGACTCGGTGTCCTGGCCTTTCTTGATCCGAGTCATGCAACACTTGGGCTTCGGGGAGAAATTCATCGAGTGGGTCTGCATCATCCTCTCCACGGCATCCTCCAAGATCATCCTCAATGGCATGCCGGGCCGCAATATCCAACACGCCGCGGTCTGCGCCAAGGGGATCCGCTGTCACCAACGCTGTTTCTACTGGTTATGGAGGTACTCAACGCCGCGCTCCGGCGCGCTGAGGCCTTGGAGGTGCTGTCCCCTGTGCCATGCCGGGGAGTGCGTTTCCGCGCCTCTATGTATGCGGATGACGTCATGATCTTCGTCTCCCCGACTGCAAGTGATCTAGGGCTGGTGCGGCGGTTGCTGGAATGTTTTGGTGGCGCGTCCGGGCTGAGAACCAACATGGCCAAATGCTCGATCTCGCCAATCCGCTGCTCTGACGACCATCTGGCTATTGCTGCTCAGCACTTCCCGTGCGCTGTGAAGAACTTCCCTTGCACCAATCTAGGGCTACCGCTATCTTACAAGAGATTGCCCAAATCGAGCCTACAACCTATTTTGGACAAGGTGTGTCGAAGGCTGTCCCCTGGTCTTGCAGGCTTCTACACCACGGCAGGCCGCCTTGTGCTCATCAAATCGGTTATCACGTCCATCCCTATCTATCTCACCATTGCCATGGCCTTGCCAGCATGGTTGCTGGTATTCTTGGAGAAGAGGATACGGGCATTTTTCTAGAAGGGGACCGAGGCGGTGCATGGCGGCCATTGCCTTGTGGCCCGGAATCAAGTTTGCAGGCCTGTGGAGTATGGTGGGCTCGGTATTATGAACCTCCAGCTACTGGGCTATGCCCTGCGGATCCGGTGGCTGTGGCAGAAGAGGCTGCAAATTGGATGCTGGACGGGGCTGAATTTGGAGGTAGAACCGGAAGCCCAAGCTTTGTTCGATGACTCGATCAAGATCACTGTTGGCGATGGCAAGGCGTCCCTGTTCTGGACCGATTCCTGGTCGGTGCCAACTCCCTTAAGTTTCGGGCGCCTGCCTTGTTTGTTGTTGTGGATGAACGTGCTCGCTGCTCTCGTTTGGTAGCTGAGGCGCTTGACAATCGCCAATGGATCCGCGACATCACCGGGCCGCTGACTGTGCCTGTCCTTGTCCAGTTCCTGCTGTTGGTCGATGAACTGCAGGCGGTCGTGCTGCAACCAGACACCCCCGATCGCATCGAGTGGAAGTGGACGCCCTCCGCCACGTACTCGGCCAGTTCGGCCTACAAGGCCTTCTTCGTCGGCCTGGAGTTCTTCCCATGCGGCAAGGCCATCTGGCAGGCCTGGGCCCCGGCGAAGTGCAAAGTGCACATCTGGCTCGCCTTGCAGCGGCGCATATGGACAGCTGATCGGATGCGGTGGCGAGGCATGAGCACGCACACCTTACACCCGTTTTGCGACCAAGAAAATGAGACCGCAGATCACATCGCCGTGGGATGCTTGCTTTCCCGAGAAATCTGGTATGCCACTCTCGGCCGTTGCAATCTGCAACACCTGACGCCGGATGCGGACGCCACTCTGATCAGCTGGTGGCCGGGTGCTAGGATGCGAGTTCCTCGGCAGGTTCGAAAGGGCTTCGACTCCATTGTGCTCCTCACCGTGTGGATGCTGTGGAAGGAGCGCAATGCCAGGGTTTTTCAGCGCCTTGCCGGTACCAGCCTCGAAATTTCCAAGAGGATTGCCGATGAGGTCCAGCTTTGGAAGCTCGCCGGCGCTGTCAGGCTAGGAGTTCTCTGGCAATAGGCCGTCTCTGGGCGGATTTGGTCGATGACTAACCACCCGTCCCAACGTTGTAACCGCATCACCACGATGCCGGAACCCCTGTAACTCCTGTTTTCCCCCTTCTATTGCATTGGACACGCAAGCTTTGCCTGTTCGCAAAAAAAAGATAGTACTAGCAATTTTCTTACCATGACTCACTGGAGTCGGCGATTGCAGTAATCAACTACGCGTGGAGAGCGCGTCTGCCCGTTGGTGGCAACGAACAATCCTATCATGAAACGACACCTGTTGTAGGAGTGAGTGAACACAGTTTTACTGTTTTTGATGAAGGCGCTTTGGACATTGGAGACGAGGTCGTTCATGAGAGGGGCAAGACGAAGGGCTAGGATCTTGGCGATGATTTGACAGTCTCGTCTTGAGCAACTCCAGTTCGTGCCTTCAGAAGCAGGCGGCTTTCGTTGTTTGATTGCACTCGTGAGCGGCTCTTAATCCCAAGACTGGTGGTGTCAAGGCGCAGTTCGCACAATGGAGGGCTACAAGGGGTTGGGGCTTCTTCTTGCTTGCTCCTGGTGCTGGTGACTGCTGCTCGAGCCTGGTTCTTGTGGTCTTGTGTAGTCTGTTCTAGCTGCTATCTGTAATTTTTTGCCTGTTTTCTGTTCTTTGTCTGCTCAACATCTTTGTATCATTTACCGTATGTGGCTTCATTAATTCAAAGTTGGGCTCTTTCGAGCCTCCCTTCTCAGTGCACGCTTCTCGTCATGTGTAGTACCGCGTGACTAGGGAGCCCACGACGTCGCCAAGCTGCAGGACCGAGTCGGTGGGATTCGTTCCGCACCAGTTACCCCAAAGGGCAAACAGCAGACCCCAGTGTAGGCAACATAGGAATTTGTTCCAAGTGTAAAACTAGTATGATGGATGGATGCTCACAAGGATTTGCCCACCAGTCAAATGAAACCTGAAATCCTCCAACAACTAGGGTTCAGGCATAGTTTTCTCCGAATCTCTCTGAACCAAATCGGCGGAGGGGCATGCTAGGCGTAGGTCGCCCTAAAACGCCCCAATCTAGATCTCACTCCCCCACCATCGGATCGACATCCTACGTTCTGAAATCGGCACAGTGGATCTTTAGATTTTAGCCCCCCATTTTTTCGGAAAACAACCAGCACCACACATCAGCTCCATTTAAACGTAGGTCTGTACATCTTTTATATTGCTTTAAAATTAATTATCACCACTTTTGTACAATAGTTTAAATTAGCTATCTTCAAAATTGTTTCGGGAATTCTCTTTCCTTGACTCAAAAGTCGCATTTTCTAGATTCGACATGAATAACCTTGCTCGTCTTACAAAGATTTATCATGGATATTTCTCTAATTATGAGCATATGTATATACACGATAACATTGAGCTACTCATTATTCATACACAGATGATTGAAGACCTTAGATATTGTCTTGATATTTGAAAGGCATATCAGGTTTACTGCAGTTTATCGTCTCATTAAGCTGGCATTGGTTCTACCGATGGTGACGAAAACAATTGAGAGGCACTTCTAGGCGACAAAGATCATCAAACCCGAGTTACACAAAAAGATTTCTGCGATGGTTTCTTGATGACTTGATGATGTGCTACATCGAGCGAGTGATATTCAAAAGTCTTAATCGAAAAATTTACGGGAGATTTCCAAAAAAAAAGTAGAGCTTTCTCATTGATATGTTTTTAGGTTTTAATTATATTCAAATATTTTTATATTTCTATTGTACTAAGTGATGAATCATATATAGTGTTAATGTGTCGGCACTATTTAAGTTTTTTGCATTATTTTTTTGAGTTCACCCTGCCTTAGATTTTTTTTTCGTGCTTCATCACTGATCTGTGGGGAGAGTGGGCTATAGAGGGCAAGCTCTGCAGAAAGCGTGAGCTAGTGTTAATTATTTAGCGAGAAAGAGAAAGCTCGGTTGTTCAGTTAAGCTGCTGTCACCTGTTCGTTTTCTTCAGTTTCGTCACAGCAAACCGCAACGCGTTACTTTTCCGGTTCAGTCGTATCTTTAAGGTTCCTCTTCGCCGCTCGCCGCCGCTAGCCGGCGGCGTCGGTAGCATCCGGGGTCCCTGGGGACACCTCAAGCAGGCGGCGGCGGGACATGGCCAACTCCTCCTCCTCCTCCTCCTCACGCTTCGGATTCGCCGCTGCCCCCTTCTACGACCAAGTCGCCATGTCCATGGCGCCAGGGTATGTATGTATGCCCTCTCCAGTCTCCACTCGGACCTCCTGTGTGTGCTCGTACGCTCGGCAGCTTACTTCGATTTGGCGCGGAATTTCCGATGTGGTGCTCCTACAGTGCTGGGATGCTACCTCTCATCTATCTGTACTGCAAATGTGATGCAGTTTGGAGATCTGGACGGGGCCAAATCTGAGAAGGGCGTTCCCGTTAATCTGAAACTGACAACCTTTTGGAGGGCAATGCAACATGTAGTTCTCTACTTCAGTAATCGATGGCATGTTGGGCGGGGGTGTATGAATTTCATGTATGTTTGTGAGGGATTTAACATCCCCTATGTCTGGCAAATGGTCCACGTTTGTTGATGCAACCGAAAAGATGAGATGCCTAGGAAAATCTCGCCTACTTCCACGCTTCCGTTTATTGAGAATTGGAAGCACCTAGCACCTCAAGTATATCAAAATTCCAGAAGGTTTAAGATGTCGGTACTCTACATTGTACAATAACTGACACATTCGGTGTCCGATGGCCCTCCCCTGCATCATTCTGGAGCCCTATTGCTCCTCTCAATCGCATTTGTACAATACTCTACATTGTACAATAACTGACACTTTTGTGATTCAGTTGACATGAAACTGACAAGTTCGTTTCTGACTGCAAACTGTATCTATTGGTCCTTTTGAACTACCGGTATTTTGCTTTGTATATAAAAGCTGACGAAACAGGGAATGTACAAGACGAGCAAGAATATAAAAATAAATTGCGTTCATCGCCATATTTCAATTAGTTGGTTTCTATTATGTGAGGAATCAAGTAAATGGTTGTATCATTTGGAAAAACCATCGCAACACACTACAAGTAATCTAATTATTAGCTTTCTTTCTACCGCTCCAAAGTAACAGCTGTACAGTACCGTGCTACTGATGAGAAAAGAGCCACTCTTGCTCTTCTTGCAAGAAACGTATAAAGCAGCTAGCACATATCTTTAGAGGCCCTTTGTTTCTTTCTTGAGCTGGGCAAACCAAGTATATATGTGTGAAAGAAGCCACATGCTCCGCTGCCGCCGCATATATAGCATGGCAAGTTCCAAACGTCCACAAATGCACATCTGGCAAGTCTAGTCGAGTCATCCATACATCCCAGGTATGTATCAACGTTCTTGCTTAGTCTACTTTTTGTATCACATCCCAATTTTTATCTCTACATATGGTCTTCCAATAAAAAAAGTGTAATGCTTTTGCTGTTTGTTGTTTAAATTGCCAGCACGCATGCTTGATTCATAAATGCCTGCTAGAGAGCATAACTGATTCACAAATGCCCACTTATCGTAACAGTATTGTTATTTATATGCAACTTTCTAAGTATTTTTATTTCACTTTTGCAGAAGCAACGCTGATTCATGTACCTCAGTACTGCAGCCATCAGGGCTTAGGAAATCCAATTAGAAATGGAAAGCTTGGTGAACCTATTAAATGAGTGGGAAAACCAGCTGCTAGTGCTCTTTAGCTTCACACTACAGGTGTTCCTCTTCTTCATTGGAGGTCTGCGGCAACGTACCAAACAGTGTCCTCAGGTTCTGCATTTGGATAGCTTACTTGGAGCAGACTATGTGGCTGTTTATGCCCTTGGTTTGCTCTCTCGGCTCGAAGATACTGCTGCCACTGGAAAGGATACATTGAAGGTAACCCATCAGTTGGCTTTCTTTTGGACACCCTTCCTCCTCATACATCTTGGCGGGCAAGACACGATCACGGCTTTCGCCATCGAGGACAACAGCTTGTGGCTGAGGCATTTCCTGAATTTGATGGTCCAAGTCAATCTAGCATTGTATGTGTTTTGGAAGTCAACAAGTGACCACAGGAGGCAGCTTCTTCTTCCAGCTATCTTTGTTTTTGTGACTGGAATAATCAAATATGGGGAGAGGACATGGGCTCTGTACTGTGGGAATCTAAAAAGCCTGGTGGACTTGGATGTCCCCATATATGTTCAACGATTGGCTGGACAATTTGTGAGGGATGCTGACATTGTTTTCATGGCTCTCTATTCAATGAGAAGTGTCCGATATGTCTTTGGTGATGTTCCATTCTACCATGATAGTTTTGATCCCATGGGAAGACATCGAGTACACCCAGACTTGTTACCCAAATTCTTGGAAGTTGAGCTTGCCCTGATGTATGCAGATATCTACACAAAGGCCGTGGTGCTTCGGACAATGAGTGGGACAATACTCCGGGGTATATCAACGGTTTCTATTGTCGTTTCTTTTGTGCTCTTCTGTGTAAGCAACAAGGAGAAGTATAATTCTGTTGACATTGCAATCACCTATATGCTATTTATTGGAGGGTTTTTTCTAGAAGTTTGCGCAATGTTTATCAGCATGATGTCACCATGGACTTGTGCATGGTTGAAGGACCAGCAGTACGGCGATTGGCCGTCCAGATTTCTTCTCTCCAAAAATATTGCTGGTTGGCGGCAGAACAAGCCATTGTGGTCAAATTCCATGGGCCAATACAATTTGCTCAACTACTTGGGACAGTATGACCGGCAATCAAGCTTGTTGAAACGGCGAGTGATGGCTATGATAAGAAAGGTGGCGAACATAGCTGGTGGAAGATCAGCAATCAAGATGTGGATCAGTAAATTGTTGGACTCCAAGGTCGTCGAGGTGGATGAGGAGATCATGAGGTGTATCATACAGATGGTTCTTCAGTACCGTTCAGATCGGTCAAGCATGCGCCAACAATGGCCAAATCTTAGCCCGCTAATTCAAAAACTACTAGGGATGCACGGCGTGGATTTTGGCCGAGTCATTGTCCTCTTCCATATATACACAGAGGTACAATTGAGCAGGTATTCTCCCACCAGCCAGGATGACGAAACCGATGTTAAATCTTTGGTGGGGGTGTGCCGCAAGTTGTCCAACTACATGATCTTCCTTCTGGCCACACACCCTGATATGTTGCCGGTCAAAGGCTTCGAAGCAATGCTGCAACTGTTTCATTCAAGGTATACGACCCTGAGAACCTCAGTAATGGCAGTGGCCATGGCCAGGACAACGCCATCCTGCGTCAAGCAATTGAAGAACTGCGGGCGTGGGACCTGCCGGAGCCACCTCCGTCCTGCACCGAAGCATCACTGCTGGAAATAAAAGAGGCATGGATACAGTTCATGATCTACGCCGCTGTGAAGTGCCCGTCTCAGATGCACGCCGCGCAGCTTGCCAGAGGAGGAGAGCTCCTCACTTTTGTTTGGCTGCTCGTGGCCCATTATCAACTCCGAGATACCGGGATCGGTCGGATCGAGCTCAGTAATGTGCATGGCGCCCAGGTGCTATTCTACGCCTTACATCTTCCTCAAGATCCAGCAGATTAATGTGGCTTGCTAGCTTATTTATTTCTGTATTTGAGATGATGTGTTGGCGTGGAAAATTTGCTGGTATCTTGATTTATCTCATGATTTGTGTGATTGATGAGAGTGCAAATAAATTATTTGTAAATCTCGAAAAAAAAATTCTCAATCTATTCATCTAAGCGGAACTTCCAATGTAACAGAACATTTGTACCACCCATTCAGAAACTTCCATGTTAGTTGATGACAATTTGCACCAGTAGGGACTAGAGAGCGACTATTTTTCTTCTTGTTCTTGGTCAGGTTTTACTCTTTTTAAGGTATCTTCCATGTTGGTTCATTTCGAGGGGCAAAGCGCGAGATATACTAAGTTGTGGAAGCCTCAATGCAAGTACCTGGATGTGTAGTAAGAGCTGGTGATTCTCTTTGGGAAGGGTGCCCTGTGATGTATCGAATTTCGTCATGTCTATTTCTGAACTTGAAGCTGGAGGCTGCCTTTGCTGCAACTGAACCTGCTGTGTGTCGTGGTTTCGTTCTTTGAATGTAACCGACGAGTTTTGTTTTATTTCTTTCTTCCTGAACCTGTCCGGCCTTTGGCTGTACTGAACCTGCGTCGTTTGGATTTTGTTTTATTTCTTTATGAGCTTGGGCCGGAGGGAGAGCTTTGCTGTACTGAACGCTGATCCGGTGATCCGCTGCTCCTCAGTTTTCGTTTTATTCGATACAAGTCTCAGCTTGTAACATGCATATTTTTTATAATCAGTATATTGTTGTCAGGGCTGTTGTGCCTCAGCCTAATTCCCTCTCAAGAGAAGGCATGCATTTCGTGGTCTGAACCTGACTGACATACATTTCGTGCCATCAGCTTTGCAGTTGGCTTCGCGCTGAAGAGAATCAGGGACGATGACTAGCTAGCTGAGTGCTGACACAATCTCAAAACTTTCTTATTCAGAAGTGTGGTCTGCTTACTACAAGTATCCCCAAGCTGAACTGAACCCCCTTGACCGCCTGGGTTAACCGTGATCTATACAAGCGAACTGTCTGTAACTGTGCCGCGCATCTCTGTCAGGATCTTGTGGCAGTAGCAACATGGTTATGCTCTAGCTAGGATCTGGTATTCTGGTGGCAGTAGCAACACCGGATATTTTTTGTCGCTGAGCAGGTTTAGTAGCGTTAGGTTCAAAACCCTGTTCAACTAATATGAGTTGTCCATCGTCCATATCAACTCACCGGGGACAGTTTGGTAAACAGCAAGTGCTAGTAATTCACCGTAGATGCATTCAGAGTTCATGTACGGTGCCGAGTAACTGAAAATGTCGTAACCGATGACGTGTCCCAAATAGATGATAAATTACAGACTCTTCATTTTGAACTGGAAACAGCAATCATATGCAGACATGTTCATCGACAGAAAATCTACTCGCACGCACAGAGCATGTAACAGCACAAAACTGGCATGCATTTCGTGATTTGTATCGCAGCCGGGTTTCTTTGCGGTTGGCTTCACTCCGAAGAGAATTAAGGACGACAACTAGCTAGCTAGTTGATACGGTCTCGGAGCTCCTCTCTTCACACTCGGTGTGTGCTCTGCTTGTTAGTGCTTACTCTCTATCCCTAGGTTGAACTGAATTTCATATTAGTACCAAGAAAAGAATCAAAATCTCGAAACAAACGCGTGACACGTAAAGGAAACCATTGGCATCGCTAGAGCAGAGACATGTCATTGAGCCTTTTGGTCTCCCTCCGTTATCCATCATTATCGAGAAAAAGCTCAGCTGTTGAATGAATAACCCCGTTGCTCTGTACATTATAGGTTCAGTTAAGCTAGTGTTAGTTCTTCAGTTAGCTGCTGTTACATGTTGTTTACAAGTTCGGTTAGCCAGGTCTAAACAAAATGTGCACGACAGAGAGAAAAACCATACGGACTACTTGTTTACAAGCTCCAGTTGTTCATTCTTCAGTTAGCCAGTGTTGGTTCTTCAGTTATCTGTTTGTTTTCTTCAGTTTCGTCAGAGTCAGGAAAGGTAGGAATATACTCGTGCAATGTAGGAAGAGAGGGTACAGAGTCCTTGGAAATTCCTCTGCTCTCCTGACACTGACAGGTTCGCCGCTAAGCTATACCTAGCTCGAACCCCGGCGAGTCAACTCAGGATCCGCGAGATGCTTACGGCTTCGTCGGCGGTGGAGTGGCTGCAGCAGGCGCGCGGCGCAGGACGCCACGGCCAACTCCTACGCCTTCTCCGAACCAGGTCCTCGTGTCCCGCGCGGCAGGTATACTCCAGCTCCATCTCCATCTCCATCTCCTCCCCCTCCTCCTCTGATTCGATATGTTCTCTCTGTTTGGGCTCGCTCGGTAGATGGTTCGATTTGGGCAAATTGGGGCCGGGTTTGGCGCTGTGCTGCGCGTATTGCGAATGTTACAGGTAGTAGTTTGTGGGGTTAAGATATTATTGTCTACGAAATTTCAGGGAATCCCGTACAGTACTTGTGCCGCATGTTTCTACGGGCGCCCCGATTCGCCTCCTGCAGAGCTTCCCCGGGCACGCCATCAGCCTAATGCTGGCCATCGGGCCGGCCCGAGCACGTACAGTAGCATTTCGTGCCTGGCACGGCCCGGCCCGATGAGGCCCGACAGCATTTCGTGCCATGCCGGGCCGGCCCACGTGCTTGAGTGGGAAGAAAAGCACGGCCCAAAGGCTTTCGTGCCTGGCCCGACACAGAACGGGCCCAAATTCCTGTGTCGGGCCACGCGGCCTGTTCGAGCTATTTTGCCTTTTTTTTCGCGCCAGTTTCGGGCTATTTTAGCGGTTTCGGGCTGAATGGCCTGTTTTTTTCCGAAAAATTCAGAAACAAATACCGAAAAATATAAAAAATTGAGAAATAGAGGCCAAGTGTCATATGGGGGTAAATAGTGAGCTTTATTAAGGTTGCCTCATTAAAACCTTCCAGGTAAATTCCCCTTGGAGACAAACCCTGGTAAGAAAAAAGAGTACAAGGCTTGCTCAAAACGAAAAGAAAATTACAAAAGGAAAATAAAATTACACAAACTACAACTATTCTTCTGGAGGAATCTCATCGAGATAATTATTTTGGAATGCGGCTACCAGCTCTGCGTCCACCGGATTGTGTTGTAGTCTTTCTTTGGCCAGTTCCCCATCTTTGACGATCATTAGTGTTTGCACCATATACGGTGTGAGAAATGCTCTTCTCTCTTCAAGTATTCTTCCAGCTAGACTGAAAGCAGACTCCGATGATGTTGTTGAGACGGGTACCGTAAACATATCTTGTGCTAATATGGAAAGCACCGGATATGTAAGTTTGTGGTCTCGCCACCGCTTCAGTAGGTTGAATTCATCGTCAGCGTCTTCCTCATAGTGGACAATTGGGGACCTGAGGTAGGAGTCTAACTCTCCGACCCCGTCTCCGCCACCTGGATATGTGCCGTACCCGGATGTTGTTGATGACAAGTTCGAGGAAGAGCCGCCCAGGTATAACTTACTCCACACTAATTTCTTCTTTCCTGCACCTTGTTGTGGTCATGGTTTCAAATTTCAGTTTCGGAAAAATTTCGGCCACCACTGAAATCGCTGAAATTCAGTGAATTTCAGTGATTTCAGTTTTCGTTTTGGCCAAATGACCGAATTTTTCTCTTCAAATTCGTTTAACTATTCAAAATATTTCAAATAATTTTTTAGTTCCTGTGTAATACTGAAAGTGCTGAATTTTTTTGACCGAATGGCAATTATTTCGGGGTGTACTGAAATCACTGAAATTCAGTGAATTTCGACGAAATCTCACTGAATTTGAAAACCATGGTTGTGGTGCAGGTCGTCGCTGCCGAACTCCGGCATACTTTTCATTTTGCTTAGTGTAAATTTCATTAAGCTTAATTTTGACATCATATAAATATTCCGTATAATCATGGCCTGTGGTGATAGTTAAGATTGCGATAGCAGAACCGAAAGCTTCAAGTTTAGCAGAACCGAAAGCTTCAAGTTTAGTTCTAAGTTCACAATTGTATGGATTTGATACCATAGATGTAAGCGCCGAGCTGTGACCTGCGTTGTGTATGCATATTTGTCAGAACATGATCAGTTGGCAATGTTAATGCTTATTGAATAGAAAGACAAAACAGCTAACCTGTCAGATTGACTAACGGAAAAAAGATCTACCCCATAGCAGTCCTCGTCTATCCAGCGCGACCTGAAAACTATGAAGGACCAGGGGGAGCAAGGTCTCCATCATCTCCACCAGCTGCGCTTCATCGTACATTTGCTGCATTGTCTCCATGTCTATTGCATGCTGCAAAGGATGGCTATAAGTGTTTCTCATGAATCGGAGGACCTGGGGGCCGCAGCGCAACAGGTGCTCATATTCACCTCCTCCGTAGAAACAAGCCAGGTATGGGTTACATTGAATGAAGGTTTGCCAGTCTTCATGGAAGTCCAAATTATTCATTACATCCTCATACAACAGATCATCCTGCCACCGAAGTATGTCATGTAAATAATTATAGAGACGAAAAAAAAACGTTTATCTTGTCCATGGCCAAAACCAGAGAGCAATGATGCTGAATGGCGTAGGAATGCACGTGTCCTTCTGTTCTCATTAGGCGGAGGAGTCCTTGGAAATCAGGTGGCAAGGAGGCCAATGCCCCATGGAAAATTGTTTTGCTAAGTATCTCCTCAAGCCTTGCATAATTCATCCACGCTAGATTGGCTTCATAGTTTGTCCAGACTAAATGCAGATAAGGTATTCTGGTCTCTCAGTCGACCATAATATTGTCAGCATTCAACCCCGAGAAGCACCTAATATTAGTTCTAGGGTCTGGCATAAGCGCGAGCAGACGCCTCATTAGCTGCTGGGCTTGTTGAGTCAGGCCAATGCGCCAATGATTTGGATACCCTGGAGGTGCTATATATTATGGGATTCGTCCTGAGATATTCACAGTGGCACGTACATACTCCCTTATTGACAATAGACAAATTCCAGAGTAAATATAAAATTCAAAATACATCAAAAACCAACAAAAACAAAACTGAACATCGTCGAAATGCAAATAAGCTGGTGATCATAGTGGTCTACAATGTCGTTGAGCAGAAGGCATCACCAATAAACTAACGGCATAATTTGCTGCTAGTACTGAAAAGCATAGCATACATCCGTTGCTAATTTCTACACATTGCAGATTTACAGAGACTGAAGCAGAACCAATCTTCTAAGCAATCGTGGAGGAGGTTTCAGGTTAAACCTGCAGGTGTTCATTTAGACATTGGTGGCAGAAATGTGACATACATTGCTAATTTCTCTCGTTATTCAGGATCCACTCACAGCAAGCTGTAGGTTGAGTGCGCTGGAAATACAGGATGGCACATGCTAGTGCAAAAGAAAACTTTGATGAACTTACCACCAGTACCGCGAGAAATCCGGCAAGAGCTCGCCGGGGAAGAGTGCTCGCTGAAAGAAAGCAGCAGAACAGAGATCAGCAGCGGCCTTCTTTTCCTTCGAGAAAAAAACAGAGTAAGATAACTTCTGAAGGTAGGTAGCCACGCTCAGCAGAGACGGGCCCTCCGAAAGATGAAGACAAAGTGAGGTCAGCTCAGAAAGGTTGCGAAGATCGGTCGCCGGCGGAAGGTGACACAGCTCACCTTCGAGCTGAGCGAAAGAAGGAAGGAGCGTTGGGGAGGCAAGGCCTGGAGAAATGGCATCGCCGGAGAGCGGCCGCGTTGATGGAGAGGATTTCTCCAAAATTGCAGGTTGGAAGCCGGGGACGAGCGGTGAAAACACAAATGTGTTCATCAGCGCCTACTGGCTAACGTGTTGGGCGCTGTGCGGGTTCTGCAAATAGTAAGTTAGTCAAATGTAAGTATGAAAAGTCGCCCTAAGCTTAGTTAAATTATCATGCCAAGTGGGGGTCCTGGTCAGCATAGGATCTGTCGTTTAGCAGCGGGGATCTGTCGTACCACCAATGAACTTAACTAACTGCATACTTTGCTGCTAATAATATAAACCATAGCATGCATCCGTTTCTAATTCCTGCAAATTGCAGAATTATATAGATTGAAGCAGAACCAATGTTCTCTGAAATTGCAAAACAAGTGTGCCTCTTGTGCTAGTGTAGTCTTGATTTACAAACTGGTGGCAGATCTACACCTAATAAACTGATCTAACATCCATTTACTTATTTCATTTCACATGGCTAATAAAGCCGTCCGTTTTGGCCATCCGACGGTCCAGATTCGCCGTTGATTTGTCCGTGGTCAACGGCGAATCTGGGCCGTCGGATGGCCGAAACGGACGGCCCAGATTTCCCAAGGGCGTCCTATGCCCTTGTAAATATCATTTTCGGCTAATAAACTGATCTGACATCCATTTGCTAAATCCATTTGCTAATTTCATTTACAAACTGGTGGCAGATCTACAACTAATGAACTGATCTAACATTCATTGCTAATTTCCTTTACAAACTGCTGGCAGATCTACGGCTAATAAAATAATCTAACATCCATTGTTTTTTTTCAGTAACGCGCGAGAAGGCACGCCTTTTTCTTTATAGATAGGAGAGAGTTAAACATACAAGCAAACACGAAAAATCCACAACAAACACTAAGGCAGCTCAACAAAGTCAACTACTCACAAAAAACCTACAAGCTTCCACCTATCCGCTTCCTGCATGATGCCATCCAACACATTAGATACCGGCAAGGATCTTCTGTCAAAAACTCTATTATTTCGCTCAAGCCAGATAGACCGCAAGATCAGGAGAAACAAGGACCGGATCTTCCTAGTCTCCTTCGCCGGCCAACAGCTTGTAGACAAAGACCACCACGCCTGCAACTCGTCCGAAGGGGCGGAAGTGAGGTCGGGTCGCCCAAGACCACGCAGCACCTCAAACCAAACTTCCCTTGCAAAAGAACATTGGATCAACAGATGAGTAATTGACTCGGGTTCCTGCAAACACACGGGACAAGTACTGACATCAGTTAACCCGTGGCGCAGACGCCTCTCGCCCGTCCAACACCGATCCCACGCCGCCTTCCACGCAAAAAGTTTGTATTTAAGCGGCGCTCTACATTCCAAATTAAGTCTGAGAAAGGCCATTTTTTCCCTTTCCTCGAAAAAGGCCAAATATGCGACTTGGCAGAGAAGGAGTGATCCATTGTCCACCTCCACTAGAATGTGTCTGGGACATCCACACTAAGGACAACAGTTTGAACAGCCCGCCAGAGATCAAGAAACTGAGCCACAGCCACGACAGAAAGGCCTCCCTTAATGTCCCTTAATGTTCGGGTGCTCAAGGTGGGGGCGGCGGCAAGGGAGTCACCCTGGTCGGCCGGCGGCGGTGGTTTCATCCTTGGCCGGAGGGGCAGCGGGGATTTTGGTTCCCTTTGTGCTTTTCGGCGAGGGTGGCGGCTGTAGATCGGATCCCTCGCTCCGATCTGTCGTGGGCTGGCCCTTGGCCGGTCGACGGCGCGTGGAGGGGTCGGTGAGGGGCGCTTGGAGGTCCCCTGCCGAGGTCCCAGCGGTGGTGTGCGTCTCATGATGCGGCACCGCGCAGATCCAGCTATCTGCAGGGTCGGGTGGCGCGACTGCCGATGAAAATCGCGCCGACTTCGGTCATGGCGGACGATGGCGGCGTCTTTGACGTCGTTACCTTCCAAGGCATCGTCATTGCAGTTCGCGTTACCACGCTCGGGCTGCTCCGGGGGAAACCCTAAATCTGGGTCTCCCGGATTGGATGATGGTGGCGCCTTCGGTGTCGCTCTCCCTCCTGAGGGCATCATTTTGGAGCAATGGTTGGAGGGACCTGAGGATGAAGCGGTTTCGTCTACTGCATCAACGACGACGGGTCACGGCGGCGTGGCGCCATGGGGTCTCGGCGTTTGACGCAGGATGATGGACGCGCGCAGGGCGGTGGTGCTGTCTGGCATCATGGCGATGCCGATGGTAGGCCTTGCAAGGTCTTCACGTTGATCTCTCCTGAAGATGGGATGGTGGAAGATGGTGGCAGCGACTTATGTTGTGCGCATGCGGCGCGCGTTGAGGATCGGCTGGATCGGTTTGTGCTTCCGGCGCGCTGTCGGGCGGCCTAGTTGAAGCCTCCGGTTTTGGATGATGTGCATAGGTGCGTCAGGTCAGGTAGGGATGAAAACGGAGCGAATACGGACGGAACTGAGTGGTGCCACATTTGTTTCCATATTTTGTGGCGGAAGCGGAAATGAATACGGAAACCCCGGAAATAAATACGGAAATAGATATTGTCGGAAACAGACACGGACCGAATACGGCACGGTCACGGAACGGAAAGCGGATGTTTGCCGGAACAAAGAGACCCCTTGAAACATGTAGAAAAATTCAAGCAACAATCACATGATCAGGTTTCACACATATAAATTTATAAATATATACTGATGACTTGGAGCGGATTTTAAACTTGACGGCTGAGCAAACATATATAAATTTAGATCACGTCACATGATAAGGTTTCACACATAGTTCACACTTCAAAAAGTTCAGCAAGAAAAGAGTCCACGATAATAATAGTAGGTAAATAATAGTCCAATCCCAGCATGGCAAGATTCAGTCCTCCTCTTCAACTTCTCTTCGCACAAGGTTCTGTGTCATCGGCTTCACTCGTCAAATCAACACTTGGATTTGCAATTGCTAATTGATCTGGAGTATCACTAGGAGGCTGCGCTGATGATTCAAGCAAACCAGGAGATGTGGCACTAACGCTCACACTAGCACTGCTACTTCCACTTGGAAATTTATCCATTGTACCTGTAACAGTACGGGAAAACTGCTCACTACCGTAACCATAATGAACATCCAAACTTCATACAGGACAGGTAGACATCAACGCATCATAGGAGTAGGGATTACCTGCTAGGCTGTTACTGTGAGCCTTGCAGAGCTCTGGCGGCGTCGACGTCGGAGATGGGTCCTTGGCGGATGGCGCCGAAAGAGGGAACCAGGGTGTCGGCCAACGGCGGGGCTCCCACACCGATGTGGAGGCACTCTGGTTGGACAGCTTGATGCGCCGGCAAAGATCAGTACGGGTGGGCGGCACCACGGCGGCGGCTGCTGCTCATCAACCCTAACCCTAGTGTTCGTGATTTGGAAATGAATCAGGGGAGATTAGAAGCGATAGTGATTCACTGAGTAAGGGATAACCTGGTCGCTTCATATCCTTGTTGGGCGGGTTGGGCTACCATAGGCTACATAGTACATAGCATACAGAAACGGAAATTCCGTATTGGCGGAAACGGAAATTCCGTTTTCGTCATTGTTCCGCCGGAACACGCCGTACCATATTTGTTTCCGTTTCCGTCAAAAAAATTCCGTATTTGTTTCCGTTCCGGAAAATTCTGCTTTTGTTTCCGTCTTTTCATTCCATTTCCGTTTTTCCGCGGAAAAGTCGGAAATATTCCGCTCCGTTTTCATCCCTAAGGTCAGGGCATCGGCTCTGATTGTTCCACCCCCTTCATCAAGGTTTTAGGTGTAGCGAGTTTTCGCCTAGATGGTGGTTCTTCTGGTTGATCGATGTATTTATGTGTAAAGCTTAGTGCTTACTGTTTTCCCATATTAATAAAACTCGGCTGTTTGCATCCTTTGGATGCAGAGGCTGGGGCACACCCTCCATTTCTAAAAAAAATGTCCCTAATCCACGAGTGAAGTGCTAAGCCTTGGGCAACCGTGCGAGATTTTCGCACTCTATTGTCCACAAACTCCAAGAGGCCTGGGGCCAAATCTCTGACCGAAGAATTGTTAGTCCACTTGTCATTCCAGAATAAGCTACACTTTCCATCCCCAACCACAATTTTTGTTGAAGCCTCAAACAAGGCTTTGCAATTATCGGAACACGATAAAGCAAGATCGCCCCAAGGCTTTTCCACAGCCGCACGGCTAAGCCAAAGCCACTTCATGCGTAGGGCATCATTGAGGACGTGTAGGTTGCGAATACCTAGCCCACCAAGGTTGGTGGGAAGGCACACCTTCGGCCAAGCAAGATGCAAGGAACCCCCCCCCCCCCCCCACCGAGTCATTGGCACACCACAGGAACCCACGGCACAATTTTTCAAAAGCATTAATCACCCACTTAGGCAGATTCATGGCCATAATGAGATAGATGGACATCGCCGTTAAAACGGCCTTGACAAGAATGAGACGCCCACGATCTTCCAGGAGGGATCCTTTCCACGTAGGAACACGGCGACCAAATTTATCCACAAATGGCTGCAGGTCCTGCTTTGAAAGCCGACTTGGCGCAAGAGGCAGTCCCAAGTAGGTGCAAGGGAATGTCACTGATCTACATTGCAGCATCTCCACAATGGACTGGGAAGTCTGAGGGTCACACCGAATCAACGTGGCGGTGCTCTTGGCAAAGTTGACCCGCAGCCCAGAGGCGTCCCCAAAGAGATCAAGGATCTCCCTAGAGAATGAAACCTCTCTACTAGTCGGACGAATAACGAGGCCGACATCGTCAGCAAAGAGCGACAAACGATGCTTGACTCCCAGAGGCGACAAAGGAAAAAGAAGTTGCTGATCATCCGCCTTTGCAAACATCGCTGAAACCACGTCAATAACAATGTCGAACAACAAGGGGGAGTGAGGGTCCCCTTGTCGCAATCCACGACGGTGCCACACCCAATCAGTGGCATGCCCGTTGACCAAGATCTTGGAGCTGGTCGAAAAAAGGATCGAAACAATCCATGAACAAAAACGATCCCCAAAGCCACGCGCCCTCAACACCTCAAGGAGGAACGGCCAGGAGACAGAATCGAAAGCCCGAGCAATATCCAATTTAAGTAAAATCGCAGGGGCCTTCCTACGGTGAAGCGATTTGATCGCACTCTGGACCATCACAAAATTATCCAAGATAGAACGTCCACGGATAAACGCACTTTGGTTGACCGCAATCAACTCATTCATGCGATTACCAAGACGGACCGCTTATCCACGGCTCCCTCTTTCTTAGGGAGAAGAACCACAAACGCCTGGTTAAGCTTCTCGATTCCACGAGTCCTGTACAGGCAGTTAAGCACCTCTACCACTGCCAATTTAATGGTCGGCCAACACTTGTGATAGAAATTTAGAGAGAAGCCATCCGGCCCCGGCGCCTTATCCACGGCCATGGACTTGATCACCTCCCAAATTTCTTCGGGAGTCCAGGTCAAGGTCAGACAGATCCAGAGAGGACATCCCAAGAGAGCTGAAGTTAATGGACCGAGAGCGAGAGACTTGAGAACCCAACTGCGTATAAAAAAATCAAACGCAGTGGACAGCATATCCACTTGGTCCGAAGAGACCCCATCAGCTCCACGAAGGCTACGAATGCAATTCTTTTTTCGATGGTGTGTCGCATGGAGGTGGAAAAATTTGGAGTTTGCGTCCCCTTCTTTGAGCCAGAGGAGGTGAGACCTGGACCTAGCGATTGAACGCTCTAGGGACGCCAACCCCAAGCATTTAAGCTTCAGCTTTTTGCGAAAATCCACCTCAAAGGCCAAAAGAGGACGCACATCCTGAGCCGCATCGAAACGCAAAATGAATTCATGCGCCATTAGGAGCTGCATCTTAATATTGCCCACTTTCTTCTCACCCCAGGAGCGCAGCCCTGCGGCAGTGCGGTGGAAGCGGGCATCGAGATCCACGAGGGGGTTGCAAGGCGCGTGGGGCACAATAACAACCGGAGCTCCATTCCATAACCTCTCCACTTCATCTACAAAGCCCGGCATCGAGCACCAAAAGGACTCGAACTGGAAGCGGCGCTTAGAAGAAATGTTGGACGCAGTACACATCAATAACGGAGCTTGATCCGAAATAGACGAGGAAAGCGCCGTCAACACATTTTCCGGATGTGCCAATTCCCAGTCCACCGTACCAAACCACCGGTCGATCCGCTCCATAGTTGGAGCACTGCGCTCATTGCTCCACGTATGTAGGAACGCCCCAAAAGAGTTGCCTCCTTAAGGCACAAGCAGTGGCGGACCTAGAATTTTAGCAACGGGTATGCCGCACCAAAATTGTAGTGTGTCTATTGACAATGGTATTGTCTTAGAATATGAAGAAAAAATGACGATTATAAAATATGAGAAAAAATAAATAAAAAGAGATTTTTGCACTATAATAAAAGGCTAAATTGTTGGACATAGCTAGGCAACTAGCCTACAGGCTTAAACGCGACACTAAAGCCCACATCTTGATAAACATACACGTAGAATAGTGGCCAAATGCAGCTCAGTAATTAACGGATGGTCAAGTACTACCAAAGCTAATCAACCCACATCCCTGAACGAGACAAGAATGGCCGCAGGCTGCATGTATTAATTAGCTCAGCTTGAATAATCATTGATCAACACTTGCATGGCTGGGCCGCAGGGTATGCCACGGCATATACGGCATACCCTGTAGGTCCGCCACTGGGCACAAGTCATTGATCGTACGCCGAAAATGCCCCATGAGCCTACGATTAACCCGCCCTTGTTTCTTGTCGCGGGAGTCAAGAATGAGATTAAAATCTCCCGCAACAGCCCACGAGCCCTGGCAACCTTGAGCTACTACCCTCAATTCATCCAAGAAAGGCTCCTTTCCGATCTCGGTCGACGGCCCATACACGGCCGTGAACCACCACACATCACCCACCGGAGGGGTAATAAGCATGGAGATCGTATTAGCCGAGCATGAAAACGCCGACGCCATGATCTGCGAGGATTGCCAAGCAACCAAAATTCCACCACACACGTACCACACGCCGGCAAGTATGAAAACCCGTCAAAGCGGGGGCCGAGAATTTGCATTACATCAAAGGTGTTTACAACACTCAGCTTGGATTCCGACAAAGCCACAAAGATAGCTCCAGAATCCTCCACGAACGCACGCATGAGGTCTCTTCTCACTTTGGAGTTGAGACCTCTCACATTCCACACAAGGAAAAGCTCAGATTGTCTAAACATAAGAACATCCTACAATCCACCTACCAGACCGGGACCTAGGTGTCTAGCGACAGACCACTAACCTCAATGTTAAACAACATTGCTAAGGCCCCACTGTCCGAATCCGAAAGAGGGCTGTTGAAGGCTTGAATATAGCGCTGGACGTCCGACTCGGAAACGGCTCCTTCATCAACGACAATGCCCATTTTCTTCATCAGATTACCCTGAGTTTTTTGGAGCGCCGAAGAACCAGCACGGCGGTCGAGAGCCAACCGTCCACTGCGTCGAGGCTTGAAATCAGGAGGCGTGGCCCTCACGCAGTTGCGTTTGCGCTTGGCAACCATAGACAGCAGCGGTGTTGGCAGAATTGCTTCGGAGTCGACGATGAACGCACGAACAGGCGAGTCAGGCGATTCAGAAGCGCTGGGCGCAGCGTCGATCACGCCTTGCGTAGGATCCAAATGCACCACCGTGTACACAGCGCCATGGGCCGGCCTAGCGAAGCCCAGACCGACATTGCCCACCGAACCGACCAGACCATGGGCCAGGGTCGCGGCCGCGGCCTCCACTTCTCGGCAGCTGGCAGCCCAGCGCTCCTCCTCCCATGAAGAAGCCCAATCACAACCGAACCCACACAGAGCACGCCCCGCGTGGCGGGCAAAACCTATATGTCGACCAGGTCGACGATAGGCAGCGTCGCACACCTGCATCACGCAATGGGCCGGCCCATTTACGAGCTCATTTTCGTGCTCTCGCCGCTGGCCACTAATGGGCCGGCGTTTTTTCTTCATTTCTACATTTTCAATCACATATTTTTTCTATTTCTTTTTTATTTCTTATTTTCTGTTTTCTTTTTAGTTTCCTTTTTTCCAGTTTCTTTATTATGTTTTATATTTAAAACAAATGTTCATATACCAAAACACAATTTCACATTTTTTGTTCACTTTTAAAATTGTTCAAAAATAGTTATCCTTTATCGATAGTTTTTGTTCATTTTTAGAATCGTTCAAAAGTAGTTTTATGTTCACTTTTTAAAATTGTTCAAAAATAATTTCCGTTTCATAGACTTTTTCTGTTCGCCTTTTAAAATCGTTCAAAAATAGTTTCCGTTCAAATATCTTTTTTTTTCACTTTTTGAAAATTGTTTAAAAATAATTTCCGTTCACAGACTTTTTCTGTTCGCCTTTTAAAATCGTTCAAAAATAGTTTCCGTTCAAATATCTTATTTTTTAACTTTTTGAAAATCATTCAAAAATAATTTCCATTCACAAACTTTTTCTGTTCGCCTTTTTAAATCGTTTAAAAATAGTTTCCGTTCAAATATCTTATTTTTTCACTTTTTGAAAATCGTTCAAAAATAATTTCCGTTCATAGACTTTTTCTGTTCGCCATTTAAAATCGTTCAAAAATAGTTTCCGTCCAAATATCTTTTTTTCACTTTTTAAAATCGTTCAAAAATAATTTCCGTTCATAGACTTTTTCTGTTCGCCTTTTAAAATCGTTCAAAAATAGGTTCCGTTCAAATAACTATTTTTTTCACTTTTTGAAAATCATTCAAATTTTTTTTTTTCGTTCAGAGACTTTTTCAGTTCGCCTTTTAAAATCGTTCAAAAATAATTTCCGTTCAAATACCTATTTTGTTCACTTTTTGAAAATCGTTCAAAAATAATTCTGTTCACAGACTTTTTCTGTTCGCCTTTTAAAATCGTTCAAAAATAGTTTCCGTTCAAATACCTTTTTTGTTCACCTTTTGAAAATCGTTCAAAAATAATATCCGTTCACATACCTATTTTTGTTCAATTTTTTGAAAATCGTTCAAAAATAATTTCCGTTCAAATACCTATTTTCGTTCACTTTTTTAAAATGTTTCAAAAATAATTTTCGTTCACAGACTTTTTATGTTCGCTTTTTAAAATCGTTTAAAAATAGTTTCCAAAATCGTTAAAAATAATTTTCGTTCAAAGATTATTTTTTGGTTCAGTTTTAAAAAAAAATTCAAATATAATTTCCGTTCATAGACCCTTTTTTAACTTTTTAAAATCGTTCAAAGAAGTTTCGTTCAAAGAAAAAATTAAAAAAGAAAACAGAAAAAGAAGTGAAAACCGGAAACTGGAAACAATAAAAAAGTGGAGAAAGAAACACTAACACGAATGATACAGTAGCCCACTGGTTGCGCACTCTGTCCACCTGGGTTGTGGTTTTGAGTTCGAATCCCACCGTGGCCTCCAATTTTCTCAATTTTTCTCAGTACCAGAAAAATAAGTGGGCCGGCCCAGGAAAGCAGCCAAGCTCGCGAGGGAAGGAATCGGACAGGTCGATGTATAGGCGATCCCGCGTGGCGTGGCGCAAAAGGTGGGGCTAGAGAGCCCGTCACATGCCACACTTCCATCCCGCGCCGCACGGCTTTGGCTTGACATGGAATCTTGCTCCACAGCCAATCGTGGCTCAACAACAGGGCCTAGGCCCCCACCCCCATGCTGGGCATGCAACGGCGAGGGCGGATTAGCCGGCACCCAACGTCCAGGCGAGGAAGCTGAGGATCCCAGGGACTGGACCGGCGAGCGCTCCGCCGACGGGCCAGAGCGCGCCAAGGATGCATCCACCGTCTCCACTGGCGCCACCCTGATTCCCGGCACCGGCGCAACCTGGTCACGAAGCACCATCGATTGGAGGTTCTGGCGCGGGCGTGGACCAGACGGACCCTGTCGTCGCTGATAGCCTCCACCTCTCCCTTGCGTCCTGCTAGGCGCAGAACGACCCTGGATCAGGCCTCGCGGCGGCGGCGGCACAAACTCCACTTCGTCATCACCATCATCCCAGTCTCTTGGGTGTCCATTTTGCCCACTATCGCAATCATTCCATCGGTGCGTGTCAGGGGAGCGGCCAGGGCTAGGGGGAGCCGACGGCTCCACCGCACGAACACTGATCTGCACCAGATACATGAGAGCATCCACCTTTTGTCGGAACCACAAACCCCGCACCGGAGGACAAAGACAGCGCCCCTCATCCGGCTCAGTGACAGCCAAAGTATTGGCCGGCGGGATCCGAGCAGGGTCCGGCGTCCATGCCGTGAAACGAAAACAAGACATGTCCGCCTAGCAAAATCCACATCGTCAATCCAACAACTGTCATCGAGGAGCGATTCAGCCGAGCGCATCTCCCATGCGTGGCCCGGGATGCCGACCATCTCGACTTCCACTTTTGAGAACATCAATCGAGCCAAAGCTCCTTCGTGTCTTGACCATTGTTTGCCTCAGCCACATGGAGAAAATTATGCATGCCACTAATGAACTCGGGACTGCGTCGGTCACCGTGCATCCATTACCGGCTCATCTGCATTATATAAGTATATCAAAAATCATTACACTACATCATGAATCGATAAGTGATCAAATTAATTAATACAAGTTCATCACATTCAAAACAAAGTAGAGTAGTGACCAAATGTAATACATAGTTCTCATAAAACATACATTGAAACTAACATACAACTATCTAAAGAATTTAAATCCAACAACAAATGCGATCAAAATCGCAACTAAGTTAATTACTGAGCCAACGGCATAATGATACCAATCCTCTTGATTAATGACATATTTTCTAATCTTTTTAATGTTCAAGCGCATTGCAACCATCTTGATCTAGTAATCATCGTCGACGTCGGCAAGCTTGAACTCCAATTTCATCTTCTCTTCTAGGCATTGGAGACGAAGATCTTCACTTCTTTTCAATTTTGGTTTCAAATCTATGTTTTATTTTTCAAATAAATTTAGCATCTCGACAAGTGGGTCGGTTGGAATTTCCGGTTGAACTACCTCCTAGATAAAAATTTCTATGTCAAGTTGGTCGGCATAATTGTCATAAAAACGAAATGAAACTAAAAGTTATAAAAATATACCACATCCGAATCATAGACCGGACGAGGGCTGACGGGGACGGATATCAAAACCATGGCACTATACATATAAAAAACAATCATATAAGCAAGAAAATTAGATAAGTAATAACTATGCATCTAAATCATAAAACTAAGTTTTCTTTTTAAAATAAAAGATAAAAACAAGAGGCTCACCGAGGTGGTGCCGGTGATGGGACGGCGCGGGCGATCGACGGCGGTGAGGACGGGGACGACACTAAAACCCATAAATCATATTTTAATTTGAGCTCAAATTGCATATAAAACAAATGAAATCCCTAACTTAGTCATTTCATCAAACACCTAGCTAGCACTAGAAAAATGAAATGAGCTAAACTAGTAACGAAATGAGCTAAAGTAGCAATGCCGGAAGTGCTAACCCTTAGATAGATGGGGCGCCGTCAATCTTGACAAATGGTGAAAAAAATGGGGACGAACTCGAGCTCGAGAGAGAAAATAGATGAGAAAATGTTGATTAAGTTGAGCTCAAAAATGGCCACAGCCGGCTTGGGGTGGAAGAAGATGATATAGGGAAAACTGTAGTCCCGGTTCGTATCACGAACCGGTACTAAAGGTCCATCTTTAGTACCGGTTCGTGATACGAACCGGTATTAAAGGATGTTGGCGCTGGCCCCACCTCTGCGGCCGCCTGCCGCGACCCTATAGTACCGGTTCGTATCACGAACCGGGACTAAAGGTCCCGTTCGAACCGGGACTGGAGCTAGCCGGCGTCCTGGCCATTTGAACCGGGACTAGTGCCCCCCATTAGTACCGGTTCGTAAGGGAAGCGGGACGAAAGGGCCAAACCGCTGGCCTGTTTCCACTAGGAGTCCTGTGCACGAGGCGTAGCTGAACTCGAATCTCCAGTATAATCATAAGCCGGGTTCTGCTTTATGTGCACGAACGTGCTTCCTATGCTGACTTTTCCCGACTCATGAGATCCAATGTGGTGAACAACCCTGTGGTGTCCATATTTCCCTACGCACTCCACAGAACATCGGGTGTACTGGTCTGCAACCAGGGACTAAGCTGGCGGAGTAATACGTTGGGTTCGCATTAGTGGGCGCACATGTCTGACGAGCGAGTCACCGTTTCCCCGACGTGCAGCCGTTTCTCCTCTACCCTCAAAAGACCAGCAGCCATCGTCACTTGCCTCATTTCCCTCCTCGCCATCCCTTGTTCAGTCTTTCTTCCCCTTTCCTACCTTTATGTGCCCAAAGTTGACTGGACGCGGTTGATCACTCCTACTATGTTTATGTGCACGAAGTGGAGAAATAAACACTAACACGAACGATACAGTAGCCCACTGGTTGCACACTCTGTCTGCCTGGGTTGTGGTTTTGAGTTCGAATCCCACAGTGGCCTCCAATTTTCTCAATTTTTCTCAGTACCAGAAAAATAAGTGGGCCGGCCCAGGAAAGCAGCCAAGCTCGCGAGGGAAGGAATCGGACCTGTGCGATGCTAATCCGCGTCGCACAGGTCGATGTATAGGCGATCCCGCGTGGCGTGGCGCAAAAGGTGGGGCTAGAGAGCCCGTCACACGCCACACTTCCATCCCGCGCCGCACGGCTTTGGCTTGACATGGAATCTTGCTCCACAGCCAATCGTGGCTCAACAACAGGGCCTAGGCCCCCACCCCCATGCTGGGCATGCAACGGCGAGGGCAGATTAGCCGGCACCCAACGTCCAGGTGAGGAAGCCGAGGATCCCGGGGACTGGACCGGCGAGCGCTCCGCCGACGGGCCAGAGCGTGCCAAGGACGCATCCACCGTCTCCACCGGCGCCACCCTGATCCCCGGCACCGGCGGAACCTGGTCACGAAGCACCATCGATTGGAGGTTCTAGTGCGGGCGCGGGCGTGGACCGGACTGACCCTGTCGTCGCTGATAGCCTCCACCTCTCCCTTGCGTCCTGCTAGGCGCAGAACGACCCTGGATCGGGCCTCGCGGCGGCGGCGGCACAAACTCCACTTCGTCATCACCATCATCCCAGTCGCTTGGGTGTCCATTTTGCCCACTATCGCAATCATTCCATCGATGCGCTTCAGGGGAGCGGCCAGGGCTAGGGGGAGCC
Organism: Poa pratensis; assembly: GCA_947311845.1. Classification (NCBI taxonomy): domain Eukaryota; kingdom Viridiplantae; phylum Streptophyta; class Magnoliopsida; order Poales; family Poaceae; genus Poa; species Poa pratensis. The sequence goes on from CAMZMU010000110.1 coordinate 37,643,056, forward strand.
GACGGCTCCACCGCACGAACACTGATCTGCACCAGATACAGGAGAGCATCCACCTTTTGTTGGAACCGCAAACCCCGCACCGGAGGACGAAGACGGCGCCCCTCATCCGGCTCAGTGACAGCCAAAGTATTGGCCGGCGGGATCCGAGCAGGGTCCGGCGTCCATGCCGTGAAACGAAAACAAGACATGTCCGCCTAGCAAAATCCACATCGTCAATCCAACAACTGTCATCGAGGAGCGATTCAGCCGAGCGCATCTCCCATGCGTGGCCCGGGATGCCGACCATCTCCACTTCCACTTTTGAGAACATCAATCGAGCCAAAGCTCCTTCGTGTCTTGACCATTGTTTGCCTCAGCCACATGGAGAAAATTATGCATGCCACTAATGAACTCGGGACTGCGTCGGTCACCGTGCATCCATTGCCGGCTCATCTGCATTATATAAGTATATCAAAAATCATTACACTACATCATGAATCGATAAGTGACCAAATTAATTAATACAAGTTCATCACATTCAAAACAAAGTAGAGTAGTGACCAAATGTAATACATAGTTCTCATAAAACATACATTGAAACTAACATACAACTATCTAAAGAATTTAAATCCAACAACAAATGCGATCAAAATCGCAACTAAGTTAATTACTGAGCCAATGGCATAATGATACCAATCCTCTTGATTAATGACATATTTTCTAATCTTTTTAATGTTCAAGCGCATTGCATCCATCTTGATCTGGTAATCATCGTCGACGTCGGCAAGCTTGAACTCCAATTTCATCTTCTCTTCTAGGCATTGGAGACGAAGATCTTCACTTCTTTTCAATTTTGGTTTCAAATCTATGTTTTCTTTTTCAAATAAATTTAGCATCTCGACAAGTGGGTCGGTTGGAATTTCCGGTTGAACTACCTCCCAGATAAAAATTTCTATGTCAAGTTGGTCGGCATAATTGTCATAAAAACGAAATGAAACTAAAAGTTTTAAAAATATACCATATCCGAATCATAGACCGGACGAGGGCCGACGGGGACGGATATCAAAACCATGGCACTATACATATAAAAAACAATCATATAAGCAAGAAAATTAGAGAAGTAATAACTATGCATCTAAATCATAAAACTAAGTTTTCTTTTTAAAATAAAAGATAAAAACAAGAGGCTCACCGAGGTGGTGCCGGTGATGGGACGGCGCGGGCGATCGACGGCGGTAAGGACGGGGACGACACTAAAACCCATAAATCATACTTTAATTTGACCTCAAATTGCATATAAAACAAATGAAATCCCTAACTTAGTCATTTCATCAAACACCTTGCTAGCACTAGAAAAATAAAATGAGCTAAACTATTAACGAAATGAGCTAAAGTAGCAACGCCGGAAGTGCTAATCCTTGGATAGATGGGGCGCCGTCAATCTTGACAAATGGTGAAAAAAAATGGGGACGAACTCGAGCTCGAGAGAGAAAATAGATGAGAAAATGTTGATGAAGTCGAGCTCAAAAATGGCCACGGCCGGCTCGGGGTGGAAGAAGATGATATAGGGAAAACTGTAGTCCCGGTTCGTATCACGAACCGGTACTAAAGGTCCATCTTTAGTACCGGTTCGTGATACGAACCGGTATTAAAGGATGTTGGCGCTGGCCCCACCACTGCGGCCGCCTACCGCGACCCTATAGTACCAGTTCGTATCACGAACCGGGACTAAAGGTCCCGTTTGAACCGGGACTGGAGCTGGCCGGCGTCCTGGCTATTTGAATCGGGACTAGTGCCCCCATTAGTATCGGTTCGTAAGGGAAGCGGGACGAAAGGGCCAAACTGATGGCCTGTTTCCACTAGGAGTCCTATGCGTAGCTGAACTCGAATCTCCAGTATAATCGTAAGCCGGGTTCTGCTTTATGTGCACGAACGTGCTTCCTATGCTGACTTTTCCCGACTCATGAGATCCAATGTGGTGAACAACCCTGTGGTGTCCATATTTCCCTACGCACTCCACAGAACATCGGGTGTACTGGTCTGCAACCAGGGACTGAGCTGGCGGAGTAATACGTTGGGTTCGCATTAGTGGGCGCACATGTCTGACGAGCGAGTCACCGTTTCCCCGACGTGCAGCCGTTTCTCCTCTACCTTCAAAAGACCAGCAGCCATCGTCACTTGCCTCATTTCCCTCCTCGCCATCCCTTGTTCAGTCTTTCTTCCCCTTTCCTACCTTTATGTGCCCGAAGTTGACTGGACGCGGTTGATCACTCCTACTACGTTTATGTGCACGAAGTTGACTGGACGCGGTTGATACCAAGCTAGCCCTCTCTCCTCTACCTTCAAAAGACCAGCAGCCGTCGTCACTTCCCGTCGTGTTACGTACTGAAGCCTCAGATACCTCGTCCTGATCACCCTCTTGCCCCATTTCCCTCCTCACTACAGTCTTCCTTCCCCTCCCCCCACAGTTCAGGCGATCAATCATGTCGACCACCTTCCAACTCGACGTCGACGGAGTTGACGCCACCTTCCCGGATTTGGAGGCCACCACCATGGGCAGAATCTTGCAGTCATTTGTTCCAGGCGCCCCGTTGTCGAGAGAGCAGCTCGTGTGCTCGCTGTTCTGGGTAAGCTCTCTCACCCTCATCTTAGGTGTGACCGCCGTGTTTTACGTGCCGGCGGCAGGACCTGTCTTCGGCCGCTACCCGGCCGCTTACTACATCATCCTCTCCGTCATTTTGGCTGCAGCAGCCGCCTACTGGCTGTCCTGCTCCAACGGCCGGGGCGCTCTCGCTTTGGCCAAGTTCGTCATGCACTCCGCGCGCCTTCCCGGTTTTTCTCCTCGTCCTCTCGGTGAGTGGTTTCGGGATCCTCTTCGCCAAGGTCTACCCCGTCTAGCGTGCTCCACTGCATCGCCATGCATGCCCATTCAGTTGTTGTGCTCCAGCTCCAGTATAGGACAAGAAAATAAAGAACGTGCATGCATGGCGATTGTTAGTGTCTCCCTGAAAGTCGTAGCTTTAAGTTGTGGCATGCTATGGATATGTAACGGTGGAGCTATATATATGTAATTGCTGAAAAAGTTGGTCCTATGTAAAATGTGTTATCTATTGTGCACTCTTAATCCTTGCCTTGTGACATATGCATGTATACGTGCTGCTAACTACGTACATTTCCAGACCAACAGGCGACTTCGGATTAACAGATACATATCTCCCAAAGTGATTTATTTAGAATAATCTCAACAAATAAAAGTTTTACTTTTGTTTCTGACTTGGCGATCCCAACTTCCAAAATAGGGTATGCAACGTTAGCGCGTCTCTGTGCCTTCTTTTGAACACAAGCACTCCACGCAAGCACTCTGTGTACACTGTTGGTTTGTGTCGTTGTCTCGTCTAGGTATGACATTGGGTAGACGGGGATCACTCACTTCACCTGCCGCGGATGGCGGACCACTATACTGATAGATTAGCTATCCCTAATACCGTATCAAATTTATCTGATTCACGTGCTCACGTCTTGACTCTCGATAGAGCAGAAAAGCAAAGCGATCTCTTCCGGATGTGTTATGTGTTGTTTTCTACAAATAATTTTTGCTCAATTTGATGTGTTTTAACCGTGGATATTTTTACCCGCGGGTACCCATTTACCCTGTCGGGTGACAGGTATGGGAAAAATTGTACCCATTGATGGGTATGGGTACGAGTGACGGGTAAGTTCGAGGTGGACGGGTAAGGGTATGGGGTGGCTCCACCCATACCCATACTCTGCGGATGCCATCGCTAGTCTCGCCAACCGATCGGCTGTTATATTTGTCTCCCGGAAAAGACTCGGTGTTAATGGTGGTAGCTACACACCCTAAGTTTGACCGACACATATGCGCAGCGGTGAAAAGAGATTACTCAAGGAGATCGGGGGATGCCATTAGTAGAGTTGATAGAATTATTAAAAAGTGATTTTTATTTTTTTTCAGTTATTTTCCATCCGTTATGATTATTTTTGAAAGTCAACAGAAAAAGTCAACGTAAAAGTCAACCCAAAAATGACGAGCAAATTTTATTTTTCAAAATTCTGAAACCAGTTTTGTGCACCAAAAATGTGTATTCTACCAGGTAAACAAGCTAAAACGGGTATATACGGATTACATGCCCGTATAACGCATGGGTGTGTGTAGGTACCACCATGAACACTAAATTGTCTCTCTTTGTCTCCCAGGAAGTTTTTGTCTCCCGCGAAGTTCCGTAGGTGTCGGTGCTTGATTTATTCTGTTTTAAGTTATGGCATGCTATGGTTGAAGAGAATAGTGTATGTAACTATAAGTTCGTAACGATGGTGCTCTGTAATTAGTGAATAAGTTGGTTCCTTGCAAAAATGTCCGGACATACGTATGTGTTGCGCTACCTAGCTAAGCTAGACACAATCCTTACCCGGGTGCATTACTCATGTCCATGTAGTATTACGGACAGATTAAAGCCATAGGCCCCGGCAAATAATTTATTTAAACCACTGGGTGGACACACCATTTTTCAGTCTGATTGCAAAGCTACTTGGTGTATGTGCACCCGGTAGGCGACAAGAGGATCCGCCTCCCGTTAAGAGCATCTCCAAGGATGCCTCCGAAAGTCCCCCAGCATCCGTCGTTGGGGTCTTGCTAAAAAATCACGTCTCAACGGGCCTCCCATCCGTCTGTTTATAAGCCCAAAAATGTCCGGACACTTGGAAGGCCCTCAACATTCAGGCCAGGTAGGGGTGTCCGGACACGTCATGACACCCGCCAGCTAGAACTCTGACATGACGGCCCCGCTTGGAAGCCACCCACTGATTTATCCTCTAGACTCTTCAGCTCTACCGACCCCTACAACTCTCCTCTCCATTGACCGCCGCTTTTCATCGCTCCAATTCGTTGTGGCCTCCGCCAACCCCTCTCCCTTCGGCGCCGCTGGCCGATCCACCGCCGCTCCTGATGATGTTTTTTACAAATTTTGACTGTAGAGAAGGTCAGGAGCGATGGATCCGTCTGGTTCATACTGCACCACCGTTGCCGCCATGGTTTGAGCTTGTTTGATCTCGTCCTTCTCTTTGAGGCCGCTGCTCAACCTTCTGGGCCGCTACTTGTCCTTCACGTCGGCCGCAGATCGTCACCGGCGCGTGTGTCCACCTCAGACTCGCCCTGCATGCAAGGTGTTGGGTCATTTGACGAGCAAGCTTGTAGGTAATATATTTTACAAATTTAGTCCGATGAAATTCGATGGATTGTTTCATTGTTTGATGCGTAGAATATGGATAGTGACAATGAGTATTTCTACCATGAATATATGCATACAGTGCTCGAGGATGAAGTCTCCGATGAGGAGAGCCTAATCATCGCCACAACTCTTCTATCTTTGACCGATGAGCAGAATGTATTGCCCGCCGTCGAGATTGGACACGGGGTCGCCTTGTGAGATCCTGGCTCAGGGCTTAACAGGATTGATAGAATACTCATATCAACAAGTTGCAACTTCTTTTCCGGAAGCTCATCTGGAAGGAACTCCGAGGTTAAGCGTGCTTGGCCCGGAGTAGTCCAAGGATGGGTGACCGACCGGGAACTGGTTCCCGGGTGCGCACGAGTGAGGACAAAGTGCGCAGAAAAGACTAGTGTTGATCTGTGGGGCCAGTCTGGAGATCCTAGCGAGCTGCCAGGGGTGATAGGCCTGGCCCGGGGGTGGCCGGGGTGTTACAATTTGGTATCAGAGCCGACCCTCGCGGCAACACGGGCGTGTGCGGGTCAGGGGCGCGGACATGTGGAGCATGTGCCGGCACTGGGCGCACAGACGTGTACCAAGAGGGGAAGTTCCTAGACTGGGGGCTGACCGACGAGGGCGTCGGTCTTCTAAGGGGGGAAGGATGTGAGATCCTGGCTCATGGCTTAACAGGATTGATAGAATACTCATATCAACAAGTTGCAACTTCTTTTCCGGAAGCTCATCTGGAAGGAACTCCGAGGTTAAGCGTGCTTGGCCCGGAGTAGTCCAAGGATGGGTGACCGACCGGGAACTGGTTCCCAGGTGCGCACGAGTGAGGACAAAGTGCGTAGAAAAGACTAGTGTTGATCTGTGGGGCCAGTCTGGAGATCCTAGCGAGCTGCCAGGGGTGACAGGCCCGGCCCGGGGGTGGCCGGGGTGTTACACACCTGCCGATTGATCGTCAAAGGGCTATGATGACGTGAAAGCACACGTTCGTTGGGAGACCCCAAGAGGAAGGTATGAAGCAGTGCAGCGGCAAGTTTTCCCTCAGTAAGTTACCAAGTTTGTCAGATCCAGTAGGAGGAAAAGGAACCTCTGAAAGTTGTTGGTGACGCCATTTACTCGATCACCAACGTGGAAGCTACACACAACACAATCAAACTAATTTGTCCCAACGAAACAGTGAGGTTGTCAATCTCACTGGCTTGCTGCAAACAAAGGATTAAACATATGGTGTGGAAAATAGTGTTTAATTGCATAGAATGAAAAAGGAACAATGATTATAGTTGGTTGTATTATCAGTGTAAAAGAATGGACCGGGGTCCATAGTTCACTAGTGGTGTCTCTTTATAAAAGATAACTAACATGCTGGGTGAACAAATTACAGCTGGACAATTGACAAAATATTGAGCGCATGACAATACATATATATGACATTATGATTACTATGATATTCATGTGGGCATTACGATAAAATACATAGACCGTTATCCAATAGCGTCGATGACTAATAATCCACCTCCAGGTTGTCATACCGAGTTCCCCGTTGCTATTAAGTTGCAAGCAACGGATAATCGTATTAAGTAATGTGCGTAATGTAAACAAATGCATTAGACCTAACGGCGCACCCTTAAGCTAAGCATCGGTTAATTTATCTCTAGTGGCAACAGCACATCCACAATCTTAGAAGTTGCTGTCACTCTCACAGATTACCGGAGGCATGAACCCACTATCTAGCATAAATACTAACTCTTGGAGTTACAAGCATCTACTTGGCCAAACCATCTACTAGTAACGGAAACCATGCAAGATCATAAAAAACATATAAGATAGATTGATAATCAACTTGACATAGTATTCAATATTCATCGGATCACAGCAAACACAACATGTAGCATTACAATAAGATGATCTTAATCATGATAGACGATCTAAACATGATAGCATAAAGTGGAGAGACAACCAACTAGGTACTGCTATGGACCCGTAGTCCAAAGATGAACTACTCACGCATCACTCCGGAGGCAGTCATGGTGATGTAGAGCCCTCCGGTGATGATTCCTCTCTCCGGCAGGGTGCCGGGAAGAGGTTCTGAACCCTCCCGAGCTAGGGTTGACGGCGGCGGCGTCTCTGGAATTTTTCGTGGATAATGGCTCGGGTGTCTAGGGTTTTCCCGTGAAGATGAATAAATAGGCGAAAGAGCGGCGCCTGGAGCGACCAGACGGGCCCACACCCCACCACGGCTGTAGCGTACCTGCACTTAAAATATGGCAAGGTATCTGTGTATAGTGCAAACCCCTGGATCGTTTCATTTGCACACACAGTTTAAGATGTAGTATCACAACAAAGTATCATTATTACATCGAATGATCCAGACTTGGTAAAATATTCATTACAACTTGCATAGCATATAGCTAGCTTTGAAAGAGTAAAGCAGCGGAAAATCATTCTTCATGGAGTCTCCATCATCATCATGTGCCACAGGCGAAAACATGTTGGTTGCAGACTCGAAACCCTTAACGAAACTCACTCGTCGTCAGAACAATCTGCAACAAATAAAATTTTGCAACAGAGTGGGTCAGATACCATTAAAAATGGATCTGGCAAGTGACACTATGTGGACACATAATGGAATAACTCTATAGCCTATATGCATATTTGGCTGGTGGAGTTCAAGGCTATTTTACATAAAAGCCAATTTTGCCTAACACTTTATAAAACATTTTCTTCAAATGTTTGAGACAATATGGCATTAAATCCATAGTCTCGTCTACCCTTGTTCACCCATCAAAATTTTACTTAGAGAAATAAGATGTTGGGAGCCACCGTTGCCATCCTTGATCAGCTGCTTGAATTGTCCGTAACCGGGGACACGGCTAAGTACTTAGTTTTTAACTCTGCAGAGGTTGTGCACTTTCACCATTAGACCCAACAAACCCAAACTATCCTCAAGCACTCAAATTGTGCTAAGGAAAAGGAGAGAGTTGAGACGAGACTTTTCAGAAGCATATTCCCCATCCCATACCGGCTTGACCCGTTCCCTCCTACATCCTCTACATCTGATTGTCAAGCCGGGAGGAGTCCACGCAACTTAATCCATCTAGCCAGAGCCCATTTGACTAATGGCTGCACGGTAAGCAACTTCACTTAGAGAAACATTGGTCCCTTTAACCCTGGGTGGCAATCCACAAGTGAATAAACACTCAACTCTGGCAGCCATGCAATCCCAAATCCACCCAGGTGATAAATTAACTTAGTAGAATTTAATCTTTGAATAAAACAAATTTGCATAGCATCAATAATTCTACCAAGTTATCAATAGGATTCTAGACACGACTAGTGTAAAGGAGATAGTAGTTTTAGCATAGCAATACTATCCTACACATGCATATAAAGAAATACACTAAGTCATGCATAGAAAAATACTTAGGAAATTTATGGGGTGTGCCACTTGCCTTGGCAAACAGAAGTGTAGTAGTAGCAGTTGCAACCACTTTCGTCTCTCTCCGGAATTTCTAACAAGTCAAACAAATCACATATAAACATACAATCATAAATGCAACACTTAGAAAAATATGACATGCATGAGATGCAGGATGATACAAAGAAATGTGGTATGAAAGACAAGCAAAACAAAATAAGGGATAGACAACAAAATAACATTATCCCATTCAGCTAAGGCAAGGTCAAGTTAGAGTAAAATAAATTTGATAAAACAACAACTTGAAAATATTTTCTAAGGAAAAGTATTATCAAATTTTACCCAAATATTTTCTAAGGAAGAAATAACACTTTGGTGGAAAAGGTGGAATAAATCCAAGTTATTTTGCATCTAACATGGTCATAAAGACTTAGTCAAATTTTCTAGTCGAAAATATGGTGAAGAATAATTTTAATCAATTTTAATTATTAAATTAACACCTAACAAGCATTTTAAACATTATTTAATTACAACAACGTAGAAAAACACTTCTACAAAAATACTAGAATAATCCTATAGCCAGAACTTAATTAAGTAAAATCATAGCCAAGGAATTTAAACAAATATCAAATTTTAATTTAGAAATATGTTCGAAAACATCAATTAAGCCACTTTTAAAATTAAACAAAATTAATTCGACCAAACCCTAGATTAAACATGCTAGAAAGTTTCTACACATCATAAGCTACCCAGATATATTTTTTTATAATTTTTGGATAAGTCAACAAAAATTAATGATCAATTTAATTCGCAGGGACCTATTTGTAACATGCAGGGGCTTAAAAGTAAGGAAAACAGAAAGAATCTTCTGCGCTGGAGTCCTTGGCCACGTGGCGCCTTCCCATTGGTGCGGATCTTCAACACGGGTTACGCGGGCAGCGGCGCGGACGGACGGGTGCGGGCGCGGCGCGGACGGGCACAAGTGGGCAACATGTCTACGTGGCGCGTTATAATTCGTCCATACCGATTCGTCTGGGATCTAATCCTACGCGTCCAATTTAGATCGAACGGAGGAAGAAGGGTTGACCAAACCTGGCGACGCGAGGCTGCCGGAGATGGAGGTCGCGGTGGTCGGCGGCTCGGGAACTCGTGCGCGGCGTTTCTCCGGTGGTCCTACGGGCTGTAAAAGATGGCGCCGAGGTGCGGCACGTCGAGGGGAAGGCGATGGAGGTCACGGCGTCGACTCTTGCATCCTGGAGAGACGATACGACGCCGACGATGGCGCGGCGACTCTGGCGAGCTACGGGCGACCAAGCTCAGCTCAAATTCCTTGCACGAAAAATTCAACAGAAGGCTCAGAGATATGCGCCGGGCCATGGGGACTCGAAAGAGACCAAAACGGGGCGGCGGAACCTTGTCTGTTGTCAGGAATCGAGGAAGATCGGCGGCGGCGGTGATGAACTTCGATGAGGAGATTCGCGGCGGCGGTGAGGTCTAGGGTTAGGGTTTTGGGGCCGGGCACGGACATCGAGGGGGCGGTTTATATGGGGCAGGCAACGTGGAGAAGGGGCTAGGGTAGCAGCGCGCGGCGGGAGCTCCGTGTCGAGCACGGACGTCGAGGACGGTCACGATGTGCTGAGGAGAACGCTGGCGGGTGGGTCCCACCCGTCAGTGAGAAAGCGAGAGGAGCTGGGCCTCGGGCTGCTGATGGGCTGGTTGCGCGTTGTTCGGGCGGCGGATAGTTGGGTTCAATTTTTTTTGTTTCTTTTTCTTTTCTGAAATATTTCATAAATTCATAACTTTTGAAATGTGAATCCAAATGGATTCAAACTATTTTGTAAGAATTTGTAAAACCCAAATCTTTCTGTTGAAACTTCCTAACACCATTTTCCAAAACTTTTCAAAAATGAAAATTTCAAATATTACATAAAGGTTTAATTAGACCTTTATGTTAAATTCTATAAATAGGATTGTATAAAATTCTTTCGAACTTAAATTTAAATCCAAAACAAAATATGAGTAATAAGATTCCATATCACTCAATAAGATAATTTTGCACCAAATCATTTTGTTTATAAAAGAGTTTGATAATTTAAAATGAAAACAAAAATCAAATTAAGATCCAAATAATTATTTTCATTCAAAAACAAAGCTATGAAACTTGAAAACATAGAATAGGTAAGTAATAGAATAACTTCCAATACATACCAACAATTCTTAACCAAAACACACTTTTTCAAATAGAAATCATTTTGATTTCTAAACTAGTTTTTAATAAACAAGATGACACTTGATGTCAAATTTTAAAATAGGTTTTAAAACAATCAAATGTGGCTTAAGTAAAACCTAAATATCACAAGATGAACAATTGCAAAATATACATATTTCAACAGATACAAACAATTTTACAAGCAACTCTATCAGAACTAAACATTCATAAAAGTCAAAGGAAAACTTGGAGCATTCCTTGCTCTACTAATATATTTTCTTAAATATATTTTCAAGTGGAAATTTATTTCCCACTTTTGGAATATCCAAATGCAAACAATGCTATATGATGATGAATGCATGCATGAATGTCTTTTCAAAGCAAAATACATAATAGTTTTCAAAAGTTTTAAATTTTTCTGATTTTTCAACCTTTTGACAAACTTGGGATGTTACAACGGCGCGGTTGGAGGTGGGGCCGCGCCGCCCTAGGGTGTGGCCGCCTCCTCGGTCGCCTCCGTCTCTCATTTGGATTTCGTGTACGTGTTGGAAAAATAAGATGTCCTGTCCAGGTTTCGTCCAATTCCGAGAATATTTCCAGAATAGCTTTTCTGAAATACAAAAACAGCAGAAAACAGGAACTGGCACGGTGGCATTTTGTTAATAGGTTAGTCCCAGAAAATGCATAAAAATGCTATGAATTGTATACAAAACATGTAACAATTGGTATAATATCAACATGAAACATCAGAAATTATAGATACGTTTGAGACGTATCAAGCATCCCCAAGCTTAGTTCTACTAGTCCTCGAGTAGGTAAAACGATAAAAACAAAATAATTTCTGAGGTGACATGCTACCATCATAATCTTGATCAAATAGTATTGTAAAGCACATGTTATGAATGAAGTGATCCAGGTCAATGGTCTATAGTTTGCTAGCAAGTAGATAATGAGCAAACAACTGAATCATATAAGCAAAAACTTTTCATGAATAGTACTTTCGAGACAAGCATCAAAGAGTTTTGCATAAGAGTTAACTCATAAAGCAATAGATTCTAAGTAAAAGGTATTTAACCAACACAAAGGAAGATTTAAGCTTCAGCAATTGCTTTCAACTTTCAACATATATATCTCATGGATATTTGTCAACACAAAGCAATATAATGAGTGCAATATACAAGCATATAAAAATTGTTGCACCAAAGTTGACACTAGTGTTTGCTTCTGAGATAGAAAGAAGTAGGAAAACTGACTCAACATAAAAGTAAAAGAAAGACCCTTCGCAGAGGGAAGCAGGGATTAAATCATGTGCTAGAGCTTTTTAAGTTTTTGAAATCATATAGAGAGTAAAAATAAGTTTTGGGAGGTGTTTGTTAATTGTCAACGAATCAGAAAATGGAAAGTACAATATGACCCCTGCCAACCAGACTTTTAAGAGCGGCTCCCATGAAGGACGTTATTTCTACCAGCAAGGCAGATCATCCCTCTTCTCTTTTGTTTACACATGCAGATATTTCACTGTTTGTCATTGCTTGACTGATAAATCAGGGCAAAAATGTGAAGAGAATTAAGCGGTTAAAGTTGTAATTAATTGGGACTGGGCACCCCATTTGCCAGCTCTTTTTGCAAAATTAATGGATAAGCGGATGTATATGTCGCTAGTCCGGTGGTAAAGTCTGTTTGACAGTTGACATAAAGACATCCACCCCGTCCTCATGAGCTTGGTAAACATTGACACAAAATAGGAGTAATAATTTTTGAATAGTTTAAAGGTAGCACATGAAAAATTTACTTGGAATGGCAAGGAAATACCACACAGATGGCATGGATTTTGGCTCAAGGTTTTGGATGCATGAGAAGCATTCCCTCTCAGTACAGAGTTTAGGCTAGCAAGGTTATTTGAAGCAAACACAGGATATCAACCGACACATCAAGACTTATATGAAAACATATTGCAAGCATTATAAGACTCTACACTGTCTTCCTTGTTAACCAAACCCTTTTACTAGAAAATATCTAGACCTTAGAGATACCAATCATGCAAACCAAATTTCAAAAAGCTTTACGGTAGTTCTTCATTAATAGGTTTTAACTACATGATACAAAAGCTTAAACATGAACTACTTGATAACTCAAAACAATTGACAAGTATCAAATTATCCAATACAGTGATCTACAAGAATATGTAAGCTTTTTCCATTATACCATCTACCACATGCAGCATTTTCTGTTCCAACCAAACACCAATCAATTTATTTCAACATAAACTCTCCAAACAATTATAAGTGAAGCAAGAGAGTACTTTCTTTAAAAGAACTAACAGCTCTGAATAAGAGATGCATGCAAAACAGGAGCTAAAAGCATAGCAATAGCTAGATAAGAATACTCAACAAGTATAAGTGAAGAATAGGAGTATTCATATGAAAAAGCGGAGCGTGTCTCTCTCCCAATCAAGAATGCTAGGGTCCAATCAAGTTGACCATAAGAAAAATAAAATACTGAAAATAAAAGCACACAGACGCTCCAAGTAAAGCACATATGATGTGAAAGAATTAAAATATAGTTTCACTAGAGATGACCTGATAAGTTGCTGATGAAGAAGGGGATGCCTTGGGCATCCCCAAGCTTAGACGCTTGAGTCTTCTTGAAATATGCTGGGGTGATCCATGGGAGCATCCCAAGCTTAAGCTCTTCACTCTTCTTGATCACATTATATCATCCTTCTCTCTTGACCCTTGAAAACTTCCGCCACACCAAACTCAGAGTAATTCTCATTAGAGGTTAGTGCACAATCAAAAACTCACATGTTCTATAAGGACACAAACATGACCGTTACTTTTAACATTAAATACTGCCACTGATGTTATGTGAAGCTCTTCACCCTAAAAAAGAATTCCACTCAACACTAGTAAAAGAGAGAATGCAAAAATAAAAGACAGAATCTGTCTAAACAGAACAGTCTGTAAAGACGAATTTTTTTGAGGCACTCAGATCGAAAAACGCAAAACTAACGAAAGATGCGTACATATCTGAGGATCACGCACAAAAATTTGCAGATTTAAATAATTTTTCTGTGATTTTACAGAAGTAAAACGGTGAACAGCAGAAATCTGTTTCTGCGCAGAAATCCAAATCTAGCATCATCTTCCTATTAGAGGCTCCACTTGGCACAACAATGCGATAAAATAAAGATACAAGGAATTGTTACAGAAGTAAATAACTCCTTGACTCAAAAAGAAAAGAAAAATTGCAGAAATAAAATAATGGGTTGCCTCCCATAAGCGCTTCTCTTTAACGCCTTTTAGCTAGGCAGTGATTTTTATGATGCTCACATAAAGATGAGAGTTGAAACATAAAAGAGAGCATCAAGAAGCATATATAAAACATGTTTAAATCTAACACTCTTCCTATGCATAGGAGCCTTGTAAGAAAACAAATCAATGTAGCACAAAGTGACTAGCGGAAACCAAAACAAGTGCAGCTTCAAAACTTTCAACATAAAGAGAGGAGACTTAGTATTATTGAGATATATGAAACCGTGTCTCCCTCTCTCATAATGACCAGTAGGTCTTAAAGAAACCATCATATAAAAGCAACACAAGAGAAAGCTCAAAACTTTCATCACAAAGAGAGGAAATTTAATAACATGAAGATTTCTATAACCATATTTTCCTCTCTCAAAATAATTTTCAGTAGCATCATGAATAGACTCAACAATGTATCCATCACATAAAGCATTCTTATCACGATCCACATGCATAAAAGTATCATTACTCTCCACACAAGCATAATAAATTTCATTACTAATAGTGGGAGTAAAACTAGCACATCCATCATTATAATCATCTTAAATTGGAGGCATAAAATAATCATAATGAATTTTATCCTCAATAGTAGATGGACTGAAAATAACATATTCATCTAAACCGGCCTCCCCAAGCTTAAAGTCTTCCATAGCATTAGTAATAATGTTGTTCAAAGAATTTATAGTAATAACATTGCTACCATCATGCAAATAAGTTTCTATAGGTTTTTTAATTTTCTCTTCAAACACTTCATGTCCCAATTCAAGATAAGTTTTATAAAGCTCTCTCATGTTTTTTTCAGCCATAGGACTAGTTTCAAAGAAAGTAACCATTGATAGCATGTAAAGAACTAGACATAATAACAAACCGAAATAAACTAGATATAGGAAACTAATTTTTTGTGTTTTTGATAATTAAAAACTAACAAGACAAGATAAAAATAAAGTAAGCAAGACAATAGCAAAGTAAAGAGATTGGAAACGTGAAACTCCCCTTGCAGAAATCCTCTTGCTACCCGGCAACGGCGCCAGAAAAATTGCTTGATGATGTGAAAGCACACGTTCGTTGGGAGACCCCAAGAGGAAGGTACGAAGCAGTGCAGCAGCAAGTTTTCCCTCAGTAAGATACCAAGGTTGTCAGATCCAGTAGGAGGAAAAGGCACCTCTGAAGGTTGTTGGTGGCGCCGTTTACTCGATCACCAACGTGGATCTTACACACAACACAATCAAACTACTTTGCCCCAATGAAACAGTGAGGTTGTCAATCTCACCGGCTTGCTGCAAACAAAGGATTAAACTTATGGTGTGGAAAATAGTGTTTAATTGCAGAGAATGAAAAGGAACAATGATTGTAGTTGGTTGTATTATCAGTGCAAAAGAATGGACCGGGGTCCACAGTTCACTAGTGGTGTCTCTCCATAAAAGATAACTAACATGCTAGGTGAACAAATTATAGCTGGGCAATTGATAAAATATTGAGCGCATGACAATGCATATATATGACATGATGATTACTATGATATTCATTTGGGCATTACGACTAAATACATAGACCGTTATCCAACAGCGTCTATGACTAATAATCCACCTCCAGATTGTCATACCGAGTTCCCCGTTGGTATTAAGTTGCAAGCAACGGACAATCGCATTAAGTAATGTGCGTAATGTAAACAAATGCATTAAACCTAACGGCACACCCTTAAGCTAAGCATCGGTTATTTTATCCCTAGTGGCAACAACACATCCACAATTTTAGAAGTTGCTGTCACTCTCCCAGATTACCGGAGGCATGAACCCACTATCTAGCATAAATACTAACTCTTGGAGTTACAAGCATCTACTTGGCCAAAGCATCTACTAGTAACGGAAAGCATGCAAGATCATAAATAACATATAAGATAGATTGATAATCAACTTGACATAGTATTCAATATTCATCGGATCCCAGCAAACACAACATGTAGCATTACAATAAGATGATCTTGATCATGAGAGGCAGCTCACAAGATCTAAACATGATAGCATAAAGTGGAGAGACAACCATCTAACTATTGCTATTGACCCGTAGTCCAAAGATGAACTACTCACGCATCACTCCGGAGGCAGGCATGGTGATGTAGAGCCCTCCGGTGATGATTCCCCTCTCCGGCAGGGTGCCGGGAAGAGCTTCTGAACCCTCCCGAGCTAGGGTTGACGGCGGCGGCGTCTCTAGAACTTTTCGTGGATAATGGCTCAGGTGTCTAGGGTTTTCCCGTGAAGATGAATAAATAGGCGAAAGGGCGGTGGCTGGAGCGACCCGAGGGGCCCACACCCCACCACGACGCGGTTGGAGGTGGGGCCGCACCGCCCTAGGGTGTGGCCGCCTCCTCGGTCGCCTCCGTCTCTCCTTTGGACTCCGTGTACGTGTTGGAAAAATAGGAGGTCCTGTCCAGGTTTCGTCCAATTCCGAGAATATTTCCAGAATAGCTTTTCTGAAATACAAAAACAGCAGAAAACAGGAACTGGCACTGTGGCATCTTGTTAATAGGTTAGTCCCAGAAAATGCATAAAAATGCTATGAAGTGTATACAAAACATGTAACAATTGGTATAATATCAACATGGAACGTCAGAAATTATAGATACGTTTGAGACGTATCAGGCTATGGGTCATGCTTTATTATACAATGACTATTTCAAGCTCTAAAATGCAACTTACGGCTTGGACAAGTTTCGGTGACGCTTTTGGATGTCATGGCATGTGCTCATGCGTCTTGTGGAAGGTGTGAGGGAGTATGATGACTAAAGAGAGATTGCACTAGTTTGTTGGGTTTCTTTTCTTTGCAGAAATGCACTGATGTTATCTAGTGTCTTGCATACAGAGTTGATGTAGATTTGGTTGACGAGTATCTTTCCATGGGAGAGTCTACATTCTTTGAAGCTATGTATCATTTTTGTGCAGTCGTGGTGAAGGTGTTTGGAGCTAAATACTTGAGAACCTAATGAAGCAGAGACACCTCGGTTGATGGCAGTCGGAGAAGAAAGAGGCTTCCCTGAGATGCTTGGAATTATCGATTCCATGCATTAGGAATGGAAAAATAGTCCATTTGGATGGCAAGGAAAATATATATGTCATGTTGGAGATGACACTATCATACTTGAAGTTGTATTTGACACTCTTTCTTCGAGATGGAAAGATCTCACAATGACATCAACGTGCTGCTGTAAGACTCACTGAAGGTAACGCTCTGGGCTGCAACTCTGAGGTCAATGGCCACTAATACACCAACGGGTACTACCAAGCGACATTTGTGAGGACAATCGCCAACCCCAAGGTAACAAACGATCTCTCTTTGCAACACAAAAATAGAGTTGAAATAAGAATGTGGAGTGGGAATTTGGTGTGTTCCAACCTTATTGGGATATTGTTCGCCAACCTGCTAGAACATGGTCGATACATAAAATGTAAGAGGTCATGAATGCTTGTGTCATCGTGCACAACATGATAATGGAAAGTGAGTGTGATGATCATCGAGTGTTTGATTAGGATTAAGATTTCATGGGCCCTCTTGTGGAGCCAAATCATGCACTGACCAAGTTGGCAAACTTCCTCGCCATGCATCCGAATTTTTTTGACAAATTTATTCATGGAAAACTACAAGATGATCTAGTTGAACACATGTGGGTACTCAAAGGAAACCAATAGTTTGATTATCATAAGTTGTAGTGGACTGAACTATCTATTTTTCCAGAACATTCCAAATTTCAATTTCAATTTGAGAATTATGTTATTCCTATGTTTGAATTATTGTTTAATTAATTATGTGTCAAAATTTACCGTGCAATATATTTGCTTCATCTAGAACATAAATATGAAGAAATAGATGAATTTGGGAAAAATGAGGAGCGCCCGTCTGTTTGGGGGTGCCATTGAAGGTACCCGGCGACATCGGTTTGGAAACATGTCGATATGCCCCTCAAACGGACAATATTTAGGGGTGTCTGAACCATATTTGCTTGATGCAATAGATTCCATGCAACGCCGCTTCCCTTCATGGATAGACCGATTCAATCCTGTTGGGTCAAGATGCTTCATGTAATCACGGAAGGACTCAATGACCTTTTCATTATATAGACATGGACAATACTTCCCTCTGGATTTGCTCGGTTCCTAATGAAGTGAAAGAGCATGGTGCCCCATGTGTGGTTTTGGTAATTAATGACAATCCTTATGGACTAATGTTTTTACACTTGAAGGGTTTGTCCATAGGGAATGCTTGAAAGCCATATGTTGATTTCAAGGTTGAAAAAAGAATAAAGTGAAGAAGATTAAGTGATGTCCAAGATGTTCAAGGTGTTGATACCCACAAGTATAGGGGATCATTGAAATCTTCAATGTGTAAGTATAGTATCAATCCCACGAGGAGTAGAAGGTATAAGTGTTTATCCTTTCAAATAAGAGTGTCACTATTCTTATTATCTATGCACTAGACAAAGTAAAATGATGCAAGTGTTTTTGGGTTTTTGGTGTAGAGTTTACAATAAAATAAAATGCTGAAAATAAAATATGACAAGTGAAAGCTCTCAAAGAGAGAAAGCCCAATCCTCTATGCAGCAAGAGGACAAGCTCAAGTGTGTGTTTCTTATAAGTGGAGAACGTTCCCAAGGGCTACCTAGACTTCATGGCATAAATATTTCTAGAACAACAAGGTAAACATTTTGTCAAGTTTTAATCTTCTTTGGACGGAGCCATTATTAGGTATAGCTAAATAAATAAACTAAACCCCTTATGATGGTTCTTATGGCCAAGTAAATGACTGCACAAGAGTTATTAAGACATAGAGTCCCACCATAGCCTTAAACTCTAAGGTCCCCGATACTAATACCCTAATAATGCAACTTCATGACTCGGTCTCAGGTTTACATGTCCTCCCAAGTCTTCCTCACTCCATTACACTACGGTGCTCTCCTATGAGCCCATATAGGTGAAGTGATGTGCAGTCGACGTTCGCACAACACCATCATAGAATTACATAAAAGATGAAAACTAGACAAAATACCAACACATGTCATATATAAATCATTGCCAATTCATCCTATGCCCCCAGGAACATGAGAGAACTATTCACAACGCAAAGACATGATATGATTCAATGGTATAAGTGGTACAACACAATCTGAAAATATAATCTCACCCACAAACAATGACAAGTAGCCAATCATACATAGGTAGAATAGCACTTAAACAATAGCTAGGGTTCGAACAATTTCAAACTATGATGGGGATGAAGTGGATCACGAAGATGGTGATGGAGATGGTGCTGGTCTTGACGGTGGTGTTGATGGAGACTCTGGAGGGGGGGATGGAGGAGCCTTCTGGAGGTGATTCCGGCGGCGTTTCTCCCCTCCAATCTACTCCGGTGGCAGCCTTCTGTCTCCTGTTTCGTGGTTTTGTGTTTCTCCGCCGCCTCCTCGCGAAACTCCTCGGGTGACTATTTTTATAGTCGGTTTTAGGTCAAGATGAAGCCACGGAGATGAAAACGGACGGCATCGGAACCACGAGGCCCAAGATGAGGGATCCCACGCGGCCAAGGAATCTGGCCACGTGGGCCCACCTCTTTTGGCCCTCGGATCTCTGTTTGTTCGCTTGCTTCGCTCCTACGCTTCATTCCTTCCAAAAACTGACGCCCGTAAAATATTAGGTCATTTGGACGTCGTTTGGGTCCCTGAAACATAAAAATATAGAAAATAGGGTTTTCTGCCAGTGCAGGGTTAATTTCAAATAAATGGGAAATTGTGAAATATCCCCTAAAATCATTATAAAACATAAATATAACCCATATATGATGCAAATAAGTTGGAATATCAAGTAATAAAATGTAAAGTTCTTGTATGCATTTTACATGCATCAACATCCCCAAGCTTAACCAATACTCGTCCTCAAGTATGAAGGTGATAAAACTAACATGTACTTTGCATTTTAATACTATCAATGGATATCAAAGATGATTACTATTGCTACATCGTGTCAAATGATTCAGTCTTCAAAGGAGTAGCAATATACAAGATAGATTATGAAGTGATATCAAATATTCAACGTAAGGATGTTCAAAGATAATTCACAAAGTGTAACATAGAAGAAAGTACTATGGACCAAATGTATGCATAATGAAAAGTAAAAACATCCTGCAATGGTCATAGAGTATTCTTGCAAATCTGAATATAAAAGGTGGACACTTTGGAAAGATATATAAATAAGTAGAGGTGAAACATGAATAAGTTTCATCTAACTTCCAAATGCTTCTACTTAAGTTAATGTTTGCAATGTGATATTCATTGGTGTGAAGCTCTCATTACCCCTATCATAGCATTTTGAATGGTTAAAGTTTAAAGTGAAAGCAAATATGAGTAGTGTGCTTGACAAAGTATGGGCTGAATGTCTCATGCCCCGTGAATACGAGTACCTACACCATGGTGTTACTCAACTTGGGCCATAAAGCAAGTTCAAGTTAAGGTCATTGTAAGTAATATAATAGCGTCATCAAGAGCATCTACTGGGGTACCTCTTGTCCCAGGACATGGAACAATCCCATGTCAAAATGACAAGACAAACAAACAAAATGAACAATCTCAGCACCCTTTTTATTTACTATTGGTATAGCTTTTTATTGTGAGGTGCATCACTGAAGGTTCACCATAGCATGTAAGTAAATTTCCACCATGAATGATGCATGGCTTAGATTAGCAGCCCAGGCGTCTCTCTAGCCATTTATACAAACTCATTAAACTTACTAAGTTTCCACATTTATTTGGCACCATGATAAGCATCCATAAACAAAAGTGCATGATATCAACTAAATATAATTAAGAGCACGTTGAAAGCTTGCCATGTGACATCACATATGAGCTAACTCCCAACCAAGACTCTTGTCAAGCTCACAACTTCATAATTTTAATCACAATGGGTCATGTTTATTAAGTGCAATAAAAGTAAGGTGTGCATCAAGTTCGTGAGAGCTCTTTAACGAACTTTTCCCATAACAATCAATAACATAAGCATTTTAATTCAGAAACTTCATAATTTTAATCACAATGGGTCATGTTTATTAAGTGCAATAAAAGTAAGGTGTGCATCAAGTTCGTGAGAGCTCTTTAACGAACTTTTCCCATAACAATCAATAACATAAGCATTTTAATTCAGAAGCATAGATAATACAATATAACATGATAAACATACTTGGAATAGCATTAAGCTAATAGGTAGATATGGTGGACTCACTGGAAAAACTTTGGTTGAAGGTATTGGAAAACAAGTTTTTGCTTGTTGGAATTTTTAGGCTAGCAAGAGGGAGAAGGTTGACCGTCTAAATGCATGTATAAGTGTCCATAGAACTAATCAATCTATGTTAAACAAAGTAAAGTAACATTCAGCATCAAAACATGAATAAAAGATAGCTCTTGATAAAACACTTGCAAATTAATACTCATTAAAAAGAACATGAATCATGCAACTATATGTATCTTTTTGAATCAACTCAAACATCCCTTTCCCAATCTTTTTAATAGCATCCAACTTAATTCAACCCAAATTTCCAGTAGCTAGCTCTCTTATATATAAATGATAGTGGTGGTCTCAAGACAAACAAAAATCAAACCGAAATAAAAAGCAAATAAGAGACGCTCCAAGTTTATGCGATAAAGTGCATTGATCGAAAAACAGAAGTTAGATGTGTGCAAACTGAGAGTGTGTTGGTCTAGTGGGGTTGTCTTCACATCCCCAAGCTTATGGTCTTCACCATCCTTGGATAGCTCTTGGTGCATCTTCTCTAATCCGTGTGAAAAAACTTCAAAACACCGTTTCTCCCATTTCTTTTCTGTGGGGTGACATTAGTAGTGATAGACAAATGAATTGCTTGCTGGATAAAATCCTTAAACAAAAACTCATATGAATGTCCAGAAAGTGTATAATGTTGTATGCCCACTTATAAACTCAATTGGATCAAAAAGATTCAAGTGAAAAGTTCAAAGAATGCATCAAACAAAATAGGACAGAATCTGTCCAGAAAAACAGCAGCAACAAAACGCATTTTTCTACCCTACTTAAATATGTCGAAAAATTCTTAACAAATTCATGCTTACAGAGGATGAAAGTTGCAACTACAGTTAAAATATCAGCTCATTCAGATTTACAGAATAGGAATGAAAAATCATACCGTGCACAGATTCGTGCTGGAATAAAATCTCCGAATACAATAAGCAACTTTTCAACCCAAAATGGGTAACACTTGGTACTTTATTAAAAAATTCAGAAACAAAACTAAAAACTAAGTCTCTTGTTACAGCAAGAGGACACAAAGAAAACCAAAAGCAAAAACAACCGGGTTGCCTCCCGTAAAGCGCTTTCTTTATAGCCATATAGCTAGGCTTACTTGGTATCAAGATGGTTGGAGTGAGGTGGCTTGACATCCCCAAGCTTGAATTCTTGTACTTATTTGATATATGTAGGGTGAGCCTAGGGGTAACATCCCCAAGCTTGAGTTTTTGTCCCTCTTGAAAATTCTCTTTACACAAAACTCATCATAAAACTTGATTAGAGGGGTTAGTGTCTCCATAAATTAAATCCACATAGTTATAGCAAAGACATATCATGAGTTAATTCTAAACATTAATTACTGTTACTATGGTTGTATATTGTTCTTTGATCAAAAGAAACACACAAAACACAAGTAATGAGAGTAATGCAAAATAAATACATAATCTGTCAAAAACTGGACAGCCTGTAAAGAGTGAATTTTCAGAGGCACTTACGTTGCTCAAATCATAAAACTTTGAACTAATGAAATGTGTATTAATAACTGAATATTGCTGTCGTACAATATCAAGTCAAAATTCCTCTTCTGTGATTTTATACTTTTTCGCAATGAAGCTCAGGAATCTGTTTTCTAGACAGCAAATCACTATTGTTTAATCCTACCTCTCAAAAGAGGTTATTCTTGCCATAAAGATGAAAAATAAGATACAAATGTGTTGTTACAGTAGTAATCAAGCAACTTGACTCAAAAACCAAAAATGAAACTGAATATAAAAAATCATGGGTTGTCTCCCACAAGCGCTTTTCTTTAACGTCTTTTAGCTAGACATGATAGTTTTACTGATGCTCACATAGGAATAAAAATTGAAATGCAAAAGAGAGCATCAAGAGAAAAATATGAAACACATTTAATTCTAACCCACTTCCTATGCATTGTGATCTTGTAAGAAAATAAATCATTGAAACACAAAGCAAGTAGCATAGGAAGATAAAACAAGAGCAATTTCAAGACTTTGAACTTAAAGAGAGGAAACGTAATAATATTGAAATGTTTAGAACCATGTTTTTCCCTCTCATAATAAATTTCAGAAGCATCATGAATGAATTCAACAATATAATTATGACATAAAGCATGTCTTTCATGATCTACAAGCATAAAAGTATTAATACTCTCCACATAAGTAAAATCCTTCTTATTAGTGATAGTGAGAGTAAAACATTCATAATCATCATTGTAATCATCATATATAGGAGGCATATCATAATCATAATAAACTTTATCCTCAATAGTAGGTGGACTAAAAATATCCTCATAATCATAATAACTCCCAACCAAGACTCTTGTCATGCTCACAACTTCATAATTTTAATCACAATGGTTCATGTTTATTAAGTGCAATAAAAGTAAAGTGTGCATCAAGTTCGTGAGAGCTTTTTAACCAACTTTTCCCATAACAATCAATAACATAAGCATTTTAATTCAGAAGTATAGATAATACAATATAACATGATAAACATACTCGGAATAGCATAAAGCTAATAGGTAGATATGGTGGACTCAATGGAAAAACTTTGGTTGAAGGTGTTGGAAAACAAGTTTTTACTTGTTGGAATTTTTGGGCTAGCAAGAGGGAGTAAGTTGACCATCTAAATGCATGCATAAGTGTTCATAGAACTAACCAATCCATGTTACACAAAGTAAAGTAACATTCAGCATCAAAACATGAATAAAAGATAGTTCTTGAGAAAACACTTGCAAATTAATACTCATTAAAAAGCACATGAATCATGCAACTATATGTATCTTTTTGAATCAACTCAAACATCTCTTTCCCAATCTTTTAATAGCATCCAACTTAATTCAACCCAAATTTCCAGTAGCTCTCTCATATATAAATGATAGTGGTGGTCTCAAGACAAACAAAAATCAAACCGAAATAAAAAAGCAAATAAAAGACGCTCTAAGTTTATGCGATAAAGTGCATTGATCGAAAAACAGAAGTTAGACGTGTGCAAACCGAGAGTGTGTTGGTCCAGTGGGGTTGTCTTGACATCCCCAAGCTTATGATCTTCACCATCCTTGGATAGCTCTTGGTGCATCTCCTCTAATCCCTGTGAAAAAATTCAAAACACCGCTTCTCCCATTTCTTTTCTGTGGGGTGACATTTGTAGTGATAGACAAATGAATTGCTTGCTGCATTAAATCCTTAAACAAAAAATCATATGAATGTCTAGAAAGTGTATAATGTTGTATGCCTACTTATAAACTCAATTGGATAAAAAAGATTCAAGTTAAAAGTTCAAAGAATGCATCAAACAAAATGGGACATAATCTGTCCAGAAAAACAGCAGCAGCAAAACGCATTTTTCTACCCTACTTAAATATGTCGAAAAATTCTGAAAAACTTCATGCTTATAGAAGATGAAAATTTGCAACTACAGTTCAAATATTAGCTCATTCGGAGTTACAGAATAGGAATTAAAAATCACACCGTGCACAGATTCGTGCTGGAATAAAATCTCCGAATGCAAAGAGCAACTTTTTCAAGCCAAAATGGGTAAAACTTGGCACTTTATTAAAAATTCCAGAAACAAAACTAAAAACTAAGTTTCTTGTTACAGCAAGAGGACACAAAGAAAAATCAAAAATAAAAACAACCGGGTTGCCTCCGGTAAAGCGCTTTCTTTATAGCCATATAGCTAGGCTTGATAGTTTTAATGATGCTCACATAGGAATAAGAATTGAAATGCAAAAGAGAGCATCAAGAGAAAAATATGAAACACATTTAAGTCTAACCCACTTCATATGCATTGGGATCTTGTAAGAAAATAAATCATTGAAACACAAAGCAAGTAGAATAGGAAGATAAAACAAGAGCAATTTCAAGACTTTAAACTTAAAGAGAGGAAACGTAATAATATTGAAATATTTAGAACCATGTTTTCCTCTCTCATAATAACTTTCAGTAGCATCGTGAATGAATTCAACAATATAATTATGACATAAAGCATGTCTTTCATGATCTACAAGCATAAAAGTATTAATACTCTCCACATAAGTAAAATCCTTCTTATTAGTGATAGTGGGAGTAAAACATTCATAATCATCATTGTAATCATCATATATAGGAGGCATATCATAATCATAATAAACTTTATCCTCAATAGTAGGTGGACTGAAAATATCACATTCATCATTGTAATCGTCATAAATGGGAGACATAGTATCATCAAAATAATTTTTCTCCTCTATAGTGTAATCAGGAGAATTCAAAGACAAAGTAGGACTCTCATTGACATGGGTATGCCTATCGGGTACCCTACCATGAGGGTACCTGGTGCACGTATCGACTAGGCCCAACTATCAGAGCCTACATGAAGCCCATGAAGGGAGGCCCACGAAGATGGAGTATCCTCCAAGTTTGACGAAACAATAGTCGGTTTAGAGTTTCCTTACTTGTAAATCGAGTCAGTTACGAATACCCGAGACCCAGCCTTTATTTAAGGACTGGGAGGGCCATCGAACCAGACCTCGTACTTCAGAGCCACCAAAACCCTAGCGAGATTGACATCTCACCGGGACCCTTGTAACCATCATATTCACAAAGCAATAACAGACATGCAGGACGTAGGGGTGTTACCTCCACACGAGGGCCCTGAACCTGGGTAAAACTTTGCCCTGCTTGTCAGCCGACGATACTTCCAGCTCTACCACGTTCTCTCCCCCATATTCATAACCTAGGGACCTTAACCATGGGTCTTGATGAGTCTACCCCTCGTCAAGTGGCGCCGTCTGTGGGAATGAATAGCGCTGGACTCGAAGTTTCGCCGGTCCCAACAGCAAACGGCAAATCGCCGATCACACCAGCAAACGGCAACTCGCCGATCTCATCTGCAAACGGCAACTCGCCGGCCATGTCAGCAAACAGCAACTCGCCGATCCAGGCGACACACGGCGACTCGCCGATCCACTCGAAAAGCGGCAGCCTGCCCGCTTCACCTGCAAAAAGCGCATCTGCTCTTCCAATGAATTTCAATCCGCACTCGCCAGAGCTTCAGGAGGCGTTTTCCGGCCTTGAATCAGGTTTGAGTTTGACTGTTGGAGCATTCAATTTTTTCGTAAACAATCTTGGCACGCAGGACTCGACAGATCCGCAACAACTGGCGCTGGGTGCACTCGAGGCTCCGTCGACTGCACTCGCCCCCATCGTCGATTCCTGAAGCCTGCTCGCCCGCAACAACCATGTCGACCGGCGAGCTCGACAGGTTCATGATGACGGAACTCCAAGGCGAGGAAGCAGAATCAGCATACAACACAAGCAACATCGACTTCAACCTACCACTCGACGAGAGTTTCGACTGCGGGATCTCCCTCGATGACTTCTACGAGCCCGCGATTCATAACGACAGCAACGTCGACTCGGAGATCTTCACCAACACCAACCTCGACTCAGACATCCATAATGGCTTCGCCAACACCGAGATGAGCATAGGCGATGAACATCGACAACGAGATTCGCCTCGAAGATCTACTCGATGAACATACTGGCTCTGACATGAGCCTCGACGGCGACGTCGAGTCCATGACTGGAATCGACAGCACATACACCTGTCCTCGGGTCACGCCCCATCAGGTCTACGTGGCCTTCACCGCAGAATCATCCGCAGACGCAGCCGCTCGCAGGCCTGCACAATTCCCATGCACGGTAACCATGCCGGATGGGGTCACAACCTTGACAATCACGGAGGAGATGGCAGCAAAAGCAGATAAAGTCATAAAGGAGTGCACAATGATGCCACCAAACTCCACCCCAGAGGAGATGTTGACCTTCCAGTACTTCAACTGGCAGGAGTCAATTCGACTGCAAAACTACCGAGCGACGCTCGAGGAGCGCAAAAGGCAAGCCAGCCTCTCGAGTGCCCGAAGAAGGGAGCAATCCCTCGGGTCCACAATGCAACCAACCCAGGTCGCGGTTGGCAAGCCTTCCAGAACATGAAAGGGTAGCAATCACCCGTAACCTGTCGTTCATGACAGAGGACGCTAATGGAATCCCAGTGCCCAAAACTGCTGCGGGTGCATTATTCTCCGTAGGTGCTTACCTCAAGGCAATGCAACCTCCGGCGAATGACCCTAACGCAGCCCTGCATCGCCAACAACTCAAATCGCTAGCTCTAGCGGCACAGGCTATACAGCCAGAAGATAAAACTCCAGCAAGGAATCGCGATCGCGACATAGTCGACTCACGACATGCAGCACATCATCGCAGTGGTCGCAGCCACCACTCGGATGAAGGAAGGAGAAGCACGCGCCGGCACAGGTCCAGCAGAAGCAGATCTCGAAGATCCTATAGCAGCGATTCATACTCTGATCACGAACCAGAGCCATGCGGAGCATTGTGCTTCACTCGACGCATCCGTGAGACGCGGATGCCCAAAGGTTCAAGTTGACAGGCGAACAACCCAAGTACAACGGTCGCCAAGAACCTTCCGGGTGGCTAGAAGATTACAGACTCGCCGTGCATGCCAGCGTGGCACGAACACCACGGCGATGCAGTACATACGACTCATGCTCGAAGGAACTGCCCGCGACTGGCTCAAGGCGCTCCCTCCATCATCATACGACTCGTGGGACGATTTCCGCAGAGACTTCATCAAAAACTTCGAGCCTCTATGTGAGCGCCCGAAGACATTCGAAGAATTAAGGGCATGCACAACGATCAGACGAGTCGTTGAGATCATACATACGGCGGTGGACCGAAATACGCAATTCGGTTGGCAAAGTGTCAGAAGACAGGGCCATGGATGCCTTCATACAAGGTCTCGCCAGGAAGGACTTCAAAGAGGCACTGGGTCGTGAAAAGCCAACCTCCCTGGCTGACCTCATCAAAGTTGCGACTGAGTGGGCAGATGGAGAGGATTCTGTACGCAGATCCCGTGCTTCCCCACCACGCGACAACTACGAAAGCGGCAGTCGAGGCCGCAGAGATTCATACAGAGAAGATCGCAGGCGCAAACGTTCCAAACGTCCTTACGACGATAACAGACCCGAGTTCATGGCGGCTGGATACACACAACCCGGGAGGACCAAGATAGAAGCAATCGACGCTCGGATGATCGACGGGACAGTCGAGATCGCGAGCAGCGGAGCGACAGCTACAAAAGGCAAGAATGGCGCAAACGCAGCGACGCAAAACCCGAGCGGTCATTCGAGGAAAAGATGGACGACTGGTGCAGATTCCACCTCTTCAAGGGGACGACGGAAAACTACGCTCCAATCACACCCTAAAACTGCAGGAATTCGACCAAATGGCGACTGACTACATGATACGACTCAAAAGGTACGGCCCAGCACCTGCTCAGCCACGCCTGCACCCGTACCACAGCCGAACGCTGTGCCCGCTCTCATGGCGCCACAGCCGCCACCGCACCACCACCACAGCCTGCTCCAGGCGCAAACCTCGCAGGTGCCATACAACCCGTACTACGGGCGGAAGATGATCAATATCCACAGCCCCACGGGCAGATGTACATGATACAAAAGGGTCGCCCCTCTAACAGGCAGCAAAAGCTAATCACTCGACAGGTGAACATGGCTGTCATGGCACCTCCTGCCACGCCCGAATTTCTGAAGGGATCGGAAACCATCATAAGCTTCAGTCGAGAGGATCATCCCCCAGCTGTAGTTCGACCAGGGCATGCGGCTCTGGTACTCGACGCGCAAATAGGAGGCTACGCCATGACCAAGGTCTTCATGGATGGAGGCAGCGGCATAAACATCATCTTCGCGGACACGCTCCGCAAAATGAACAGGTCAGTCGAAAACCTCCCAAAATCTTCAAATACCTTCCACGGTATCGTTCCTGGCAAAGCAATTAGCCCAGAAGGCACCATACAACTCGACGTTACGTTCGGGGACAAAAGCCACTTCAGGACAGAGTCGATTGAGTTCGAGGTCGTCGACTGGAAATCACAATACCATGCTATTCTTGGTCGCCCGACGTTTGCTCGATTCATGGCGGTGCCACACTACGCGTACCTCACGCTGAAGATGCCAGGACCAAAGGGAGTCATCACTGTCCGTGGAAACTTTCAAAGGTCCGATGCTTGCGACCGCGAGTTCAGCAAAATCTCCGAGATGTTCGGGGTGGAAGAATCACTCGCCGACTGGCGATTTCCAACGACCGCACACTCCTTCCGGAGCATAAGAAGTTGGCAGTCGACAGATCCTTCAATGCTACAAATGACACAAGGTCGCATCAGGTGCACCCGACCGATCCGTCCAAGACAGTCAACGTATCTTCGAGCCTGCCTATCGCATAGGAAGGCGCTCGTCGAATTCCTCCGTGAGAACTGGGAAATATTTGCGTGGTGTCCAGCCGACATGCCAGGTATTCCCAGGGAATTCGCCGAGCACTCTCTCCAATTGTTTCCAGATGCAAAGCCAGTCAAGCAAACCGCAGTCGAATCTGAAGTCGACCGGTTACTCGCAGCAGGATTCATTAGGGAAATCAAGAAATCACAATGGGTGGCCAACCCGTACTCGTAGAGAAGAAGCATACAGACATCCTTCGGATGTGCGTGGACTTCACAGCGCTGAACAAGTGCTGTCCAAAGGATCACTTCCCGCTACCCCGAATCGACCAGATCGTCGACTCCACCGCCGGATGCGCACGACTCTCCTTTCTGGATGCTTACTCAGGTTATCACCAGATAAGGATGAAGCAAGAAGACGAAGAAAAAACGGCGTTCATAACCCCACTAGGGGTCTACTGCTACACAACTATGCCCTTTGGGCTCAAAAACGCGGGTGCAACATACCAGCGCATGATGCAAGACTGCCTCAAAAAGCAAATCGGACGTAACGTCCAGGTCTACGTGGATGACATTGTCATTACCACAAGGGAAGAACACACACTACTCGACGATTTGAGGGAGACGTTCGCAACCTCAAACGCTTCCATATCAAGCTCAATCCTAAGAAGTGCACGTTCGGTGTTCTAGCTTCAAAGCTTCAAAGGCCTTCAAAGCTTCACGATGTGCAGAAACTAGCAGGACGAGTAGCAGCGCTCAGTCGATTCATCAGCAAACTGGGTGAAAAGGCTCTACCATTCTATCGACTGATGAAGAAGGCGGACAAGTTCGAGTGGACGCCAGAAGCTGAAGCAGCCTTCACAGATCTCAAGCGGATCCTCACAAGCCCTCCGATCCTCGTCGCACCTAAGGAACGGGAACCACTCTACCTGTATGTCTCGGCTACAAACAGGGTGGTGAGCACCGTACTGGTAGTCGAACGCATGGAGGAGGGGCACATCCAAAGCATACAACGTCCAGTCTACTACCTGAGCGAGGTTCTCTCCATATCAAAACAGCGGTACCCGCACTATCAAAAGCTGGCATACGCTGTATTCATGTCCTCAAGGAAGTTGACACACTACTTCACCGAGCACCCGATCACCGTGGTAAGTAACTCAGCAATCGGTGATATCCTCACAAACCCCAATGCAACGGGTCGAGTCGCAAAATGGCTCATCGAGCTGGCTCCAAGAGACATCAAGTACGAGCACCCGAAGGCTATCAAAGCACAAGTCCTACCCGACTTCACAACCGAGTGGATAGAGGCCCAATTACCTGGAGCACCAGACGTGTCCAATTCCTGGACCATGTACTTCGATGGGTCCAAGAAACGAAGGCGCAGGCGCAGGCGTCATCCTCATATCACCAAAAGGGGACAAGCTACGTTATGTTTTGCAGATGGGATTCAAACTACCCTCCAATAACGAGGCTGAATACGAGGCTCTGATCCATGGCATGCGGATGGCAAAAGCACTTGGGTGCACTCGATTGATGATCTACGGCGACTCCAATCTCGTGGTGCAGCAAACAATGAAGGCCTGCGACGCAATCGCGGACAACATGATCGCTTATCGCGACCTGTACAACACACTGGAGGGCAGCTTCGAGGCTGCGAGTTGAGGCACATAGGAAGGGAAAGTAACGAAGAAGCAGACATGCTAGCCAATCTTGGCTCAACTGGCGCACAAATTCCACCTGGTGTCTTCCTCGAGCGCATCGAACACAGATCTATCAAGGAGAAACGAGAGCCTCCTCCGTCGACTACGCCAGCCAAAAGCAAAGCGCCCAGCACAGAGGACCCCCCAGTCGAGGTACTCCTCATTGAGCCAACTTGGACTCAACCTTTTCTGGCTTACATACTCCGCAGCGAGCTACCAGATGACATAACCGAGTCCCGACGCGTGACTCGAAGATCAAAAGCATACACCGTTATCAACGGCGAGTTATACAAGCGCAGCATATCAGGTATGTTCCAAAGATGCATCGCATTCGAAGATGGCCAAGCCATACTTCGAGATATTCATGCAGGTACCTGTGGGCATCACGCCAGCAGTCGATCACTCGTAGCCAAAGCCTTTCGCGCAGGGTTTTACTGGCCTACAGCACTCAAAGACGCGGAGGACATAGTCAAAAGGTGCGTCGGCTGCCAGAAATTCGCAACAAAGCCGCACGCACCCGCATCGGCGTTGAAGACCATACCGCTGGCCTGGCCTTTCGCCCAATGGGGGCTCGATATGGTTGGGCCACTCAAAAAATCATCGCATGGCGGGCATACTCACCTACTGGTGGCAGTCGACAAGTTCACAAAGTGGATCGAGGCGGTCCCCATCACAAATTCGACTGCTACTACGGCAGTCAACTTCATAAAGAGCATCATCTACCGCTTCGGTGTCCCAAACAGTATCATCACTGATAACGGCACAAACTTCACGGCTGAGGAGTTCAAAACCTTCTGCAAAGAGCAGGACATTACGCTCAACTACGCATCCGTGGCGCATCCACAATCCAATGGCCAAGTCGAAAAGGCCAATGGACTTGTGACGAGTGGGATCAAGAAGCGCCTCCTGGTGCCACTCAAAAGAGCTGCGGGTGCTTGGGTCGAAGAACTACCATCTGTGCTATGGAGCCTACGCACAACTCCCAACACTTCTACGCAGTTCACCCCATTCTTCATGGTCTATGGTGCAGAGGCAATTCTGCCATCAGATGTAAGGTTCAATGCGCCACGAGTTGAAGCATACAATGAAGAAGACGCGGAAGAAGCACTCGAAGACGCAGTCGACTTGCTCGATGAGGCGCGCGACACGGCCTTGGCCCGCACAGCTGTTTACCAGCAGGACCTTCGCAACTACCATAGCCGTCGACTGCGAACCAGGTCCTTCGTCGTTGGCGACCTGGTTCTTCGATGAAGCAAAAGAAGGTGCACAAGCTCGCTTCCCCATGGGAAGGTCCTTCATCATCACGGAGGTCCTTGGTGGAGGCGCATATCGACTGAAGCACGCGAAGACAGGCGAACTCTCTCATAATCCTTGGAACGTTGCGCATCTGCGCCGTTTCTACGCATAAAGTGCTCACAGTCATACAATGTAATAGGCTATATGTCGGATGGCTGCAGGTTTCAGACGCGCTCTTTTCCTTACCAGGGTACCTAAGGGGACTGGAAGGTTTTTAATGAGGCGGCCTGCAGCCTAACATTCAAAAGAGGAATAAAATCAATGTTCCTTCGACTTCTTTGTGGCTACTACCCGCATAATTCATACCTTAACCGCACCCGAAACCCTCGGGGGCTGTGTTATCGATCAAATGAGCTCTCGCTCTTGCAGAAACACAATGCCTTAGCCGCACCCGAATGCTCGGGGGCTGCGTAACAAGGATCCAAACAAAGAACACAAAAACTCTGCAGCCGCACTCGAATACTCGGGGGCTGCACAGTCATTGGTTCACAACCAACCATATTTCACAAACCCCGCTCGACTGACTCGGGGGCTCGACAAAAAATCAAAGTATACAAACTATACAATATACAAAGAGTCAAAAATTACACTCGGGGGCTGCCCCCTATACAAAAATTGCACTCGCAAACTATTCTAATCCTCAGGCTCGTCCTTTACGGGCAGCTCGGGACCGCAAAGCTGTTCGCGAGTGCACTCGATTAGTGTCTCCGCAGCTTGGATCGTGTCATCCAGGTCTTTTGTTCGAGAACCTCTCCGGCTGCAGGTGTCCGCAACACCAACCTTGGTTTTCGACTACGCATATACGCCATTGCAGCGTTGGCTCCAATCACAAGTCTCTGAGACAGCAACTCTCGAATGGGATTTGTTTGACGGAAGATGTTCAACAAAGCACGAATCCCTTGTGGTTGTGGCCCCGAGGAAAAAGAGTCTCGTTCAGGCGAATAAACGCTGCCCGGCATAACTCCAGCAGTTCAGCACTTCGCCAGACGCGATCCTTCAGGGTGGCGAGTATGCGGGCATGGTACCTATCAAGCCAAAAGTGTTGACGCCCAGTCGTAGGGTCGTCAACCACGCTATCCAGACGCCCTTCCACGCGAATCTTTTCAGCCTGGAAGTTGTCGACAAAGCCTACAAACACGGGCGCACCAGTCAGATCAAAAGGACAATAGCTACGCAAAAAGCTTGTAAACAGAGCAAGACTCGAACTTACACTCGAGTTGCCTGTTCACAAGATCCATCTCCCCGAGCACATATTCCTCGCGTTGGGTGGCCAACGCGGGTCTCGCCCTCAATCGATTCAGCTCAGCCTGGGCGTCCTTCAGATCTTGCTCCATTCTCACAAATTTGGCCTTCATATACTCCATCACCTTGGCATCATTTACCAATTGACCCTGGGATCGGGTGGTGATTGGAGCCTGCGAGGAACTAGTCGCAGTAGCAGGTTCTCGTGACTGTTCAAAGAGCATAATCACAAACACAAAGTTTGTGTCAGAAGCTAAAACTCATGTCATAAGCATACAACTCTTCGAGTGAAAGACATTAGCAAAAGACTATTTGCATAAACAAGGTAGCACAAACAAAGCGCAGACTCGCGCAGTTCAGAAGGTATCATTACAAGGCATAAAAAAGCAAAAGGGTACAGCTACCCTAAACCTAAGATTCGATTTCCTAAGCAGACGATTGGCAGTCTCGAGTGCCCGGCGCTCCATGGTGTTCATAAAAACCTCGGCCAGTCGCGCGGCGGCTCCGCTCACCCCCTTCAGAGAAATGGGCTTCCCATCTGGCTTCCGAGGGAACGCAGACAGTGCTGCCTCATAGTCGCAATCTATCCCATGTCCCATAAGAAGCTTGATGGTGGACTCGGATCCGCGTACCGTGTTGGCGCGAGCGAAACCCGCCATGGTGGACGTCCCGGGGCCAAACACGTCGGCGAAGTCATCCACCGTCGACGGCACTACGCCAGTCGGGAACACCACCTTGGTATACAGCGCCAAGTGTGCTCGTCGATTTGGCGAGTGCTTCTTTCGCCTGGTTGCATAGGCGCCTAAGCCGCCCACAGCCTGTTCCAGCGAAAGATCGTCACTCGCCACGTCCGCAGAGGCCGGTGCGCCAACAGCTTCTGCACAATTCAAAAAAGGCAAAAGTCATTTCATGACACTCGACAGTTATATCATCATATCAAAAGGAGAAAAGATTACTCACCTCCCATGGCCTGCGCGAGTGCCGCGAGCTGGTCAGCATATCCTCGCTCGCGTGCAGCGGCTGAGTTGGTGGCGGCAGCCAGCTCTTTCTTCGACTCTTCGCGCTGCGCGGCGAGTGCATCTTCCAGCTCCTTCTTCTCGCCTGGCCCAGCAAAATCACGTGCATTCAATACTCGACAAAATCAAGCATTGCAAAAAGAAATTCAGCAAAACAAAAGCAAAAAGGAGAACTCACGACTGAGCCGCTCTAGCTCGGCGCGCATGGTGTCCCTCTCCTGCTCCACCTGGACATAAGCCTTGGCGGAATCTGCCAAGGTGTGGTAGAAGGGCTGCGAGCACACGATTCAGCAAAAATTCAAACTCTCACAGACCTACAACTAAACGGGTCAAGCAAAAAGCTACTTACGTGGTTCATCCACGGCTCAGGAGCCGCGACTGATGTCCCGACATCTGGAGTTGCCGCCTTGGCTGTCTCAATGACAGCATCAGTGGCCATTGGCTGGGCAGCCTCGTTTCCAGTCGGTGCAGAATTCGAGTGCTCCAGGGTTGGAACATTTTCGACTGGAGGAGTCCCAGGCTGATTGTTTTCAGCGCTGTGGGCAACACAACAAAGCAAAAAGACGGTAGCACAAATATGTGACAGCACAAAATTCTCATACTCAAAAACACATACCTGTGCTCCTCATCTTCCTCATCTTCGGAGTCGCCAAAAATTGGTCCCCCAAAGGCTGGGGTACCACTCGACTGAAGAGGAAGAGTTGAGCTTGTTGAGCACGCACGCAAAGGAGCGGCTTGGAAAACAGGTGGTGAACCTGATTCCTCGTCATCCTCCAAGCCCTGCTCCTTCGCGGGTGAACTTGCAGCAGAAGGCGCCTTCTTGGCCAGTCGACGCCGCTTCGGTGGCGCGGTATCGACTTCTTGGTCAGAGGTGGCCTTGTCTTCAGATTGGACCTCTTCTGCTGCTTCCTCCTCGACCTCCTCCACATGTGAAGTGGTGGCAGAAGGGATGGGCGACTGATCCCCTTTCGGGTCCACCACCTGTGCCTGTGTTTCTTCAGTCTCGCCATTTTCAGGCAGAGGAGGAAGGGAGGCAGCAGTCGAGTGACCCTGCATAGCATACATCACAAATTGCAAAGTCAGAATCAAAAAACACATATCGTAGAAACTACGAGTGGCAAACTATTAAACTACAGACATACCTCAAGCAAAGGGTTTTCCGTCCCGTATGGCGTAACGGGACAATCGATGTTGCAAGGGTCGGCTGTCGTCAGGCTGGTGATGTGGCGCACGTGCGTCACAAGCTCGTTCCTTGACAGTTCCTCTGGGCTCATCCGAGTGGAGTCACTCGCGCCCTCAAACTCCCACATGGGGTGCGCTCGGGCACGGAGTGGCCACACCCGCCTCTTCACAAAGGTGGCAATCAAATGAATGCCTGTGACCTTGTCCAGCAGTCCGTCGATTCGAGTCAGCAAAGGGCGTGCTTCCTCCATTTCTTCGGCTGAGAGCTGGTGATCCCACGCCTTGGTCCTGACGTAAGCCGCAGTCGAGAAGGTGGCGACTCCGTCTTGCTCGACACTCGCATAAAACCACCCTTTCCTCCAGCCTTGCGCGGAGTCGACGGTCTTCAGGCGGAAATAGCGGGTGTCGCTGCGCACCTGGATGCCGCAGCCGCCCACGGGGTAGGTGCGACCACCTCCTCTGTTGGGTCGCACCATGAATATGGTCTTCCATAGCGCCCAGCTGGGTGCGACGCCAAGGAAGCACTCGCATAGCGTGATAAAGCACGCAATATGCATAATACCGTTCGGGGTGAGATCGTGGATCTGCACCCCGTAGGCATAAAGGAGGCCACGAACAAAGTCGTGGAGGGGAAGCGAGAAGCCCCTGGACACAAACTCCGCAAAGCAAACGCGCTCGTTGGCGCGTGGTTCGGGGCATACCTCCTTGGGCGATGGAGCGCGGACGGCGAGTTGCTCCGCGGAGGCAGATATCCCTGCTCGCGGAGCTTGAGCAGATGGGCGTCCTTGACGGTGGACTTCGCCCAGTCCCCGCTGCCCTTCTTCAGGCGGCGGATGCAGATGTACCCGCCACAGACTTCTTGCCCTTGGCCGCATCGGTCGCGGCAGCGGCGGCGGCACCACGCTTGGAGCCTCCACCTTTCGCCATTGCAACGATGGAGGAGGGTGGAGAAGAGAGCTTGGGCGCAGAGCAATGGAGGTGGGCGCGAGGAAGAAGATGAGACGAGGGGCGGCGCAAAAGGCAAATGGCAAGTAAAAAATTCTGCCAGCGCCGTCTCCCTATTTACCACAGATCGCAAAACGATCGCAACCGTCAAAACAAAGGCATACGCTCCGCGCGAAATCTGGCCATACACGTGGCAGCCCGGAGAGCAACCGTCGCCGGCCACTCCGCCCACTACGCACGAGAATCCAGGAAACCATCATCACGCCCCGTGAAAATCGCGCCAGAACGGTCAAATCAAGTCCACGCGGCGTCATCCCTGGTCAGCTCTGCAGAAACGGGCCCACAAAACAGGGTCACGTCTTATCAAAGCCTCTCCAAGCACGCCACCGCTTGTCAGAGATAGCAGTCGCAAAATGCGTCATTGCTGACGTTGTTCTCTCTTTCAGAACTGGCATAAAAGTCACTCGATGATATCTTCGGGTGGTCTCTCGCATAAGTCTCGGTTGGTTTTTTGCAAAGTCATAGAGGCCAGTCGAAATTCTTTCGACTGCAGCATCGTACTCCCATCGGGAGCGTATCAAAAAATTTCTTTGACTAAAATGTGCAGGGTAAAAGATTTTGAGATTATCCTCCATTGCAAGCAATAAAGCACAATCTCGGGGGCTACTCCCATCGGGAGCGCTGTCGCGCACCCGATAGAATAATGGCAAAAGTGTCAGTCGACGAAACATTCGACTAAGTTCATAAGCAAAATCACACTCAAAATATTCCCGAGTTGATCCGACGATCCTTGGATGCTGCATGCATAGTGCAAAGGTAAGACCCACCGATCAGTCGAGCTGGGCTAAGGACCGCTCCAGCAGCGTTATCCTTAAATTTTCCGTGTCAGCAGACATGATGAATTATCCCCGACGGACGCGTTGGGTTGATTCAAAATTATACTGCAGTTCGATTCCGTAAGACCTCAACGGCTGTTTCGAGTCTGTCCAGTTTGTTCCAGATTCGAGTCCGGGGACTCGAGTTTGATTGAAAGCTAGTATGGTTTTGCCACAAATGGTAGTTAACTGGCCCCGATCCGTCGTGTGTGCCGGGCCTGCTAAGCTAATATCCCTTGACTATCATAAGCAAAAACTCATAGTCGATGAAACACTCGACATAGCCAACATGTGCTATTTCATAAGAATTCTAAATACAGATGTAAAAATATAACGTGCATGATGTATGAGTCCATGCCCGACTCTTCGAATCAGACAAGTACTCGGGGGCTACTGACATGGGTATGCCTATCGGGTACCCTACCATGAGGGTACCTGGTGCACGTATCGACTAGGCCCAACTATCAGAGCCTACATGAAGCCCATGAAGGGAGGCCCACGAAGATGGAGTATCCTCCAAGTTTGGCGAAACAATAGTCGGTTTAGAGTTTCCTTACTTGTAAATCGAGTCGGTTACGAACACCCGAGACCCAGCCTATTATTTAAGGACTGGGAGGGCCATCGAACCAGACCACGTACTTTCAGAGCCACCAAAACCCTAGCGAGATCGACATCTCGCCGGGACCTTGTAACCATCATATTCACAAAGCAATAACAGACAGGCAGGACGTAGGGGTGTTACCTCCACACGAGGGCCCTGAACCTGGGTAAAATCTTTGCCCTGCTTGTCAGCCGACGATACTTCCAGCTCTACCACGTTCTCTCCCCCATATTCATAACCTAGGGACCTTAACCATGGGTCTTGATGAGTCTACCCCTCGTCACTCATGAGTGAGAGTATTGTCACAAACAGCAAGTATATCATCTTTATCCCCACATAATTTAGTAACAAGTTCTAAACATGGAGGATTATCAAGCAAAATAGGACCATCATCTAAAGTACTATCATAAAACATGTCTAAACCATACACCTCATCATTTTTAAAATTATTATCAATAATTTTCTCATTAGACATAGGTTTATATTCCTCTTTATCATCAGAATCATAAAAGCAAAGTTTATCATCAACAAAATTTTGAGTGTTACCCTCATCCATAGGTGGTGAAGGTGGAAGTTTCCTCTCTTCATTCTCTAGTTGTTCACCATTTTCATCATCTTCTTGGGGTTGCATGGGCATCCCCAAGCTTAGGTTTTTATCCTCTTCTTCACATTCTTCCTCTTCCAAGCTTATGTTTTCATCATCTTCTTCCTGCAAAACATCAGTACTTTCTTGGGGAACCTTACCCCTCTCATTATAGTCAACAACATAAATATTTTGAGAGAACTTGGCTATGCAATATTCAAGAATAGAAGTGACCTTTCCTTCGAATCTCTTAACACTAGGGCAAGTTTTATTTTCATTAGCAAAGGTGTGCAATTCATTAGATGCATAATAAGTAAAAAATTCCTCTACTTGTTCCATCCCTAAATGAGTGTAATCATAAGTATGGTAAGATGCTATGACACGTTCTTCATGGAACTTACATTGAAATTCAAAGTGTCTATCAGTATGTTCGAAGCAACAAGTTTTATTATCATGGAATAAAAGCCACTCTCCAGCAATATAATTTAAACTTTCCATGAAATCTTTTAGTATTTTCCGTTCTGTTGACTCTTTAAATTCCTCAGCAATTTTTGAAGCTTTCATGTATCCATAGTAAAGATTCATTATCTCCGGAAGAGTTTTATGATATTTTCCATTTTCTAATTTTTTTGGGTTTTGATATATATAACTGAAAGTAAAACTAAACTAAATGCAAAACTGAAGGTAAACTAGTGTATATGCAAAACTGAAAATAAATATCTAGTGCAAACAAGAATAAAAACTTAAGCGCTACACTCCCCGGCAACGGCGCCAGAAAATGTCTTGATACCCACAAGTATAGGGGGGTCGTTGAAATCTTCAATGTGTAAGTATAGTATCGATCCCACGAGGAGTAGAAGGTATAAGTGTTTATCCTTTCAAATAAGAGTGTCACTATTCTTATTATCTATGCACTAGACAAAGTAAAATGATGCAAGTGTTTTTGGGTTTTTGGTGTAGAGTTTGCAATAAAATAAAATGCTGAAAATAAAATATGATAAGTGAAAGCTCTCAAAGAGAGAAAGCCCAATCCTCTATGCAGCAAGAGGGCAAGCTCAAGTGTGTGTTTCTTATAAGTGGAGAACGTTCCCAAGGGCTACCTAGACTTCATGGCATAAATATTTCTAGAACAACAAGGTAAACATTTTGTCAAGTCTTAATCTTCTTTGGGCAGAGCCATTATTAGGTATAGCTAAATAAATAAACTAAACCCCTTATGATGGTTCTTATGGCCAAGTAAATGACTGCACAAGAGTTATTAATACATAGAGTCCCACCATAACCTTAAACTCTAAGGTCCCCGATACTAATACCCTCATAATGCAACTTCATGACTCGGTCTCAGGTTTACATGTCCTCCCAAGTCTTCCTCACTCCATTACACTATGGTGCTCTCCTATGAACCCATATAGGTGAAGTGATGTGCAGTCGACGTTCGCACAACACCATCATAGAATTACATAAAAGATGAAAACTAGACAAAATACCAACACATGTCATATATAAATCATTGCCAATTCATCCTATGCCCCCAAGAACATGAGAGAACTACTCACAACGCAAAGACATGATATGATTCAATGGTATAAGTGGTACAACACAATCTGAAAATATAATCTCACCTCCAAACAATGACAAGTAGCCAATCATACACAGATAGAATAGCACTTAAACAATAGCTAGGGTTCGAACAATCTCAAACTATGAGGGGGATGAAGTGGATCACGAAGATGGTGATGGAGATGGTGCTGGTCTTGATGGTGGTGTTGATGGAGACTATGGAGGGGGGATGGAGGAGCCTTCCGGAGGTGATTCCGGCGGCGTTTCCCCCCTCCGATCTTCTCCGGTGGCAGCCTTCTGTCTCCTGTTTTGTGGTTTTGTGTTTCTCCGCCGCCTCCTCGCGAAACTCCTCGGGGGACTATTTTTATAGTCGGTTTTAGGTCAAGACGAACCCACGAAGACGAAAACGGATGGCATCGGAGCCACGAGGCCCAAGATGAGGGGTCCCACGCGGCCAAGGAATCTGGCCGCGTGGGTCCACCTCTTTTGGCCCTCGGATCTCCGTTTGTTCGCTTCCTTCGCTCCTACGCTTCGTTCCTTCCAAAAACTGACGCTCGTAAAATATTAGGTCATTTGGACGTCGTTTGGGTCCCTGAAACATAAAAATATAGAAAATAGGGTTTTCTGCCAGTGCAGGGTTAATTCCAAATAAATGGGGAAATTGTGAATTATCCACTAAAATCATTATAAAACATAAATATAACCCATATAGGATGCAAATAAGTTGGAATATCAAGTAATAAAATGTAAAGTTCATGTCTGCATTTTACATGCATCAGGTGTCATCCGAAAAATGGTCATTATAGTGTTGAGCTTATAATGAGTATGTCTTGAAGAAGAAGATTGTGTGAGGCATTCATGTTTACCTTCAAGATATCATCATCTAGCTCAAGTGGAATGCGCATGGCAAAGGTATGACCTCGTTACGTTTTCTATTTTACTGGTCTCATGTGGTTAGTTGGGAGACCGGGTTATAAGATAGATAACCGTACTATCAAGGGGGCTCTCGAGTGAGTAGCTTGATCGTAACGTTCGTAGGGAGCTCAAACCTTTTCATCCTTGGCATCATATTTCTTGGTTCTTCTTTGGCCTTTATCGTTCGTAGAGAGTCCAATGAAAACAAGTTTTGTATGCATCTTCTATTGCTTTTTCGATGCTAGAGTTTTTACCGATTTGTCGTTGAGGAAGGTTTCACACCTCTCTCCCTCTCTCTCTCTCTTGTATTTTCTCTATTGCATTTTCGATGTTGGAGTTTTTACTGATTTGTTGTTGAGGAAGGTCGTAGTTGGATAGTGCTCGTTGTTATCTTTCCAACAAGCTTGATTTTATCAAAATCGGAGTTTGTTGCAAAAGTCATTGATTTTTTCGTGTTGTGTGTTTTTCCAGGCATGGTAGTACCGGCCATGGCAGCAGTAGTACTGCCTCCCTCCGAGGAGAGGTACTACCGGTCGAAGTGCCCCTCGTACTACTTGGCTCAGAGCTGCTCGAGCCATATATAGTGTTACTGCAGCGCTAGTGGACCGGAAGTACCAGTCAATTTAGCCCCCCAGGATTAAATAGCGGTACTACCGGTGCCGCCCGTGGTAGTACCGCCCCCGGAACTTCGCCGTGCGCTGCCTAATGGCAAGCTAGACTCAAGGTAGCGGTAGTACCGCTCGCATGAGCGGTACTACCGGTTTGTGCGATTTGTGCACATAACGGCTGGATTTGGGGGAAGGGGGAGGGGGCTATTTAAGGGTTCTTATTCCCCAATGGTCCCCACCTCAGCAAGTAGCCGAGAACCTGTTGGTCCACGGCAACCCATGGCGCGTATGCCAGATTGGGCACCTTCTCCGTCGTGTCGCCCTTCGAGGTAGCCGGCGAGCTGTGCGCCGCGGATCGGAGGGAGAACTTGAGCCTTCCATAGGACGATACGCCCTGGCCAAGCGATGGGCCGAGCGAAGCTGAAGAGGATGACGCCATGGATAGATGCGATCTAGATTGAAAGAGGTAGCTCTGATACCATGTAAACTTTCTGTTAAGCGTGTCCCTTTGTCTCGGGCCGCCTCTGTGTTAAATAGATAGCCAATGGCTTGATTTACAAGATGTATTACAAAACTTGAGATTCAAGGAAACTACCCGAACCGTCCTTTATCAATCAGGAACGATCAGATTACAATGCCTATGCGTATGATACTAGGACTTCTTCTAACAAAGGTCCAGATATGTTTTTTTAATGAAATGAAGGAGCATGTTCCATTTTATTAGCAGGAGAAAACGTTTGTTACAAGAAAAATAAAGGCAAAAAGTATGTTTTTTAATAGAACTCAGGCAAAAAGTATGTATGTACGTGCGCAGCATCCGTGCTTCTTTCTCCAGGTCTTCTTCTTTTTAAGTGAAGAGATTCCTGATATGATGCGAATGATCATTGCAATTGCCGACCGACAAGAGGGAACGAACGCAGGTGGTCATGTACAGTATTGTGCACCAGTCAAGCTCTGCCGCCGGACTTAATTGCCGACCGACAAG
Source organism: Poa pratensis (assembly GCA_947311845.1). Taxonomy (NCBI): domain Eukaryota; kingdom Viridiplantae; phylum Streptophyta; class Magnoliopsida; order Poales; family Poaceae; genus Poa; species Poa pratensis. Next base: position 37,686,302 of record CAMZMU010000110.1, read on the forward strand.
AGAGAACGAATAAATGGAAATTGGTTGTCACCTTCGCTGTTAATTATTCATAGGGGTCATGTACGTCTTACCTTCGTGCTACTTTCCACAGCAAGTTGTGCACCTTACTTGCTAAGCACGATTACCAAGATAGATTGGATTCCCTGGCCGGCCAGATGGATGGCTGAGCTTCTTCGATCGGCGATAGATTCCACCTAGATAAATACCGGTCCTTAGTTCGTGGTAAAAGAGGGAGAGAGAATAAATACTTTTGAAACCCTATAGCATGTGCCATGTTGGGAGTAAAATATATAGTTATGATCTCGGTAAGTTAGCAATATGACTGACATGTTTTGGGAGTAAAAATAGGTTACAATTAATTAGTATGTCTATAGATACCAAACTGCTTAGTTACAAAATGTCTGGTCGCTAATGCTATGTTTTCTTGTAGTGTGCTGAGCATGCATGCTAGCTAGGACGACCATATTAAATATACGTACTAATCATTTGTGAGCGCCATATCAGGTAATCTTGCGGCTGCCTTTTACTGTACTAAGTCACAATGTCCATTTTTTTTGGGGATATTCTCCGGTGCATCAACGAAATATGGGCCGTCGGTGGGGCGTGATCCAACGGATCAGGGCAGAGATACTACGAGGTTTTTCGGGTAGTATATTTAGATGTCAGGGGTATTTGTGGTAGTGCACTAATACAATTCCGGCAGCCTGCACCTTGGCCCCACGTTCCGCATCTGATCCTACTTACCCGATAATGCCCGCTAATTAAGTAATCTCCATGGCCGTGAGCGGTGTCGTCAACAACCCAGCGAAAGACAAACATGGACGGTTGATTTCATGTACCATCAAGCAACCGGGGCACCGGAGCCGGGACGGCAGGCGTTCATCACGGTCACGGCGAGGGCGTGGGGAGAAACTGACTGCTCGACGGCATCTCAGGGGAGGTTCTCGGGAGGGGAAGTCATGGTTATACGTGAGTGGCGCGGCAACTGCAAGAGCACGCTCATGGACGTGCTCGCCAACCAGATCACACTAGAGCGTCGACGTCCATGGCGCCGTTACGCTCAACGGAGACGCCCTCGAAACATCTACAATCCTCATCCGTCTTTCTAGTTACATGGATGAACTCCGACCCATGGTTGGTCGATATATCAAACAACACGATGATGAATAAAAGACTCAAGAAATTCACGAGAGGCAGATGCAAATCATCCCTCCATGCAGGCGACCAGGCGTAGAAGCAGAGAAATCGATACATCCATTGATCAATTTTGTTTCTCATGCTGAGCAGCTAGCAAGGATTGCCCGAGAGCCATTGGCATAGATGAGAAGTCACATTCAGTTTCCAGGGAGCATCAGTTGGCAGAATCAACACATCTAAAGTCCCTCATCCCTGTGTAGTTAAAAAAAAGTCCCTCGTCCCTGTTCATGCCGATAGCCCCATGGCCGAGTCCGCCCCATCCGGCGGCGTGCTGCAACTCACGCCGACGGCCGACGGCCCAGCCGGCAGAGTGCCTGCGTTGAGGTTGATAGCGGAGTGGTGGAAGACGGAGGTCGCGGGGGTGCACATGTGCGCAGCCGCATGTCACTTCTCCCTCTCCACCCTTGTCGTCATGACAACCAATATGCACGGTACGGCGGTGCCCAAGATGCAGTCGAACTTTACCCCGCCGTGATTATTATTAGTTAGGATTAATAACACATGAAAGAATAACTCTATCATTATGAGAAGTTACCAAGTTATCCTTGAGCCCAACTCTGGCCCAAACAATATTAGCCATTGGATCTGCTCTTATATACTACGCACTAAAATGTGTAGTAGAATGCACCGTAAAACACCCTTTTTTTTCTCACTTTACGTATTCCTTATGTGCACGTGCCTTGTTTTCACAGGTCCAAGACTTTGGAGGAAAGTCTGGCGGCAGAGCTCATGACCACTTTGTGTTCGACCTCTGCTGCAACTGCAAGGTTTGACTGCTTCTTGCGTGTCGGATCTCTTCTTGTGTGATTGATCATTCACATATAAGTAATCTCTTCCTTCAAAAAAGAAGAAGACCCGGAGAATGCGGGTTGTAAGCGATGATCTTGGTTAGGGGTGCAAACAGCTTTGCTTTGACTTTATTTATTCTCTTGTAAAAAACGTTTTCTCCTGCTAATACTAACTATATATAATAGCGTGAAGAATCGCTGGCCTCTCAGCCCCTCTACTACTGTAGCGTCGCACTGTAGCGTGCTACAGTAGCTACAGTGCGGTGCTACAGTCGTTTTTTTCCCAAAAAACCATCGCATTTTTAGCAAAACTTTTTTTTTGACAACACAGCCCCGCGTTTTCCCGCAAATTTTAAAACGGCCCTCCGATCTAATCGTCCCTCCGGACTACAGTATACACACGTCTCCGCGTCGTCCGAACCAGATCCGACGCCCCGCGGCGATTTTGCGTAAAAACCCTCACATTTCCTAAAAATTACGATTCGCTCTCCTTTCCATGACAATATGTACATGAAATATATGCGCGCCGACGAGTAGGTTCCTGCGCCGTCAAATCTCGATCCACCGGCTCGCACATCATTTCCATGACGCTTTCCAAAAAAGCCCCTCATAAATCCAGCGCTTGCTCCGCATCCCACGATTTCACGAAGAATTGGACCTATTTGAAAATTGTGGAAACCTGAGGGACCTCTCTCCAAAACTCTCTGCTTCTCTCTCGCGCACGGCCGGAGATCGCAAGCAGTGAAGCCGCGCTTCCCCACCGCTCCCCTCCTCCCCGCATAGATCGACGACCGTCGGACGCTCCACCGTCGCCGCCTCCACCTCCTGGCCGAGCGCTGCGTGTCGAGAGGCCGCGGGCGCGGCAACAGCTTTTTCCCCCTATTTTTGAAAACTTTTGAAACTTTTCAAATACATCTCCAAAACAATTCAACTCAATTTCCAAACAAAAAGTAAAATCAAAATAGACATTCCCAAAATTTTAGGACCTTTTCAAAATTAATTTACATAATATAATGTAAACTTACCTCCCAAACAAATATAATTGAATAAAAAAACCAAATTTTGAAATAACACATCCTTTACATAATTTACACTACTTTAAAGATATTCAATTTTTTTGAACCTTTTCAAATACATTTCCAAAACAATTGAGACCAAATTCTACAAATTTGAAAGAAAAAAAGTCACTGCATTTAAAAAAAAATGTTTGACTACATACGTTTCAAAATCGATTGAGACCAAATTCTACAAATTAGTAAAAACAAGATAGTCACCGCATTCAAAAAATAAATGTTTAATTACATGAATATTTTGACAATATGCAAATTCATTTGCGCTAATTATGTCTTGCTTCTCAATTGAATTTAGCAAATATACATAACTTCCCAATTTTACCAATTTTGAAATTTGAACAACTTAATAACGTAAACTTTTCTTTAAATTAAACATACTCAAATCCAAAAACCTTTTAAATGTGCACATTTCGAAATTTCAATTATTTACACCCCGATACTCACAAATACGAAAAAAAATACATGGTTTTATTACGGTACCTTTTACTACTGGTACAGGGGAGAGTAGTATGAATTTTTTTGAGGGAGAGCGACCGTTGATTACTAAAGGTACTTTAGACTTTTTTACTGTCTGAATCGTTTTCTCCGCCGCCTTGACCACCACGCGCTCCGCCGCGTAAGACCCAGACTTCGCGAAAGTCCAGCCGGACTGCAGGCCGTTCTCTCTGTTCCACAATGTAACAAGCTCATATGAATTTTGTTACGAAATCACACGCCATATGTTGCAAAGTTTTTAGACGTTTTCTACAAGTTTGTGTGTTTTCTTTGATTTTCCGGTGATCTGTACATGCTTTTTAAAATGCTGCAAACACATGTTTGTTGTTATAATCGTTTGTGATTTTTGCATGGCTGCATGGCTCTTTGCATGGCTGCATGGAAGCAGTGGCAGGCTAGCAGCGAGCGAGTTTCAGCAAGCGCAGAAATCCGATGCATGCACAGGCGCAACAGCCACAGAGTGTTGGAGGAATCTGATGCATTTCATACGATGTGGGGAATCAAGGGCAGCCGAAGCGACCGATTTTTCCATCCGAATCAGCCGATCGACGCGTAGCACGCGGCTTTATTTCGAAACGCGGCTTTATGAACTCGTTTGCCTCGCGGATCGAATCCGAATCGAATCTAGGCTTCTTCGTCGGTCCATCCAGCGGGAATATATCGGAAAGAGGCATAACTACCTGGCCTATAACGGGACGGATAGCAACCGGCTCGATAGCGATTTGTGGCGAAACAATTTTGGTCAGAGCCAAACGATTGATTTCTGGCGAAATTATTCCTGGCCCTAGTAAATACGAGTGCATCATCTTTAATTTTAAAATACTGAGTATTTATCTTACACAAAACAATTACCTACGCTGACTTGGTGTTCCCTAACATTTTGTTCTTGTAAATTTGTACCTCTGTTCCTATAGGCTATACAAACAGAGGCTACAGAGCTGGTGGCGCGGTTCACTTGGGTGGGAAAAGCACTGAACGTGATCGAGAAGCCTGTGATCAGTACTTGGATATGTAGGGAAAAGAAAGTGAAGTAGGAGAAGCCTGACCAGGAGAAGTCAGTATATATTGTTCTAATTTTCTGGTGCCTACAATCAACCAACACTACAGGAAACACCCTCTGTGCCGATGGTCTTTTTACCGTCGGCACAGATACGTTACCCGTCGGCACAGGGTCGTCCGCGTAGGTGCCCGTAGGCACAGATTATCTGCCCGTCGGCACAACATATTCCCGTCGGCACAGGCTATGCCTACGGTCAAAAAAGGCCCGTCGGCACTAAGTTCGTCAACGTAGGTACGGTGGGTCCCACGGTGGCCGAGCTCGCTGATAGACCTGTGCCGACGGTATTCCCATCGGCATAGGTGGACACGCGGCAGAGACTGGACCGTCCAGGCGGGGGGCTATGCAGTGTGTGTGTGGATGGCGGAGGTGGAAAGAACGAGGAGATGGGCCGAGACCAAGGTGTGAGTGAGAGCGTTAGATGCAGACTTGCAGAGGAGGTGTTCTCGTTCCACCTGGTTTTATGATCGGAAAACTCTTTGCGTGGATACTGTGCGCTTTCCAGACATTCCTTCGTCAGTACAAAAGAAGGTGGGAGTGAGAGAGCGTTTGACGCGGAACCGCTTTTTGTGTCAGGCGGAAAGATGCATGCGATGCTGGGAACCGCGTGTGCATGTAGAATCGATTCCTAGGCTGCTGCTTTGAATCGCTTTTGCTAGACTCTGTATATACACGTAGCTCTCTGTGTATTCTGTATTTGTACATGTACAATACTACAGAATAGGTTATAGCCGCCAGCACATTAGTCGGTCCGTACATGTACACGCCTTGTAATTTGTTCTTTATTTATAAACTAGTACATTTGCACGTGCAACGCACGTCTTCACAACTTTTGTGAAATCTACTACACACTTTCCTCCGAGTTGTATTTTACATGGATTTTGTTCATCTCTTTCCTAGTTTTTTAATCAAAATGCTAAATTTGGGCAATAATTCAGGTTAACTCATGGCACCCCCTAAAATCTGTAGAAATTAATTTAGTACTAATATTTGGACCAATTCTTGCTAATTGCTACAAGTATTTGGACTAATTGTTGCTAAATGGTAAGTAAAATAAGGAAGTTTTTAACCTTGGCACCCCCACCAATTTCATCCTAAATCCGCCACTGCTGCTATAGACTCCATAATTTCGAAATCCTTTAGACCCTCCTCGATTCGCAGATGTTTCATAGTATGTGATTGCCTACAAATGTACTAAAAGTATAACCAATGAAGAAAGCATTGAAAAGCCTATCTCAGTTTTGAACTGGACTTTAGTACAACACCTGGGATCGACAACCGAAGAATGTATAGTGTGAGATGCAATCAGAATGTGTGTAACTTTTGACTATGTTGCCATGAACGATCAGTGGTCTTCCTCTGGCAAGCTGTACCAGTTAATTTTCTCCCAGCATAACATTTTCGTAAAGTGTAAATGAATAAAATAGAGATGAATATGGGAAGTACAGTTGAGAAGCTCCCAGAAATTACCCACGTCGCCATGTTCCTCTCCTCTTGCTATAATACGAATTTGCCCAAATCCCGAAATCATTCATCAATATGTAAGTATGAAATATAATTACTTCTGAACTTTGCTTCGGACTGCTAGGTAGATGAACTTAAAGCCTACATGGGAGAATTTAATAAGTACCTGATACGTGATTTATGCGAGTCATCGAGCTATGGCGGCGGCGGCCTCCAGTGGTGAACATAAACCTAGGGAGCCTGTAGAGGCATTTTGTCAGACATGTTGCAGGTGTCTATACCGAAGGAGGCAATAGTAATTGAAAATCATACCATGCCATTTATTTTTAGGAATATTACCCTAGAACTACCTGTGTCCACGCCATTTTGTCAAACATCTTGCAGGCGTATATAGACGGATTGATGTGTAACAGCTAGACTGAACCTTTTATAGCACAGGCAACCTCATCGGCCAAAAAGCACGATTACGGTAATGCCATGCTCAAATTCAAACATTAACGCATCTGCACCACACCCAAGACAAGCCTCTTCACATTCAATCTGACAACATTGCATCCCCAAGATCTCCTCCCTAGAAGAAGAAACAATATTGGGCAACCATTTCTCGTTGATGTGCTGGAAGGTGGCCATGTGTTGGATGTCGTCTTTGTTCTCTTCTGAAACATCAACGCTTTGTTTCAGAGACTGATAGAGAGGAAATACTACATGGGGAAACAGCTCCACCGACGGCTATCGACATATCTGCCTGACGAACAAGCCCAACATCTTGGAATTCAACAGCTGGAACCAGCCGCGCATGTCCGAGAACAACGGGACGATGTAGGCAGTAGGGCCGGGTTCCATGTCAAGCCAGCCGCGGCGGAGAAGCCAACATCTCCAATGAACATGCCGCCACCGGTTTCCGAGCGAGCGGTTGACGCGGGCGCATGGAGCGAGGCAGGGGAGAGCGTTGGGACGGACAGACGGAGTCACCGGCCTCCTCGACCAGATCCTCGCCGGGATTTGGAGGCGGTTGTGGCCTAGTTTCGGATTTTGCCTCGGTGCCGACGGGGTACAGGGCGGTTGCGGTCGAATAGATCGACTGAAGCTCCCGCTTACCACTTCTCAAGCTCATAGAGGGGAGCAGGGCGGAGGCGGTGGGCAGGACAGGGATGGGTTCATCGATGAGGCGGGAGGCAAAGTCGATGGTGTCGTCCTGCTCCCCCTCGACCTCGTTGGAAAGGTTGAGCACCCACGTGTCGCTTGTCGGCGAAGAGGCAACTGATCGGCGCCGAGAACCTATCCGCTTAGAAGCCTGCCCGCATCCGGGCGCCGCTCGGTCAGCGAGGACGCCGCCGCTCGTTGCTGAGATCCTATCCACCGAGCGCGGCTCGCGCGGGGCGGTGTCTAGTAGGTGCAGCGCCGCCACTGGATGATTTGGGGCTGGCGTGAGCGTCCTGGGCTGCATCCACCTCCGCGCCGTCGGCGGGCGTGCAGGCTACCACCGGAGGAATTGGGGCCGGCACGCACTCTGCACAGCCTCCTTGGGAAGAAATTGGGGATTCTTACCCCTGCGGTAGTTTTGAGAAGAATAGAAGGAAGGAAACGGCACGGTGACATTTTTCTCGTAATATGTGACTTGGTGGGAGGGCAAAACGGTAAACAGTGGACCTGAAATGATCTGAGTCGTAGATCAAATATTGAACGCCTCAGATTTAATGTATCAACACAGCACAACACAAGTTTGCTCTTTTAATAGTAGTATAGATGAGAGAGCGTATTACCATGCAAAATAAATAAATATATATAATAGTTATCCGTGACAGCATTATGCATCGACCCATCCTGCACACGACTAGCCCGCCCTTTTTCCTACGTGCCGCATCGATACATCCTGCACATGACCAGCACTTTTCCTGCACGAGGGAAAGAAGAAGAAAAAAGGCCTGGATTTGAAAGAAGAAGAGAGAGAGAGTCAGAAATACCCCAGCAGGCGTACGCGGCGATGACGTCCGAGTGCTTCTGTCGTTGACTTCTCGTCCGACGTGAATCTATAGTAAGGATGGCTTCTTGTGGTACGTCATCGAAATAGCCCTTAGAGTTGAAAAATATTGCCAACCATGCCATCCATAAGTCACTTACCGCTTTGTTTCTTTTTCCATCGAACATAACGCCGGAAAGACCCCCAACGGCTCAACGAGCAGTCACAGGCGCCGACCATGATTTCGTCGCCGAACTCCGAAGGAAACCAGCGGGAAGCTGAAAGGGCATGGCGCCCCCCATGTGTGGTTTTGGTAATTAATGATAATCTCTATGGACTAATGGTTACATTGAGTTATACTTGTAGTGTTTGTCCATAAGCAATGCTTGAACTCCATATGTTGGATTCAAGGATGATATCATGAATATATTGATATAATGAAGTATTTGGCATCAAGATCATCAAGGTGTAGGAATATATATTTGATATGATCAAGAAGAAGAGCATGTGATGACCATGTTGTTACTCGAGGAGTTATCCGATGATTGGTCATATGTGAGTTAAGCATATTGCAAGTATGTCTTGAAGAAAAGGATTATTTGATCATTCATGGTTATCTTCGAGACATCATTTAGTCAAAAGAGAAGAAAAGATACAAGGTTGATCAAGATATTGATCAACACACAAAGCTACAAGATCTACCATGTGGGATCATGTATCTCTTGGTATGGTAAGCAATTGTCCATATAGCTTTGTGAACTAACCCATGATATGTGCGTAGCATTTCTATGTGTGGTTATGTATCTTTCTATGGGCTTGCATCAAATGAAGATTTCATATAGCCCATGATCGATGACGTCAAGTGGTGATCGTCATCAATGTTGAGTAGCGCAAGTTCAAGAGGGGAATCTTGAAGAAATCCTAGGCTTGAAGCTTGGCACCCATTTAGAGAAAATGTTCATGTGAAGATATGCCTAAGAGAGGCTCTCCCATAGTGGAGTATGGGGGAGCAATGTTTGAGTCTTCACCCACCGAAGCGCAATCAAGAAATGTGGTCCACTTGAAGAGATCAAGATCGACGTCATCTAGCTCGAGTGGAATGCGCAAGGCAAATGTATGATGTTGATAGGGTTTCTATTTTACCGGTCTCTTGGTTGGGAGACCGGGTTATAGGATAGATACCGTACTATCAAGAGGGGCTCTCGATTGAGCTTTAGCGTATCAGTTGGAGAGAGCTCAAACATTTGCATACTTGCCTTCATCATCTTTCTAGGTTCTTATTTGGATTTTCTCTGTGTGGGTTTTTGGTGCTTGTTGTGATCTTCATGACAAGCCCAAGTTCTCTGAAAATGGATTTCGTATGGAAAACTTGTTGCGTTTCTGGGTTGGAAATATTATCGGTTTATCCGTGAGGAAAGTTCCACACCTTCCCATGTGTGTCAACTTAACTCTTTTATGGTTCTTAATATTTCCATAAGCTAACCTAGCAATGAAATGAGCTAAACTTGCAATGCCGGAAGAAAGGATGAAGTTGCTAACCCTTGGATAGATGGGTGCCGCCAATCTTGACAAATCGTGGAGAAAAATGGGGTTGAACTCGAGCTCGGGAGAGTAAACGAGGAGAAAAATGGAGATGTTGCTCGAGCAGGAAAATGGAGAAGGCTGGCTCGGGGTGGAAGATCATATAGGAAAACCTTTAGTACCGGTTTGTGATACGAACCGGGACTAAAGGGTGCTCGCGCTGGCTCTGCCACGACCCTTTAGTCCCGGTTCGTATCACGAACCGGGACTAAATGTCCCGTTCGAACCGGTACTGGAGCTGGTTGGCGCCCTAGCCGTTTGAATCGGGACTAGTGCCATATTAGTCCCAGTTCGTAATGTGGCCGGGATTAAAGTTCCGAACCGAAGGTGGTTTTTCTACTAGTGCTCTATCTGACTTGCAACAAAGGTCGGCACCTATCGGCTTTGTTTGCAGTCGAGTTGGCTCCCAAGAGAATTAAGGAGAGGCAGGGGCTGGCGTCTCGGATCTTGCGCTGGCTGGGGAATGTTCTCTGGCGCTATCAACCGAATCTGCTCCGGGATTTGTTCCCAAATCTTCTTCACCATCCTGGACACTGTGAACACTGTTTTGTGCACTGTTTTTATCTGAAAAATTATTTTCCTCTAAATTTTCATGCGAATCAGTAAACACGGGAGCTCCTCCATGTGAGATATTAGAATGATCATTAGACATATGATCAACAACTATATTTTCGTCCCCTTGATCAATTGAGATTGGATTCAAAAGGAGAGATGGTAAGAGAAGTATCTCTTGCCGAAGCCTAGCACCAGCATTTGAATGGAGTTGACTAAACGGAAAAGCAGATTCATCAAATATAACATCACGGGATATATAAACACGTCCAGAAGAAATATCAAGACATTTGTACCCTTTGTGTTGAGCACTATAGCCAAGAAAAGCACACCTCTTTGAACAAAATTCTAACTTCCTAGCATTATAGGGACGCAAGTGTGGCAAACAGGCACAACCAAACACTGGCAAAGATGAATAATCTGGTTTGCGATGATATAATCGTTCAGGAGGAGTTGCAAAATTGAGAAGTGTGCTAGGTGTGATGTTAATGAGATGTGTGGCTGTGACGAAGGCTTCATCCCAAAATTTAAGAGGCATAGAAGCTTGAGCTAGAATTGAAAGGCCGACCTCGACAATATGTCTATGCTTTCTTTCAGCTGAACCGTTTTGCTGATGAGCATGGGGGCATGAAACATGATGAGTTATGCCAATTTTCTGAAAGGAGTTTAACTTTTGGTATTCTCCTCCCCAATCGGTTTGCATGGAAATAATTTTCCTGTCTAGGCTTCGTTCATCAAGTTTTTGAAAGTTTAGGAAAATAGAGTAAACATCAGAACGCTTCCTCAAAAGATAGATCCAAGTGTACTTGCTAAAATCATCTATGAAACTAATATAATAAAGATTTCTTCCAACAGAACAAGGTGCAGGTCCCCAAACATCGGAGAACACAAGCTCTAAATGAGAAGTAGATATGCTAGTAGACTTGGGATAGGGAAGTTGATGACTCTTTGCTTGTTGGCAAGCATTACAAATCGACTCTAATTGAGACTCTGAAGAGCAAGGTAGCTCATTATTTCTGAGAACTTGCTGAACTATGGATGAAGCTGGATGTCCTAGGCGAAGATGCCACCTATTTGCTGAAGTCTTCGTTGCATGATAGACTCTTCTGATCGAAGTTGAAGACTACGGCTTGAGAGGGTAAAGGCCTCCCTGACATCTACCTTGATGAATTATTCTCTTGGTAGCCCGATCCTTAATAAGAAAGAAACGAGGATGATACTCAATAAAAGCATTATTATCATATGCTAATTTAGAAAACGCAAGAAGATTTTTAGACGCCTTCAGGACATGAAGAATATTTTTCAATTGAAGATTTTGATTAGAGGTACGAAAAATAGTGCTACCAATATGCTTAATTTCCATACCTGCAGCGCTTGTGGTGTGAACCTTGTCATTGCCGTTGTACTTTTCACGCGTGGTCAATCGATCAAGTTCGCTTGTAATGTGGTCGGTGGTGCCGGAGTCTATATACCAGTTCGTATCTATGCCGTAGGAAGTTGTTGCAGAACCGGCTTGATGAGGTTGGTGTTGAGGTTCGGGAGGAACATAGTCCTCCTCGTACCTATGCCAGCAGTCTATGACTGTGTGTCTGGCTTGCGGCAAAGCTGACAAGTGGGGCACGTCTGACCTCCTTGGCTATGTCCGTGTCGGCCTCCTCGTCCACCACCATTGTTGTAGTAGCCTCCGCCAGGGATCTCATCTTGGAAAATTACTCCGCGGCACTCATGTTGCCCTTCTGCATGCTGGCCATCGTCATGCAGATTTTTATAACCCGCGCAGGACTGCGATGAAAACATCGTGTTGAGAGCTGACCAAACTCCTGCTGAGGAGGTGATGGACGCCACCTGTGTTAGTACATCCTTGGACAACGAATTCAGCAAGTAGCCGAGAACCTGTTGGTCCACAGCAACCCATGGCGCGTACGCCGGATTGGGCACCTTCTCCGTCTTGTTGCCCTTGGTGACATCAAGCAGTACGGGAGGTGCAGGGGTTGATCCGTCGAGGTAGCCGGCGAGCTGTGCGCCGCAGATCGGAGGGAGAACTTGAGCCTTCCATAGGACGAAGTTCTCACGTGTGAGCTTCTCTGATACGCCCTGGCCAAGCGATGGGCCGAGCGAAGCTGAAGAGGATGACGCCATGGATAGATGCGATCTAGATTGAAAGAGGTAGCTTTGATACCATGTAAACTTTCTGTTAAGCGTGTCCCTTTGTCTCGGGCCGCCTCCGTGTTACATAGATAGCCAATGGCTTGATTTACAAGATGTATTACAAAACTTGAGATTCAAGGAAACTACCCGAACCGTCCTTTATATATCAATCAGGAACGATCAGATGACAATGCCTATGCGTATGATACTAGGACTTCTTCTAACAAGGTCCATATATGCTTTTTTTTAATGAAATGAAGGAGCATGTTCCATTTTATTAGCAGGAGAAAATGTTTGTTACAAGACAAATAAAGGCAAAAAGTATGTTTTTTTTTAGAACTCAGGCAAAAAGTATGTATGTATGTACGCAGCATCCGTGCTTCTTTCTCCAGGTCTTCTTCTTTTTAAGTGAAGAGATTCCTGATATGATGCGAATGATCATTAGTCATACAAGAAGAGACGATGAAGCAGTCAAGCCTTGCAATTGCTGACCGACAAGAGCAGGGGCGTATCCAGTGGGGGTGCCATGGCACCCCCTAAAAGATGTAGAAATTTATATAGATACTAATTTTTGGACTATTTTTTGCTAAATGTTGTTAATGTTTGGACTAATTGTTGCTAAATGTTAAGTATAATAGGGAAGTTTTTAAACTTGGCACCTCCACCAATTTTGTTCTAGATCCGCCACTGGACAAGAGAGAACGAACGCAGGTGGTCATGTACCAGTCAAGCTCTGCCGCCGGACTTAATTGCCTCCAAAGTAGTGGACCTGTAGAGCTCTTTTAAAATGGACGTGCACACAAGGAATACAAATGGTGGGAACGATAAATGGAAATTGGTTGTCACCTTCGCTGTTGGGTGAATTCATTATTCATAGGGGTCATGTACGTCTTACCTTCGTGCTACTTTCCACAGCAAGTTGTGCACCTTACTTGCTAAGCACGATTACCAAGATAGATTGGATTCCCTGGCCGTCCGGATGGATGGCTGAGCTTCTTCGATCGGCGATACATTCCACCTAGATAAATACCGGTCACCTTCGCTCCTTAGTTCGTGGTAAAAGAGAGAGACAGAGAATAAATACTTTTGAAACCCGTAAGTCAATGTCCATTTTTTTCTCGCTTTATATATTCCATGTCGGTCGCCAACTGCAAGGTTTGACTGCTTGTTGCGTGTCAAATATAAGGAATGTCCATTTTTTCTCACTTTATATATTCTATGTCTCTTCTTCTGTGATTGATCATTCAAAAAGAAGAAGACCTGGAGAGAAAGATGCACGGAGGGTACGTACCGTGACCAAGGCGTTGGCGTTTAGGCGGGTTGTAAGCGATGATCTTGGTTAGGGGTGCAAACAGCTTTGCTTTGACTTTATTCTCTTGTAAAAAAAACGTTTTCTCCTGCTAATAGAATGGAAAATGCTCCTTCCATTCATTAAAAGAAAAATATAACTAGACCTAATTAAGCCCACGTAGTTCCTTATACGGAGTATATGGCACATGTACTTGCTCTGTTGCACGTGTTCTTTTCGAGTCTGCATCTCATTGAAAATTAATTTGGATTTATCTCACGATCGAGACACATGCATGAGTAGCTCAAACGCGGCAACTCGAAATTGACCAGAAGAAGTCAGTATATATTGTTCTAATTTTCTGATGCTTACAATCAACCAACCACACTGCCCTGCTTATTTAAATATTTACACGCACGGCAGTGACCAAACCTGTAGATACCAACTCAAGACATGCAAACCTGTAGACACGAATACTGACTTCAAGTAGGCGCACGAACAGCTAGCCGCCTGGAACTCGGACTTGAAGCACACATGAGTTCGCGCAGCGGATTGCGCGCGCAGCGCCAATGTCGGACCGCTGAAACGAGCGATCCGACATTGGCGCTGCACGCGCAATCCGTTTCACAAGCTACTTTTCGTGAGTTCTACGATCTCACGTACAGGACGGACATGCAAGCCGGCTCGGACTCGGACTGAAGCTAGCATAGCACACATGAGCAAGGCTACTCACGTGCGCGGACAGGGACAACTCAAGACATGCAAGCCGACGTATAAACGGAAACTAGCAATACACAGCCCGCGCGCAGTAGGATCGAACTCTGTTTCTGTTATGGCTTGACGGTGAGCGCGAAACCGCCGACGGCGACGACGACGAGAAGCAGCAGGACGGCGAAGCGGAGGAGGGCCTTGGCGAACGAGGCACGCTGGGCGCCGGCGTGGGGCAGCCAGTAGGCGGTGGCCATCTCCAGCGTGACGACTCCGAGGATGCCGGCGAGGGTGCCGTAGTAAGCGACCTTGTGGCCGCCGAAGACTGGACCGATGGCCGGCTGGTAGAGCCCGGCGCTCACGTCCACCACTAGGGTGAGACAGCTCACGAACCACAGCGCGCGCACCAGCTGCTCTGTGGTCGGGGACGAGGCCCGCGCGAACACTATCCGCGCGAGCTGACCCAGGCCGGTCACCGTGGCGTCCATGCTGCTGCCGTCGACTTGGAAGACGGCGGTGGGCATGCAGGTGTGTGTGGGTGGCGGAGGAGGAGAGAACGAGGAGAGGGGCCGAGACCAAGGTGTGAGTGAGAGCGTTTGAAGCAGAGAATTGCGGAGGAGGTGTTCTCGTTCCACCTGGTTTTATTACGGTACCTTTTACTATACTGGTACAGGGGAGAGTAGTATGAATTCTTTTGAGGGAGAGCGACCGTTGATTACTAAAGGTACTTTAGACTTTTTTACTGTCTGAATCGTTTTCTCCGCCGCCTTGACCACGACGCGCTCCGCCGCGTAAGACCCAGACTTCGCGAAAGTCCAGCCAGACTGCAGGCCGTTCTCTCTGTTCCACAATGTAACAAGCTCATAAGAATTTTGTTACGAAATCACACGCCATATGTTGCAAAGTTTTTAGACGTTTTCTACAAGTTTGTGTGTTTTCTTTGATTTTCCGGTGATCTGTACATGCTTTTTAAAATACTGCAAACACATGCTTGTTTTTTTTTTTGCGGGATACAACTAATACATCAGAGCAAAGCAGAAAAGACCTACAGAAATATGGAAATTACACAAAGGTCCTCCTGTAGGACGAAGACGTCGAAGAAGAACAGCACGTTCCGGCGGCGCGCCTCCGCCGCATCCTCCATTGAACCTTGTATCAGAGGATGACCCCTGGCGAGAGGGAAGTCACCGGTCCTCGAACTCCGGGGAGCCTCCATCCTGCTCCTCGGACCTCCTCGTCGTCGTGCTCCGAGATCAGCTGGATCAAGATCTTCAGCTGGAGTCGCCGCACCGAGCTCCAGTACGGGGTACGCGCACGGCGGCCACCGGGGACCGCGAGCGCGACGAAGATGGTGCCCCGCCATGGATCTACGCCGAGCTCCATCGCCAGAAGGGTCAAGCACCACCTGCAAAAGCCACCACCGACACGCCACCACCTCCAGGACGCCGCCGGCTAGGCACCAACTCCGCCCTACACTATATACACGAGGAGATCCCGGGTTCCCCCACCCTCCCGCCGCCGGAGCGGCCGGCGGAGGGCGAGGGAACCGACGAAATCGTCGACGGCGAGGTGGGAGAGCAAGTGGATCCAGAAATATCGCCTCCTACTGTAGCGGTGGGAGGGGACTCGTCCAGGGTCGAGTGTTAACTGACGCGCTTAACACATGCTTGTTGTTATAATAGTTTGTGATTTTTTGCATGGCTGCATGGCTCTTTGCATGGCTGCATGGAAGCAGTGGCAGGCTAGCAGTGAGCGAGTTTCAGCACGCGCAGAAATCCGATGCATGCACAGGCGCAACAGCCACAGAGTGGTGGAGGAATCTGATGCATTTCATACGATGTGGAGAATCAAGGGCAGCCGAAGCGACCGATTTTTCCTGATTTTTTGCATGGCTGCATGGCTCTTTGCATGGCTGCATGGAAGCAGTGGCAGGCTAGCAGCGAGCGAGTTTCAGCACGCGCAGAAATCCGATGCATGCACAGGCGCAACAGCCACAGAGTGGTGGAGGAATCTGATACATTTCATACGATGTGGAGAATCAAGGGCAGCCGAAGCGACCGATTTTTCCATCCGAATCAGCCGATCGACGCGTAGCACGCGGCTTTATTTGGAAACGCGGCTTTATGAACTCGTTTGCCTCGCGGATCGAATCCGAATCGAATCTAGGCTTCTTCGTCGGTCCATCCAGCGGGAATATATCGGAAAGAGGCACAACTACGTGGCCTATAACGGGACGGATAGCAACCGGCTCGATAGCGATTTGTGGCGAAACAATTTTGGTCAGAGCCAAACGATTGATTTCTGGCGAAATTATTCCTGGCCCTAGTAAATACGAGTGCATCATCTTTAATTTTAAAATACTGAGTATTTATCTTACACAAAACAATTACCTACGCTGACTTGGTGTTCCCTAACATTTTGTTCTTGTAAATTTGTACCTCTGTTCCTATAGGCTATACAAACAGAGGCTACAGAGCTGGTGGCGCGGTTCACTTGGGCGGGGAAAGCACTCAACATGATCGAGAAGTTTGTCAGTACCTGGATATGTAGGGAAAAGAAAGTGAAGTAAGCGGCGGGTTCCCTGAAATGTATCGAATTCCATCATGTTACTTTCCCTGTAAAGCAGGCGCTATTCTCCTCATCGGAAAATCACTAAAAAAAAGCTCCCTTTGCAAAGGGAACATGTGCGCATTGTGGTCGCGGCAAGTGGCAGCTTTTTCCTCCACGCAATCCCCATGGGTGCTTATATTTGTGATAAGTGGCATCACCAGAGAGTTTTGCTGGGATTTTCATCTCCCACGTCCGGTGGTTGTAGCACACATTTATTTCGAGATTCGTTTTTAAAAAATGAAATATCTTGAGAACCGTTTATCCAAATTACGAACCGTTTTTATTTTTGAACTCTTTGCGTCGAGATCTTCAAAACTAGATTCCATATTGATATGTTTCGACGAACTTTTTTGTGTACAACCTGTTATGCATAGTTGTACAACCTGTGTCTGTAGTTGTACAACATGTATCTGTACAGACTGTGTCTGCGTAGTTGTACAATCTATATAGTTGTACAACCTGTGTATGTACAACATGTGTCTGTCTAGTTGTACGACATGTGTTTATGTAGTTGTACAACCTGTGTCTGTCTAGTTGTACGACATGTGTTTATGTAGTTGTACAACCTGTGTCTGTCTAGTTGTACGACATGTGTTTATGTAGTTGTACAACATGTGTCTGTACAATCTGTGTCTGTCTAATTGTACAACTTATGTTATGTAGTTGTACAACATGTGTCTATATAGTTGTATAACCTTTTTAGTTGTACAACATGTGCCTCTTTAGTTGTACAACTTGTATCTGTGCAGTTGTACACATTGTACAACTTGGTAGTTGTACAACCTGCGTGTGTATACTTGTACATATCAAATTTCTAGATTCAACGTGTAGTAGCAGATTTTGTACTTCCCGTTTTATGTAATTTGTACACCACTTTCTATATATTTTTGTACAACGTAATCTATTTTTGTTGTACTACTCACATGTTGTGTACTAAATAATGTTGTACTTTTGTCTCAAAATGTGTAACAGCACGTCGGCGGGGACGGTTGTACGTGAGGCCTTCGCATCGGCCGGCCGGACGTACGCGCACAAGGTGTACGCGCGGGGCAGGACGCGTCCGCGGCCGACGAACACGCGGGACTTCACCCGTACGCTGGGCGCTAGGGGTCAGGAGGCCTCCGCTCGTACGCACGCGCAAACGCTGATCGTTTGCATGCCTTATTCAAACTAGCAAAGTGACCGTGCGTTGCAACGGGGAGACAAAATGTTGTAACAGGGGAGAAAAAATCTATGTCACAGAGCGGCATAT
Organism: Poa pratensis; assembly: GCA_947311845.1. Taxonomy (NCBI): domain Eukaryota; kingdom Viridiplantae; phylum Streptophyta; class Magnoliopsida; order Poales; family Poaceae; genus Poa; species Poa pratensis. The sequence continues at coordinate 37,704,475 of CAMZMU010000110.1, forward strand.
TTTAAAATTTAGTTGCATGATTGGGCGGATTAGTTGATGTACTTCGTGCTTCCGTTGCTACGGAGAAAACGCTAGACTGGCCAGGTGAAAAAATTGGACGCCTGTGAGAGGAGCTCGACGGCAAATTCGCTTTTGCCACTCCCTTGGAGCCACCACGTGGCACACCGAGGTTGCTGGAGTGCCCTCTCTAAAGGAACCTCTACGTAGTGGTACCTCCTCATCGGGCTTAAACAAACTGGCCCAACCATCAGTAAGCAGGCTTCAATGCTCCCTCCCAGCAGGCCGGCCCATCGAAACTAGGCTGCCTGCCCAGCCAAACCCAGAAGCTGTGCCGAATGACCGCTGCTCCATCCCAGACGCGAGAGTCGCCCGAGTCGCCCCTGGAAGCTGGATTTGAGGATTTCTGACAAGCTGCCTCTGCCTATTTGGACGCATTTTCTCATGGACAGTGTGTAATTGCCACAAAGTTTGGACGTACGTGTTGGCCTAGCACCGAATCCCCCCAAAAAACGTAGCACTGAAGTCAATTCAGTGAACAGCAAGAACTAACTCTCTTCACACTGGTGTGCTCTGCTTATTACTGCTCACTCTCTATCCTAGGCTGAACTGATTCTCCTTTGACTGCTTGGGTTAAAAAATCATACTAGTGGCAAAATTGCATCAGAATCTCCGAACACACGCGTAACACGGAAAGGGAAACCATTGGCATCGCTTGGAGCAGGAGCATGTCATTGAACTTCTTGGTCTGCATTATCCATCATGCATGCCGCCCTGTATTATACTAGTAGCAAGGTTCAGTTAAGCTGGGAGTGCTGGTTCTTCAGTTAGCTGCTGGCACCCTGTTGTTTAGAAGTTCACTTTAGAAGTTCAGTTAGCTAATCAACGTACCCTGCATTATCCATCATGCATGCCGCACTGTATTATACTAGTAGCAATACGCTAGCTTTGTATGTCAGTATGCACCATGCTGTTTGTGACTGCCCTTGCTTTGCAGACATAAATAATCAACGTAGGAATACATTCTCGAATGGCTCACTTTTTTTTTTAACAAGGCAAAAGATTTGCCATTTTCATTGATTAAGAAGAAGGTTTATGAGTTGTTACAAACCAAGGCAAAGGCAAAGCCCCGCCCAAAATATAAGCGTTTACTCCCACGACATCAAATAACTCAAGGCCTTAGCCCCCGCACATGACCATAATCTAGCTTCCTCCTTGATCTTGCTTACTACCATCTCCAAAGTGGAGAAATTGTTGCGGAAGACACGGGTGTTTCTCTCCTTCCAAATTTTCCACGATATGAGCATTGCCAAATAAGCAAGTGTTTTGCCGTGGTGGGATCTTCCGCCGATCACATCCGTCCACCAATCTTTGACTCTAGGAATAGAACTCCAATCCGAGGGTGAGATATCATGGATTCCCAACCAATCTTTCACCAAAGACCAAATTCTAGCCGAGAAGCGGCATTGGAATAGGATTCTTGCGTTTGATCACAAAGCTTGCACCTTCCACAATTGTCCCAACCTCTACGCTCCATCCTATCTGCCGTCCAAACTCTATTTTGAAGTACCAACCAAGCAAAATCTTGCACTTTGGTGGCGCCCATTGATTCCAAACGAACCTATCCGCCGTCCAAACTCTATTGCGCCTTATAGGCCGACTTGGCTAAATAACATCCATCTCTTGAGAATTTGCACTCTAAACTAGGCCAAACTTACCATCACAACAATGTAACACCATATACAGTGTTGCTATGTTCTTACTACATTATGTTACTTTGCTGTAAGAATGCCATATTCTGCAACAACCCTGAGTATTACAGTTGTGGGAATTCTGTTTTGATATGTCGAGGTGCGTTACTGGCGGTGCCATTGTGTTTTTCGATGTTCATGTAGTTCATTCATGTACTGGAATCGATTGCAGCCTTCAAAACACAGGCAATCAGCTAGCTTTCGTCGGATTTCTTGACAGAATCTTCAGAGCTTTGTGAAAAGGGGATGCAAGGTAACAAATATTCAGGTTTTTTGTCCATCATGCTAGTACCACGATATCCTAAATCGGGCCCCAAAACTTACGAGTGGAGATTTTTGGCTCCCGAGCTCCAGTGCTCCCTCTAATTTAAAATTTGAAAATCATATTTATTAGTTTCAAAAAAATCTGACAAAAATCCGGGTCTAGCTAACAGTATATCCCACGAACGTGCAAAATATCAATTTCAAATACTTTGTATTCTAAGCTACACAAAAATGACAAAATTGTGGATCTAAGTATGCATATTTTCAAATCTATAAGTTTTATCAGATTTTGTTACTTTTGTGTAGCCCATAATATAATGTATTTCAAACTGAAATTTTTTCACATTTGTGGGGTACATCATTTGCTACATCCGTATTTTTTTCAGATTTTTTTGAAACCCACAAATACGATTTTCGAATTTTTTTAAACGGAGGGAGCCTGGTGGAGGTACTGTCATGAGGCATGCGGCATCGGGTTTGTTTACTTTGTATCTTTCTGAACTTTGCAATAAAAGAGTTGTGTGCATCGTTTCGATGCAGAGGCTGGGGCTCCGTTCCCCATTTCGAAAAAAAAACTAGACCTCAAGAGCCAAAAGTACTTTCCGCAAAACTTACACCATATACTATTGTATTGGTAGTTTGCTACTACCTGTAGAGAGTTCTCACTTGAGCTTTGGTGTAATATTCCTGTTTATACTGCATGTAATTTTTTTTTTTGAAAGGTACTGCATGTAATTTTAGTTGACAAGGTTTCTTTGTAATTTTAACTGACACAACGTTTGTTTGTTTGTTTGGTGGCAGTCAAAAATCTTTTTACACACACAAGAAAAAAGAAAGTGAAAATGGCAAAAGAGGGGGTACTATTTGTTGGGGTGCGGATATTGCGGCACGGACCAACGGCGTGTGCGCTCAACTTGGGGCTTGCTGGAATTATCTCGGGCCCGGCGGTGCACGCGCGCAGCATGTGCGGGCAGCTTTTTTTTTAGGGTTTGCGGGCTGCTTCCTTCCGAGGCCAGTCCGGGAAATGGGCCGCCCGAGCAATTGGGTTGATCAGACTAGAAAATTCTCGAAATCACTAGTAAAAAAAGAGAAACCTTTGAAGCTTTTAACATGGGCCGACAGTAAACTGGTGCTGCTATAGAGGCCCAACACTACAAGGCCAAACTTTGGAGTCGAACATTCTGTTCTAAGAAAAACAGTTAGCCCTCTTAAAGAAAAAAGTTAGAGGATACCACTAAAAAAAAAGTACCCTTTACAAAGTGAACTGCATAGCGCTCCGAGCGCCACGTGTTGTGCAAGGCCAGGTGGGCAAATCAAAATTGGTCACCTCTGATCGTGACGTGCTGGGCAGAGTCAGACAAAGCCTCCCGCAGCTGGAGTAGGACGCCCCCGCGTGTACTGCCGCCCTGTGCGCGTACATCCGGCTGTAGTAGGACGGTTCCGCGCGCATACATCCGGCTCCGTGTACATCCGGCTCGTACGAGGCCATCCAGCGCACGTAAATCTGTTCGCGCGCCCGCGCCGAGAAAGCATTTGTACAACACGTAGTAGGCAGTAACAACAAAATAAAATACGGTGCACAAAAACAGAAAATGGTGTACAACTATATGAGTATAGACATAGTTTGTACAACTAATAGGTGGTACATGTTGAACAACTAGACAGACACAGTTTGTACAGACACATGTTGTACAACTAAATAGACACATATTGTACAACTAGACAGACACATGTTATACAGACACAGATTGTACAGCTACATAACACATGTTTTACAATTAGACAGACACAGGTTGTACAGACACAGATTGTACAACTAGACAGACACATGTTGTACAGACACAGATTGTACAACTATATAGGCACATGTTGTACAACTACGTGGACACAGTTTGTACAGACAGAGGTTTTACAACTACACAGACACAGGTTGTACAACTATGCATAACTGGGAGTCCCAAAAAAAAGTTCGTCAAAACCTATGAACATGGTATCTATTTTTGAAAATCTCGACGCGAGAAGCTCAAAAATGAAAACGGTTCCTAATTTGGATAAACGGTTCTCGAGATATTTCATTTCAAAAATTCGGTTTAGAAAAATAAAAGGGTCTCACTATCCCTTCTCTCTCATCATACAAAAGTACACAACACAAAAAGTACGAACTACACAGAAATGGTTGTACAAAATAACAAATATAGGATGTACAAACTATACATAATCGGGAGTACAAAAAAAAAGTTCGTCGAAACCTATGAACATGTGATCTAGTTTTGAAGATCTCGACGCGAGGAGCTCAAAAGTGAAAACGGTTCGTAATTTGGATAAACGGTTCGCAAGATATTTCGTTTTGAAGTTTCGGTTTTGCAAAATAAAAGGCAAAAACTGCTCTCCCACCTTCGGTGTCCCTTTTCTCTCCTACTCCCCACTTTCAATCTGATTGTGACACTTGGCGAACATGCATTCAACTGTTGGTCTATGAAGCACCGATACGGCGAGACGGACACGGCGATACCGATACGGCGATACGGGATACGGCAACTTCAGAAAACAGCAATACGGCGATACGGCGAGCATATATATATAAATAATAAAATTTCATGTAATAAAGACCAGAAAGCTTGGATGCGTGAGATGAGATCAAAATACTGCCCAAGCCCCTGCCTCTTCACCATCAACACTAGCAGTGTTGCATTAACTTCCACCGACTGAAGACTGGAAGCCTGCCATGCCACTGCACGCAGATGACCTGTCTGTTTCACTGACTCGCTCCCAAGCAACACAGCAGCAACATCTCATCAGGCCATCAGGCGACAGAGATGGGCAACAACAGCAGGCAAGCAGAGCAGCACATCAACCACATCAGTCGATCCATTGCCCTGCAAAGCTGGGGCTGTGGGGTTAGGGTTAGTAATGGGCTTCGACCGGTACATCTGGCCTCCGCCCGCCCATGTCGCCGCCGTCCCAGCTGCATATCGGGTTTTTTTTTTAATCGGGAAAACTAGAACACGCGAGGGACACGAGTATCGGGGTGTATCGGCCGGATACGGTTATCGGGCAAGTACGGTACGCCGATACGTTGTGATCTGGAGTATCGGTGCTTCGCAGCTGTTGGTACCGCATGAAGAAGAAGGCGACACTTGTCACCATGAGATGGTCCGCTGGGTTCCCTTCGCAAAGATACACATCAAGTACAATATAGTGATTTCCAAGTTAGAGCCTATTTTCTCTCTAAGATACACATCAAGTACAATATAGACACTCGCGCACACACATGCACCACCACAAGAACGCACTCACACGACGTCTTCTGAGGACCGGAGTAGCAGAGACTCAAATTGATGAAGTCACCACCTGTACTTTGTTATCGACGCAAACACTGAAAAAATATGTTGTCCCTACAAGACATGAATAATGTCAGACATGTGCACTGATCCCCGGTGTGGTTGGGGTGTAACAACTCTGCTAACCATCCAACCAATTTCGGTTCTCTTTGAAGTATAAACTTATGCCCAGAAAAAATAACAACAGCGGCGTTAGTTGAGCAATAAACCACTAAATATTAAAAAAATATTTCCTCGTCTCCAAAAATAAATAATGCTTAATACATATCGTCCCTGGGATGTAACTTGATAAGTACTTCTCTGATCCAAAATATACGCCATTATTTTGTTAGGCACAAAAAAAGTATATGGGGCTGCTGCGAAAGTGGCTGTTGGCAACGGGGAGCGATGTTTCTTTTGGAACGATAAATGGCTAAATGGAAAGACGATTGAAGAAATTGCGCCGGACATTTTTCATAGTATCCCCCTACTTACAAAAGCTATAAGAATGGTCGCGGAGGCAATTCTTAATAGCCAATGGATCGATAACATGAAAAAACCTCTTAATGTTCAAGGCTTCCTTCAAGTGCTCCATATTTGGGAAGAATTACAAAATTTTCATCTCACGCCGGCTGCGGAAGATGTTTGGTCTTGTTCGTGGGAATCTAATGGTGTCTATTCGGCCAAATCGGTATACCGGGCTCATTTTCGCGATCTGGTGGTGGTCTCAGACTATGTGGCAGTGACACACGCCTCTCGATTTTGTTCCATAGCTGAACCCGATGCGTCTTCTCCCTCTTCCTTGTTGCTCTTGAGCTGCTTGCTTCTCCCTCTTCCTTGGTGCGACAATAGAGTAGACTGAATAGTTGCGTCGTTATATGGCTGGGCGTCCTGTCCTGATGATAGGCCTCGTTCACCTTTCCTCCTCATCTTGCCATCCCCTTCATTGTTAAACAGGAAGGCGTCGATGAGTTCGTTGAAGACGCAGTTGAGCCTCGCCGATTCAAACTCAGAAACCTGACAACAAACACCACGAAACAAGTTCAGTAAAGGATCACGAAAATTCTCTGCAGACAGATTGTATAATCCAGGTACCTAGCGTGTGACATTCGGGCCAAAGAGCTGGTACATGAGGCAGAGGAGGATGATGAACTCCTGGAACTGGATTCCCCTTCCTGCTGTCGATGCCCGCCCCAGCAGTGGTGCACATCGCCAACCTCCTTCTCCGACATCTGAACCTGGAGCTTCCTCAGGAAAACACACTTCAATTCAAACTCGTACTAAATTAGACTGATGAAATCCGAGCTTTCTTTACTTTACCGTAGTGGTCGAAGACGCCCCTGATGTCCCTGAGGCCGTCCTTGAAGCGAGGGAGGCGCATGGTGATGCTGTTAACCGACCTGAAGGTCTTATTCCTGGTCTGCGCCCTCCTCCACCACCTTGTTGTCGAGGTCCTTTTCGGTCCTCCGGTGCTTCATCGGGGCGGCGAGCCTGGAAGTGGCGCCTCCCATCCCTGCAACTGCAATGATCAAACCTACCTGAAAAGGGCGTGTTTTGTTGATGTTGGGGGATGCGATTGAAAGAATCCATGCAATCTCCATCGGTCTGGGATACCAGATGAGGTAGAATCTGATGCTCCAAAAATAGAAGTGGACACGGCAGCCTCCCAGCTCCTTGCATGTATACCATGGATTAAAAAAAAATATTTTTTGGACCAAATTTTGCCGCTTTTGTTAACATAAATCAAGGCTATTTTTGTCTAACAAACTCACAAGATTTTCTGTTCTTCAAGTTCTGGATCACAATTAACACTAGCAACAATCCAATTACCATGGAAATTTCAGATCGCCTGACTTGTTTCGATAATACAACAACATACATCGCAGAACGGCATAAATGGCAGTCTAAATTACAAGTACAATCTGTTCAGTAAAAAGAAATGCAACAACTAGCATAAACCCATCATTACAACAGTATATATCTTTCGTATTAAAGCACAAATAGGACAAACACACAAAAACCAGTATTTACACCAATTGTAGCTGTGAACCTGTTCCTTAGGAATTCTGCTGCCTGGGGACTCAGTTCCATGGTGCAGATAAGTGCAGATGATGTGAAATAGTGCAGAACCTTGTCGAGAGTGACATGATGTTTAAATCGTGAAACGAAATGGTTACCTTCTTAAGAGTCATCTGGGAGGCTTAACTAATGCAGTTGGATTCTGCAAACCCATGGATCCAAATCAGCCAGAATAAAATCTGTAACCTGGTGTGCGTCATACACTGTCTGAATCGGTAATACTACCAAATTAGCTGCACAAGGAATAATGTCAATACTATTATTAGCTTGGATTATAGTTCATATGAATGACGAGCATTATACGCAAGAAAATTGTTTGGTTCAGATCAACAGAAAGTGTAATTACAAGGAAAAGTAATGAAAAATTAGACATTTCGGCATTAAAGAACCATTGGAGAAATACAAACCAGAATAAACTATATACTGACATAACGAAAAGAAGAAAGAGTCGGCATTGCAAAATACAATTAATATGGTAGATAGTGGGGACATGTACCCTGTTTCTTATGTGAGTGAGCTTCGTCTCGTTCTCCTCTAATTCACACCACTTCTTTAGTGCTGGGCAGCGACAAATTTCTAGTTCCTGGAGGTTGGTGAGTTGTTGTATGCCCTCTGGCAAGGACCTGATGCCATCGCATTCCCATATTTCAAGTTTCTTGAGAGAGGTTAGTTCTCCTAACCAATGTGGCAGTGATGTGATGCTGCTGCAAGTGCACAGTTTTAATGATCGCAGCTTTGTGAGTTGCCTCATGCTCTCGTGCAACTCGTTTAGCCCACTAAATCCTGATATTTCAAGTTCCTGAAGAGACGTGAGCTCACCCAACCATTTCGGCAGTTTTTGCTGGTCTCTGTCATTTAGCTTTAATGATCTGAGGCAGGAGAGATGTTGGATGATCTCTGGTGAGCCAGTCAGATCACCGCAACCAGTAATGCATAGACAACTGAGGCCAGGGAGGTGTTGAAACAACCTCCACTGATGCATAGGCACCTCGCATTCTTCAACAAGCAGAGTAGTCTTTACTGGATAAGAAGAGGTGGAAGCACCTGTGTACTCTCCCCATGATGATAGCACACTATGACTGTTTGATATTGTCAACCATTTAGCTCTCGGCATAACTGATTTAATCCTCAACTTGGGGCAATCATGTATTTCCAAGTTCTCAATAACGTGCTCATCACCACTGGAGTATGGTGTGTTCCATTCTTCCACGCTCTCCAAACCTCTGAGAACTAGCGATTTTAGTTTTGGTAGTTGGCTCAGTGGTGGTAGGACATTGCAGTTGGGTATATCACACAACTCCACTTCAATAAGATTAGGGAGATATTGTGTAATATCCATTAGCCAGGGTGGGAAGCTGCCACTTCTATAACCTTGTATCTCCAACTTCTCTAAAGTGCTTGGTGGCACTAGTTTTTCCAGCAACATTTTGTCATCCACAAATCTCTCAGCATCCCTAGTCCACTTCAACTCCAACTTATTCATCCTCTGCTTTCCAATCAATTTTATACTCTGTGCCTCTTCTGCGGTCTTCACACTTTCAAGTTTAATTATATGCAGCTCAACAGGATCCGTGTGTTGTAGCAGGACAAGATTGCTCCTAAATTCACCATCACCAGCATACACCACAAAGTGTGGTAATGATATTGCATTGCTACTGAGCTGACGTGGTTCTGAAATATAGTTTACATATAGAAACTTCAAACTATCAATTGTACCTATGCTTTCTGGTATGTCCTTAAGATCATCACAGTTTGAGAGATCCAATGTACGCAAATTTCTCAGGTTACATAAACTTGCAGGTATACTACGAACATAATTATTTTTAGACAAGTCCAAATGCTCTAGTTTGGAAAGGGCACTGATACTGTTTATGAAGCTTTCAGGCTGACTCAATGCGTTCCTCTCATACCTACCGAACATAGAATCTATGCACCCCGATAGATTTAAATACCGAAGTTCCATGAGATTACCAATGACTGTTGGCAGTTCTTCTAACTTCTTACAACCTGATAAGTTTAAATACTTGAGTCCACTGAAGCTACCCAAAGCTTCAGGAAGCTTTTCTAAATGACAATAGTTTGAAGATAAATTCAAGTATTGGAGTTTAGTGAGGTTGCCCAAAACATCTACGTTTTGGTACCATCCAAGATATGAATTGAATGATAAGTTCAAGTACTGCAGTTCTGATAGGCCACACAATTCTTTTGGCAAGTCTCCAATATTTGGGCAGTGTGATAAGTTCAAATATTGCAGCTTTGTTAGGCTCCCAAGAACTTCGATACATCTCCAACATGAGAGCAGTTTGACAAATCCAAATGCACCAATTTTTCTAGCCTCCCAAATGATTCTGGCAGTTTTTCAATTTCTGAACAACCTGACAAATCAATATACAACAGACTTTCAATATCTCCAATCAACTCTGGTAGTGCAGAGATCGCAGAAGATCCATGAAGGTTGAGATAAGTTAACTTTGAGAGCATGGTGATACTATCCGGAATCGTTGTACCTTGTATTCTTGGAGCATTCAGATACCTTAGCTGCTTCAATATACCAATAGAATCTGGCAACTTATGTATGGAGCACTCGCTCAAGTCCAAGACACGTAGGGACTTAGCAGATAAAAATGCAGCACCATCAAGTTCAATTTCGCCACAGTCCATAAAACGGAGTGCCCTTATCTTGGATGATTTCAATGACTTGCTACAATTATCAAGCAATGCATAGCGATAACAGCTTTCCGCGGTGTTGCCCTGTTTGCCAGGGACCATAATTTCATCAACCATGACCAATCTTGCTAGATCATGCACCAGGTCATGCATGGTAAACAATATAGCCTCATCAAGATGCACTCCAGCAGCCTGCAAACAAGATCATTTGTAAGTACACCAAGTAGTAGGATGTATTTTCCCCATAAATACTAGCTGTCATACTTATAATACTATACATTTTTTGTACATTTACAAGCATACCATAAACGAAATCACCAAGAATTAAATAATCTACCATGCTCTAGGGTTGCACACGTGCGTGCATGTAGGGGGAATTTCTATTTATCAATAATGAAAATATTCGAAAAAAGTTATTGAGAATAAAGTATACTGTAAGCTGCAAAGTTATAACAGTACTGAATTGCCATTAGCGTGAAATATGTCTTATATGAGCTCAAAATAGTTCAAACAAAACATCAAAATTGTTTAATTGCCTAAGCTACGTAGGAACTCACTAGTGTGGACTCGGAATTCTGAAGAAAGGACAACCCCAAAAGTTGCCTAATGTATATATCGCCGAGCTCACAAGAGGAGTACACAGCTGTTGGCTCGATCAAACCAAGAGCAAGCCATTGTTGAATTAGTTCATCCTTAACTATCGTGCGACCTTTTGGAAAGATTGCACAATAGGCAAAGCATAGCTTCAAATATGGAGGCATAACACTATAGCTTAACCTCAAGGATGCAAGAGCATGTGTAAAACATGGGTCTTTCGAATCAGATATAGACCAGATATCACTGTCCCTCATTAGCTTCCATTGACGAGATGTCATTGACTGCATCACATATCCAAGTGATTGAGCTGCTAAAGCCACACCTCCACATTTACTTGCAATGTCCTTCCCTATCTGCTTCAACCCTTCTTTATCATGTCTAGAATTAAAGTCACTCTTGTGCTTTATAATAGACCAGCACATTGCATTTGTTAGCAGTGCCAATTTATGTGGTTGAATGCTGGAAATTTCCTTTGCAATACTCTCATCACGTGTGGTTACTATAACAACTACCCTGCTGCCCTTCCCAACCTCTAACATAGCCTTCAGTTTGTTCAAATAAAATTTATTGTCCTCCCAAAGGTCATCTAAAACAATAAGAATCTTCTTATTATCAAGTAGCTTTGAAAGGACATTGTGTATCATCTGCAACTCAGTGTACTGACTCTCCTTCTCTGATAGTTGTGATATTATAGAATTTCCAATTTTCTTCAAATCAAATGTCTGGGACACGTAAACCCACACTAGAGAGTACTCTTTGAATTGGGAACTGTTGTAAACCATTTGTGCCAAGGTTGTTTTTCCAAGGCCTCCAATACCATATATTGCAAGAACCGTAATCTCTTTTGTCATGCCCTCAGATAAAAGATCTAATATTATGTCTCTCTCTTCAGTCCTCCCAATGATATGTTTGTCCATGTTTGAAAATGTTTCCTCATTACTAACTTTTAGCTCAGTGGCATTAGCCACTGCCAATAAGTTGAAGTTCTTGTGTTGACTTGTGATGTCCTCCAGATCCTCTCTCATCGTCTTCATCATATTTGCCAATGTAACCTTTGGACCAATTGTGAGACAAGGGATCATAACTGCCAGATGCTTTTTGAGGGAGAACTGCAACATAGGTTAGTTGATTTGTTAGTACAATGCAAAATGGTGCAGCTTGTATAGCAAATGGTATGCTATTCAAAATGTAAATAAAAGAATCATTCTGAGCACGTGTTGTAAATTATTTGTATTATATTTTGCGAGGAGACTTGTTATAGCGTCATGTTCATGCATAAAAGTTTTCATTAATTTTCAAGTACATACACTTTTTGATGTGGAGTTTATCATTCCTACTAAAAGTGCTCCAGACACCACAAACTTTATCTTCTGGATTAAATATACTTCATCGCTGCAATTTTTAATGCCAAAATTAAACATAATACCTATTTCGTTGAATTTCAATCATAATTTATGATTCATTTTATATTGAAGGTTCCCTTCAAAATACATGTACTTTTAAAAACATGGTAATGCATTCAGATACAACACACTTCAAAGTTTTGAGAACCAGCTCCATGCAGAAACTATTATTAGCCTTTTCAGCTTCAGTTCCATTTCCATAAGTAGACGAAATCACAAATTTTTCATCCGGGGGTGGCACACTGGCACTGCTTGTCAACCATGAGCTTTTGATCCGTTAACGTTGCACGGATCGGATGCAAATAAGGGAGGAGATGGCTTAAGGCTCGACATACCTTGTGCTTAGACGGCTGGGTGATGTCTTGTGTGTCGGCGTCGAACTCATCAATCATGTCGGAGATGGCATACATGGCGACCTTGAGCCGCCTCAGCCACAGACGCGTCGGTTCGTCCTTGACGGACCGCGCCTCGGCGTCCTCCAGCAGGGCCTCCACAGATTCCAGCGTCATCTTCATCTTCCCCAGGTCCTTGGTGAAGTCCTGCTGAAGCTTGATCCGACCTCCAATTGCAAAACCGATCTGATCGCTCACCACCTTGAGGATGGCAGCGGCAAGCATGCCGCCAAGCTCCACCATGGCTCCCACTGCTCGTGCTCGCACCTCTCGGGATTGACTGAAGGTTGTGCAAGCAAGAACGGCAGGGCAGAGGCTTCTGATGTGCGCGATTGGTGTTTGGATGCCGGCAATTACGCCAAGTCAACTCTATCAGAGAACCCACAAAAAATCAATCAATACACTAGCGCGACTGATTCCAACCAAAATAATAATTCGAGAAAACAAAACGCTCACCCACCCGTCAGCCATGACGTTGAAGGATTAGAGGGAGGCCAGCGCTGCTGCCGCGAGGGCGCATCATCCACGCCGGCGTCGCCTTCTCCGGCCTCGGCGTCATCGCCGGCGGGGCGCCGAGAACCTCCCCGGGTCGCCTATGCCGCCAGATCCGGTCTCAGCATTGCCGCTGCGGCTGATGTATGGCCCCATACTGGCATGGGGGCGGCGAATCGGCTTATCGGCCGGCCAGTGCGCTCGTGGATGGACAAATACAGTTTTTTTTTTCGGAATTGCTAAACCTCATGCGCCTGATTATTTCTTAAGTCTCAGTCGACGACGACAGCCGTCCGATGCAGCATCAAGATTCGTGCGCTGACGTCACTTGTCTGTTTTTTTTTCGAGAGTTTGGCCGCAGCCATTTATTGATGAATCATAGACGGAATACATAAGCCCGTAGGCGGAGCAATGAGCCACACTTGGCGGCCAGGAGAATCTAAAACTCTTCTAGCTAGATTATGAGCTTCTTTATTATGAATTCTGCGCTCGTGGCAAAAATATAGATGATCAAAAGTCTTCTTTGCCTCCATGATCTCCTTCACCACATGGGCATAGACTCCCATGGTGCCTCCTTCCACGTTCTGGACAATTGATCGACAGTCGCTTGCAACGAGGACCTGCCGTGAGTTGATATCACATGCGAGAGCAACCGCCTCCCTGCAGGCGAGAGCCTCAAGCGTCTCCGGGTCCGTGTTCCCCGGGTACACCACCGCTGACGCTCCCATGTACATGCCGCTGTCAGAGCGAGCTACAACAGCCACTGTTCCGCGCCCGGTGGCCTTCCCCGCCGCCGCGTCCACGTTAATCTTCACCACTCCCCTTGGGGGTGCGAGCCAACCCGAGCATTGCTGGGGCATGGTGCCCCGCTTCTCCCTGGTCGACCTTGTTGCTCCTTGACTAAGATCATCAAGAAACCTCTCCACAAACAAGTGTGTTGAGAGAGGGCTTTGATACTGCTCCTCGTGTATGGCCTTCCGTCTGGCGTGCCACACTGCCCAAAGTGTCACAAAAACACGAATTTGGTCCTCCTTTTTTAGTGTGGCTACCATATCTGCTAACCAAAGACGGGCGTCTCCCTCACCCGAGCTGCTCATATGCTCGGTGATCTCAGCATCGACGAGCGCCCACACACACCGTGCCATGGTGCAATCAAGCAATGCATGCCGCCAGGAATCCGCAGCACCACAGAGTTTGCAATGATCATCATCAGCCATATGCCGATGCCGCCGTACATCATTCGTTGGCAACGACTGCTTAGCCAATCTCCATAAGAACACTTTCACCTTGGATGGTACCTGTATATTCCAGAGCGCTGTCCAGTCCTTCTGCACACAAGAGTATCAGACGCACCAGCTCGGTGCTCGATCCATGCTTCTCGTTTCTCCCTCGTGCACACCAGCATTCTGTACGCCGATCTCACCGAAAACATGCCTTTTCGGTCATAATGCCATGCCCAAAAGTCGTGTTGCCTCCGATGACTTAGAGGGATCCGGAGAATGATCTCTACATCCATTGGCAAGAGGTATTTCCTCAGTTTCTCTTCGTCCCACGAAGCCGTGGTTGTATCGATGAACTCCGCCACAGTGGCTGGCGGCTCCGCTTTCAGGCAAGCAATGGGGCGTAGGAGGCCATCTCTTGGAATCCATTGCTCGTTCCACGGGTCAGTGTGCTCACTGTCCCAATTCGTCGGATGAGACCCTGCTTTAGCGTTTGCACACCCTCATGGATTGCACGCCATACTTGTGACGGTGCTGTACCCACCCGAGCTTCTAGCAGGTTAGTCGCCGGGTAATATACTGCCTTGAGCACTCTAGCACTAAGTGTCTCCGGGTTCTGCAACAATCTCCATCCCTGTCTAGCCAGGAGTGCGAGATTAAACAGTCCAATATCTCTGAATCCGAGCCCTCCCATGAACTTTGGTTTACACATGTCCTTCCAGGAGACCCAGCTCGTTTTCCTCTCACCATTCTTGCTCCCCCACCAGAACTTCCTTATCATCATATTTATGTGTTTGCACAGGCCTTCTGGTAGTTTAAAGCAGGACATCGAGAAGAGCGGGATTGCTTGGGCGACGGACTTAATGAGAACATCTTTGCCACCCGAGGACAAAACCCTCTCTAACCAACCTTGGATCTTGCTCCAGATCCTATCCTTGATGTACTTGAAAACCTGACCCCTAGATCTGCCAACCATCGATGGCATTCCCAGGTATTTCTCGTTGAGAGTCTCATTCTGTACTTGGACAGCATTCTTGACTCCCTCCTTGATCGCATTCGGGCATCTTTGCTGAAGAAAATACATGATTTATCCCGATTAATTCTCTGGCCCGAAGCGAGACAATATTTGTCCAGAAGTTGCTGAACTTTCCCCGCACTCTCCGTATCTGCCCTGAAAAGCAACAGGCTATCATCTGCAAACAAGAGGTGACTCACCGCCGGAGCCGACGATGCCACCTTCAAACCTTGGAGCTCTGATGAAAAACTGTGGTGTTTTAAGAGGCACGAAAGGCCCTCTGCTGCTATCAAGAAAAGATATGGGGAAATTGGGTCACCCTGTCGTACCCCACGGGTGGGTGTAAACTCTCTAAGCTTCCCTCCATTAAAAAGAACCTGGAAGGACACCGTTGTTACTAACCGCATCACCATCTTCACCCACAGGTGATGGAAACCAAGCTTTTTCATGGCAGCCTCAAGATAGATCCACTCTAGTCGGTCATAAGCCTTTCTCATGTCGAGTTTTAAAGCACAGAACCTGTTCTTCTTTGCCTTATTCCTCTTCATAAAGTGAAGGCACTCGTAGGCGGTAATAATATTATCATAATTAATCTACCTGGGACAAAAGCAGATTGTTCTTCCGAGATAATTTCCGGGAGCACACCTTCAGCCTATTAGCTAGCACTTTGGATGCAATTTTGTAAATCACATTGCATAGGCTGATTGGTCTAAATTGGCCCAGCTCATCAGGGCTCGCCACTTTTGGGATCAACACAATGAAAGTTTTGTTATCTCCTCCATGTTATCCTCGCCTTTCAGTACCCTAAGCACTGCCGCTGTCACCTCTTCACCACACAACTCCCAATGGGTTTGGAAAAAGTGCGCAGGGAAACCATCGGGTCCCGGCGCCTTTGTGGGGAACATCTGGAACAAGGCCTCCTTGACCTCTTGCTCCTTAAACGGTTTCAGGAGGTCATCATTCATCTTGGCCGTGACTTTCACTGGTATCACGTCAATCACCTCGTGCATATTTGTGACCCCCTCCGATGTATAGAGCTGCTCATAGAAGCCGCTCGTGAGGGTCACCATCTCCCCCTCATCTTCAGTCACAACACCATCCGGTTTTTTTAGTTTGCTGATCCGGTTCTTTTTCTTCCTTTGGCTAGCTCGCAAATGAAAAAAATCTAGTGTTGTTGTCACCCTCCGCTAGCCATTGGACCCTAGACCTCTGGCGCCACATAACCTCCTCCCGAGCATACAAATCAACTAGTCGCTGGCAGACCTTTGTTTCCTCATATGACGGTTCCTGTCTCATAGCATCCCCACGCAGTGCTGTCAATCTATCGTTCAGACTTCTGATTTCTTGTCTGACAGTACCAAAAGTGCTTCTACCCCATTCAGCGAGTGAGGTGGACATATGACTCAATTTTTCATGCAGTTGTGACATCGACGCTGCCTTTCCCTTTTCCTGCCACATCTCGCTCAAATCCGGCTTGAAGCGATCGTGTGACTCCCACATAATTTCGTACCTGAAGATTCTATCTTCAGTTAACCTTCTCTGCCTTGCCGTCTCCCGCCAACTCAGGAGAATTGGGCAGTGATCCGAAGCTGCCCCTGTTAAGTGTCGGACGGTAGCCAAAGGAAAACGGCTGCTCCAGGCGCTGTCGCCAATGCTCTGTCCAAGCGCACTCGACAGAATGATCCACCCACCACTCGCTTCTCAAATGTCCAACTGTTGCCGACGTACCCCAAGTCCGCAAGCTCACAGACATGAACAGCCTCCCGAAACCCCGCGATCTGGGCCAGATTACGGTCAACCACACCTTCATGCTCATTTTGGTGCAGCACTTCATTGAAGTCTCCTATGCACATCCACGGCAAGGGGGACGATGACCTGATAAACTTGAGCATGTCCCATGTCTTAAAATGTTCCGCAACCCTAGCTTCCCCATGGACACAAGTTAGCCTCCAGGGATTATTATCCCCTTCGGTTATAATCGCATCCAAGTGATACTGAGAGTACGGCAAAATCTCCAATTTTATTTCATTGTTCCAAAAGATACCGAGGCCTCCACTACGCCCCGAGCTGCTAACAGCATAACTCCTATCAAAACCTAGCCTTCTAGCTAGTCCTTCAACCCGATCTTTGCGTAGCTGAGTCTCGAGTACACAAAGAACGGTAGGTTTGAATCTCCTGGCCAGATCACTGACCTCTCTAACTGTCACGTCACTCCCTAATCCGCGACAGTTATAACTTTGATCTAGTGAAGCAACCAACGTTGAGAAAACCACAGAGAAAAGAAGTCAGGAGATTTATACTTTCTCTTTCGTGTTTCTTACAATGGTTAGAGTGGTATTTTTTCAAAAAATAGTAGAACAACATTTATTTTGTGCGGGGCTTTTTTTTATGCACAGGTTGAATTAAAACCGATGTATGTATTTTTTCTCTAGTCCCACCACTACAGGAATGGCGAGCTATGCCGACGGCCGGACTCTATGCCGACATCTTTTTGTCGGGGCCGTCGGCATAGGCTCCGACGAGGAATGTCCATCGACGTGGCCGTCGGCACAGGTTTAGTTGTCGGCACAGGGTCTATGCCGACGGCAAAGCCATAGGCATAGGTTCAAAAGGCTATGCCGACGGCAAAGCCTTAGGCATAGCTATGTTTTTTTTCTGTTTTCGTTTAATATGAAATAATTCATATCTTTAAATCTATAAATCGAAATTTAACAAATAAAATGTCTAAATTGATTAGAAAAATGAGAGAAATCAAAATATGACATCCATATCATCTTTTTCATCATGCATATGACTTTTTCCAACAAATTATGCCACGGGTCTATTTTGACCATTTTTTCAAAAAAATAAAAGAATGTGAAAAAATACCCAAAAAAATAAATTCTTTGGCATGGACTCCTTATATGTGTACTAGTTGCTAAGAAAATTAATAAACTTGAGTTTTGAAAAAAATTTGCACAAAACTTATTCACAAAAAGATCAATCATCTATAAACATGTATAAGTTTCGAGTCAAATGACCTAGATATGATCATCTATGTACCATAGTTTGTGATAATGTGCCCATATTTGACACATAGGTTTGTCTTGTTATGACAAACAATGTTGCAGAACTAAGTTTTTTCAAATTATGTTTATAAATATCATTTTTAATTTCTTAATTGTAAAAAATGACATTTTTTGTGTGGAGCAAGTACAACAAATATGGTGCAAACTGGCACCCATCCAATTTCCACACAAAGTAGATCATATTTGATGGACAATCCAGAAATATTATGAATTTTCTCGGTTTCTAACTAATTTCGCCTACTTAAATGACTTTATGTCTATTTTCCGAAAATAATTCAATTTTGAACTACAAGTGTGTGATAGTTTATTCTGAAAATTTTACAAAAATCATTTTAAGATAAAACAATAGTGGTTATATCACAGAACCATCGATGGTTTTAAAAAATGCGACCCCTTTGAATGAATACACACGACGGCCATTTTGATAGTTTTTCGAAAAATTAAAAGAAAGTGAAAAAATACTCAAAAAAACAAATCCTTTTTCATGGACTCCTTATATGTGTACTAGTTGCTAGGAAAAATGATAAACTTGAGTTTTGACAAAATTTACACAAAACTTCTTCACAAAAAGGTCAATCATCTATAAACATGTATAAGTTTCGAGCCAAATGATATAGATATGATCATCCCCGTGCCATAGTTTGTGATAATGTGCACATATTTGACACATATGTGTGTCTTGGTATGACAAACATTGTTGCCAGAAATAATTTCAAAAATAATTTTATAAACATCATTTTCATTTTTTAAGTGTAAAAATAACTTTTTATTAAGAAAATACCAAAAATATGTTACAAAAAGTCATATGCATGATGAAAAAGATGTTATGGATGTCATATTTGGATTCCTCTCATTTTTCTGATAGATTTAGACATTTTATTTATTAAATTTTGATTTACGGATTTGAAGATATGAAATATTGCATATTAAATGTAAAAAGGAGAAAATAAAGTAAAATAATTTTTATTGTTATTTATTCAAATATTATTATTATTACATAATCATTATTATTTATTCAAATAAATTTTCAAAATTTAGACAATAAAAGTGTAACATCATGACCCAGTGGTTAATATGTTCGATAGAATAATAACATCAGTAAGTTCTAACATCTCATTTGGAAGCTAATTTAGAAAGAACTCAAAAGTTAAGCGTGCTTGGGCTGGAGCAATCTGAGGTTGGGTGACCGAACGGGAAGTTTGACTGAGATAAGTACTTTGACATGAGATTAAGTGTCTAATATGTAATTAGAAATTGTGTGTGGCTAAGTTGGAAATTTCAAAATTAAAAAAACATAAATTAGAAATTTAAAAAAAATAAAAAAATTATTTTAAAAAAAATGAAAAATGAATTTTTTTTTTTGAAAACATATGCCGATGGCTAGACCTGTGCCGACGGGTTTCTAGGCCGTCGGCATAGCCTATGCCGACGGTAAAAAGACCTGTGCCGACGGCAAAAGGCCGTCGGCATAGGTGGCCATTCCTGTAGTGCACCAATTGTTTTGCACTTTTTGCCACAAGGTAGTTGTACTTTTTTAAAAACAAAGTGCAACTAACTTGTCGAGAAATGTGAAACCGAGGGTCGTATACGTTTTTTCAGATTATTCGTATGTTGCACTTTTCACAACAATGTAGTTGCACTTCTTAAAAAATGCAACTACCTAATCGAGAAAAGTGCAATTAGGGTCATGTATGTATTTTCGCATGTATTTTGTCAGGTTATTATAGATTGCGTTTTATTTTGTCATACCATAGTTGCACTTTTTTAGAAATGTGCAACTACCTTATCGTGCAACTCGGATATGTGCAACTGCACCTTTCCACTCAGAAACGTGCAACTCAGTCCAAGTTGCACCTTTCCTCTCTGAAATGTGCAATTTGCTCCTAGTTGCACCATGTGAAACTAGGCCTAAGTTGCACCTTTCCACTCGGAAATGTGAACTTGTTCCTAGTTGCACCTTCCCACTCGGAAACGTGCAACTAGGTCCAAGTTGCACCTTTCCACTCGGATATGTGCAACTTGGTTCTAATTGCACTTTTCCAATTTAAAAATGTGCAACTAGGTCCAAGTTGCACATTTCCGATTGGAAAGGTGTTGCACCTTTCCAATCGGAAATGTGCAACTTGGTCCCATCGGATTTGTGCAACTAGGTCCTAGTTGCACCTTTTCCATTCGGATATGTGTAACTAGGTCCTAGTTGCACCTTTTCCATTCGGATATGTGTAACTAGGTCCTAGTTGCACTTTTTCCACTTGGAAATGTGCAACTAGGTCCTAGTTACAGTTTTTTCCACTTGGATATGTGCAACTCGGTACTAGTTGCACGTTTTCAACTTGGAAATGTGCAACTATGTCCTAGTTGCACCTTTCCAATCGGAAATGTGCAACTTGGTCCTAGTTGCACCTTTCCACTAGGAAATGTGTAACTTGGTCCTACTTGCACATTTTCTGTGTCGGATATGTGCAACTATGTCCTAGTTGCACCAAAATTTTGGGATTTTTGGGTAGCAGATTATTCAGAACAAGTTTCTTATTTTATAGTGTCTTTATTTCTACTTCAATTTGAGAACTTAGCAACTAACTAGACCATTACAGATTTTTAAGAGTTTTCAATTTATAAATATCCTTTTATTAATTTTTATGTAATGTATAAATACTAAATAAATTCTTGTTTTATTCTATAGATAGATGATGGTCAGCCATCCATCCCTTTTGAACCTTTTGAAGTAAGTTGGCTTGCATGCCCAAGGAACCATGTGAATAATTTTCACTCTTTTTTTCATCACCATTCTAGCTGAACAACTACAATTTCAGATATAAACAATGTTAAAATTTCAGGGGAAAACTAGCAACCGACTCGAATACGTGCCGTCCAACTTGGGCCGACCCAATAAAGAACTAGGATAGCTTCTGTCGCACGTTCAATACCCATGTTTTTTTGTTTGACTCTTTTTACAAGGTTGTTTTATGTCTTTTATTTTTCTATTTCTCTTGTTTTTCACTTTATTCATTTCTTCTCAAAATTTTCTACTTTATTTTTGGGCTATTTTTTCTTTTCCTCTTTCTTTCTTTCTTCATTTTCTTTTCCTGTTTTGATTTTATGTTTTCCAATTTTTTTATTTTTCTTTTCATTTTTTCCTCATGTTTCTTTCTTTTTAAAAAATTATACGAATATGCATGGACTTTTTTTATCTCATGAACAATTATTTTGAGCTGTATGAATATTTTTTAGCCTCGTGAACAATTATTTTGAATTGCATGAACATATTTTTATATAAATATTTATTGCTGAACTTCGTGAAAATTTATTTTTGAACTGTATGAAAATTATATTCTCACAAACATCCTTTTGAACCTCTTGAACAATTATTTTGAACGGTATGGACATTTTTTGGACCGAGTGCGGATTTGTTACCACCGGGGGAGAATGCCACCCCCATTAGCTACTGTCGGATTTCTTATTTCGAGATTCGTGCAGGTAAGAGTGGCATGTCTGTCTTCTGACAAATGAAGCGTCGTTTACCTAATGCGTCTACTTAACAACCTAATTTACCGTCGATGCTCTGCGTCTAGCACAGCACGTCGTACCCGGCATGCAGATGTAGTCAGGTGTGCAGTACGGGAGCTTTAATACCTTGCATGCAGGTTCATTTATCGAGGTGTGGAGATCGATTGGGCATTGGACAAAATAGTTTTCTCCACTCGTTTACGTAGTTTTTGGCTACTTTGGCTAGCACGCTGCTCTCCCTCTACCTCGTTTTAGCTAGAGAAAGCTGGCCAGCAGCACATCGGCCTGAGCACTGGTATGGAATAGTGTAGTACTCGCTGTGTCGGCGAGAATAATAAGTGGGATTTTAACCAAGCGACAGCTATAAGTTCCATTACCTTAACTTGGATTTCTTGGCCTAAAATCCAGTACGATGCTAAGGAAACAAAGGAGAAAACTGCTGGGATATCTTGAATTTCAGGTTCAGTTATTGAGGAGAACGAGCCTGTGGCTCAGTGGTAGGGTGTGGCAGTGGCCAGCCCACCCCACCCGAGTTCGATCCCTGGATCAGCTCGTAGTGTCTCACCTGCGTGAACAGTGCCCGGCGCGGCACTGTTCACGTGAACAGTGCTTCTGGCCCAATTTCACCGTGGTTTAGTCAGAGGTATTGTGGTGTACCCACCACCGCAGAGGTTTTTCAGTAGGTCTAGGCTCACGGGGCTCAGAAGCTTAGTATAGTCTGGTTAGATCTAGCTTACGCACAGGTGGCGTGCGTATGGTGTTGAGTGTGTGTGGAGTGAGTTGTGCGTGAGTTCAGATACTACAGCTGTACTGTAAAAGACCTGGAATTCTCAAAAAAAAAAGTTCAGTTATTGAGGAATGGAGAGATATTGGGCATTTGCAGAGATAGCATTAAATACCTTTTATTGTCCTAACGTGGAGTAAACAACTTAGTTTGTTAGTATATGAAGGCTACTAGGCAAGATGGCGCTGTGTGTACATGAGCGTATTTTGTATTTTTAATAATGTTAATTAGTTAGTCTTTTTGTTCAAAGAGTAAAATGGATGTGCTGAAGCGAAAGATTGTATGTATTAAGAGAAGTGTTTGTAGTTAGACGTGTGAGTTCAATTTGTATTGACAGGTACCGTGGGTTTATTAAATCATTGTATAATTTTGTGATCACCAACTGTAATATTTTAAATATAAACTGGGATGAATCTAAAAATAGCCGGACGTACAGTGGACGAATGTCGGACGAAAAATTTGTGCTCGGACGGTAATTTGTGTCGCAAATTATCATTCTATAGGCTAAAAAGAAGGAATGAGAAAAGGAGGAGAAAATATTTAGTTTTTTTTTTAAGAAATACAGTCGGAAAGTCAGAACTTGCTTGGGAGGTATATGTATGTATGTAAATGTGGTTGGTAAGTTATACACGAAAAAAATGCCAAAAATTACTATCGAAAAGTCCAAAAAAGGTTTAAAATACTGTAAAAAAAGCTAAAGAAAAATACCGTCAAACAATTTAAACTCATCTAGGTCGAAAAGTTTAAACTTGTTCGAGAGGTATATGTGTGTAAATTCGGTTTGTATTTTTTAGACAAAAAAACACCAAATATCACAATCGGAAAGTCCGAAGAAGGTTTAAAAAATTGTAAAAAAGCTAAAAACAAATACCGTCAAAAAGTCTAAACTCGTTTAGAAGGTAGTCTACATAAATACGCTCGGAAATGTTTTAGCTAAAAAATATACGCTGAAAACTACTGCCAAAAAGAAAAGTCTATGTGTAAAAAGAAACTAAGAAAAAAAGCTAAAAAGGTTGACCGGCTGTTCACCGGATGATACACCGGTCATTGCACAGCTATATTCACCGGTGTGACCGGCTTGTTTACCGGTTGGAGCACTATTTATCAGGAATAGCTACGTTTTTTTTCAGTGTAGGGGATAGTAACCATGCATGAGCCGATGAATTTAGATAAACTCTTTGAGTTGAATTTGAAGATTAGGGAGAAATACGTAAATGTCTGTCAAAATAAAATGTTAAAACATGAAAGTTGTTTGGAAGGGTGATATCCATCTCCTCGTGAAATGAAAATTCAAACGGAAGACCGAGTGCGACAAATTTGACAAAATTTGTCAAATGTTTTTGTGAATCTGGATCCAAAATTAAGTAGTTAGAGTCGACCAAACTTAGAACCGATCACGGGAATGGAACCTACTCGTCGACTCGCATATATTTCATGTATGTGTTATCATAAAAAGGAGAGGGAATCGTAATTTTTTAAGACGGTATTGGTCATCGGTGGTACCGGTACTGTTCATCGGAGTCACCGGCACTGTTCATCGATGATCGGTACTGTTCGGCATGCTAGTACTGTTTACTGACACTGTGATCGGGTATTGTTCATCGGGCAGAGTACTGTTCACTGGATGGGGGAGGATCGTGGACCATCGAATCGGTACTGTTTACTGTTCACAGTAGCTACTGCAGCTTCTGTTCACAGCTACAGTAGCTACAGTGTCTCGATCACTGAGAGCCCGAGGAGTTGTCCAACTTTTATATATAGGTAGATATGGCCGTGGTTGTGTCTCAATAGAAGGTCCGGTCCTGTCGATTCCCAACTACGGCTCCGGCTCCCCCAACCGCGTCAAGCTCGCACCGTCCCGCGCGCCGGGCAAGTCCGTAAGCGTCCTGTCGCCGCCGCCGGCCGGCAGGAGCCGGCAGTCCTGCATGTGCTTGCCGACGAACGACCGGGGCTCCTTCCGTTGTTGCCTGCACAAGGAGCGCAAGCCCGTACCGGTCACCCACAGCAAGCCCGCCTCCCCGCCTTCTCCGCCGCCGTGTGCCGTCGTCTCTCCCGGCTCCAGCGCCCGTCTTTTGGCCCGGAGGGCGCTCGCTCCGTCCCAGCAGTCGCAGAACCGGCGCCACGTCGCCGCGGCCGGGTCTTGTTATTTTATGGTGTTCCAAATTCCAGCGGTAGTACCGCTGGGTTAAGCGGTATTACCGCTCAAGAGCTGCCGCTACCGCTACCGCCTCCGCTACCGCCAGAATGGTCGTCTGACGCGTTTGTCCGGTACCGACTGGTACCGCTGGCGGTACCGCCGCCGGTACCGCTGAGGTGGGAAGAGACGAACCAGCCAACCCCAGCGGTAGTACCGCTGGGTTAAGCGGTACTACCGCCGAGGTGGGATTGATTCCGGGTTGGACTGCAGCCGACCTAGGGTTTGATGCTTCTATATATTCCTCTTGTAAGCCGCCGTTTTGGGATAAGCCACACATTGTAAACCCACGGCGTTTGTAACCTCACCCGATATAGTGAAGTATTGCTGGCTGGCACCCGTGGTTTTTTCTCCTCCATTGTTGGAGGGGTTTTCCACGTTAAAATCTCGTGTCCCCATTGGTTTGATCGTTCCGCTCTTCGTCGTTTCTTTGCTATCGTTTTACAACAAGTGGTATCAGAGCCCTGTTTCAGATCTGTTTTTCAGATTAGGGTTTCGCGATGGCATCGATGAAGTTTGATCTACCGGCGCTGGACTACAAGACGAGATTTTCGTTGTGGCAGGTCAAGATGCGTGCGATCCTCGCACAGTCCAATGATCTTGACGAGGCGCTGGAGAAATTCAGCGACAAGGATGCGGCGGCATGGACCGCCGATGAGAAGTGGAAAGACCGTAAGGCTTTATCGCTTATTCAACTTCATCTATCTAATGATATTCTGCAAGAAGTACTCCAGGAGAAAACCGCAGCGGCACTGTGGGCTAAGCTGGAGTTGATCTGCATGTCCAAAGATCTCACCAGCAAGATGCATGTGAAGATGAAGTTGTTCTCGCACAAACTGTAAGAAGGTGGTTCCGTGATGTACCACATATCGATCTTCAAAGAGATCGTTTCCGACCTAGTGTCGATGGAGGTAAAATATGATGATGAAGATCTAGCACTTTTACTTCTGGTCTCGCTGCCAAATTCCTTTACAAATTTCCGTGATACCATACTCTTGAGTCGTACTGAACTAACCACTGCCGAAGTATATGAGACCCTCTTGATAAGGGAAAAGATGAAAGGTATGGTACAGAAAGAAGAATCATCGTCCTCCAAGGGCAATACTTTGCAGGTCCGAGGGAGGCCTGAGCAGCGAGATAACCACTACCACAACAACAACAGAGATAAGAGCAAGGGTGACAGAAGTCGCTCAAAGTCCAAAGGACGAGACAAGTTCTGCAGGTATTGTAAGAAATCTAATCATGTCATTGATGATTGTTGGAAGTTACAGAACAAGGAGAAAAGAAAAGGTACTTACCAACCGAAAAATAATGAAGGTAATAATACCGGTGAGGCTGATGTTGTTGATGGTAGTTCTGATGGCAATTGCCTAGCTGTTTTAGCTGCATGTGTTTCTCGTCAGGATGAATGAATTCTAGATACTGCATGTTATTTTCATATTTGCTGTAACAAAGATTGGTTCAGTTCTTATGAGTTAGTGCAGACTGGAGATTTCGTGCGTGTAGGCAACGACCAACAACGTATCATTGCTGGTGTTGGGTCTGTTCAGATCAAGACACATGACGGTATGACACACACGTTGACGGGAGTGAAACACATACCAATCATGGCGAGAAATTTGATCTCGCTCAGTACCCTTGATTGTGACGGGTACAAGTTTGCCGGCGGGAATAGACTCCTGAAGGTATCAAAAGGTTCTCTCATTGTTATGGTTGGTGATATGAATTCTGCTAAATTATATGTTTTCTTAGAGGTAGCACTTTATCTGTGTCGAGGCGTGGACTCGGCAGATCCCTGGGGTTGAGTACCCCGGGTTGATTGAGGGGGAGAGAGTGCGCACTGGTAGTTCCGTCGGCTGACAAGCAAGGATTTACCCAGGTTCGGCCCCTCATGGTGAGGTAAAGACCTACATCCTGCTTGTCTGATCTGTATAGATATATGATGATGTTACATGGTGGCCGCGAGGGCGAGGTGAGACGTGGTCTCGTATGGCCCTCCCCCCTATGGGGTGCCCCTGCCTGGCTTTATAAAGGGAGCCAGTAGGGTTTATATGAGTTTTTGTCTTGTACTACAAGTTGTAGCTTGTTGGGCTTCATGGGCCTCCAGGTGCTGGGCCGCATCGGGTACGCCAACGGTCGGGTGCCCGGAGGGTACGCCCACATCAGGAGCCCCCGAGTGTCTGGTCGATACGAAGAATCGGGCAGGGACTCAAAGTAGCATGTCGTGTAGGCGTAGTCGATGCGTCGGGTAAGTACTCTTTCCTCATGGGCACGCCGTCTTGTTCCTGAAAAGGATAGTTAAAGAAATTCGACTCTGGCCGTTGAGGGCTTACAGAGGATGCTTTAGTCGGTAATGTTTCGACTGAGTCTATCGGGAGCGCGAACAGTGCTCCCGATGGGAGTAGCCCCCGAGATTAAGCTGAATTGCTTGTAATTGAGGTTAATCTCAAAAATCTCTCTCAGTCGAAAAGAAATTCTTGAACCCCTCCCGATGGGAGTAATTTTAGGAAATCACTAATAAATCAGAGTCCTTTTTCAGCCTGTTTGGCTTACTATGTGTTTGCACTTTTCGAGTGCTTCCTCAGCCTGACGGCTTACTCGTGTGACTCGAATGGGTTCGAGTGTTTGCTCAGCCCGACGGCTTACTCGTGTGACTCGAATGGGTTCGAGTGCTTGCTCAGCCTGACGGCTTACTTCTGGAACTCGACTGATTTTCGAGTGTTCGCTCAGCCTGACGGCCTACTTCTGGAACTCGACTGATTTTCGAGTGTTCGCTCAGCCTGACGGCCTACTTGTGGAACTCGAATGAGATTCGAGTGTTCATTCAACTCGACGGCCTACTTGATGGATTCGACAAACGTATCGAGTATTTGCTCAGCCGAATGGCCTACTGCGTTGTTGGACCTGTATGGCGCAGCCCCGAGTGCTTCGGGTGGCGACTTAGGTTTTCGAGTTAGACCTGTATGGCGCCGCCCCCGAGTGCTTCGGGTGGCGGCCAAGGATTTTTCGAGTTAGACCTGTATGGCGCAGCCCCCGAGTGCGTCGGGTGACGGCCGAGGTTTGACTTAGACCTGTGCGGCGCAGCCCCCGAGTGCTTCGGGTGGCGGCCAAGGATTTTTCGAGTTAGACCTGTATGGCGCAGCCCCCGAGTGCGTTGGGTGACGGCCGAGGTTTGACTTAGACCTGTGCGGCGCAGCCCCCGAGTGCTTCGGGTGTGGCCTAGGCAAGTTTGCTTGCGCGCGGCGGACCAGAGTCGACGCGGCGGGGTTGTGCCATAGAGACAGTCGACGCGGCGGACCGGAGTCGACGCGGCGGAGTGGTGCCGTAGAGGCAGTCGACGCGGCGGACCGGAGTCGACGCGGCGGACTTGTGCCGTAGAGGCAGTCGACGCGGCGGAGTGGTGTCGTAGAGCCAGTCGACGCGGCGGACCGGAGTCGACGCGGCGAACTTGTGCCGTAGAGGTGGACGGAGTCGACGCCGTGTAGCGGTGCGACGGAGGGAGTCGAAGCGGTGGACCAGAGTCGACGTGGTGCGGGCAACGCTCAGCCCCCGAGTCCCTTAATAGGCCGGCGAAGGGGAGTCGATGGTGCCGAGTCGATGAAGGCACTCGAGTTGCGTGTCGACTGCAGCGATGAACTTGTCGTTGACGAAGCGCCAGCCCCCGAGTGTCGGGGACGGGCTGATGAAGGCGAGGCCGCCAGCCCCCGAGTGTCGGAGATGGAGCCGATGAAGGCGAAGTCGACGAAGGCGAGGCCGCCAGCCCCCGAGTGTTGGAGGCGGAGTCGACGAAGGCGGGGCCGCCAGCCCCGAGTGTTGGAGGCGGAGTCGACGAAGGCGAGGCTGCCAGCCCCGAGTGTTGGAGGCGGAGTCGCGCGGCGTTTAGCCGGAAGGAGTCGACGCGGCGGAAGGAGTCAACGCGGCAGACCGGAGTCGAGGATGTAGAGTCGATGAAGGCACTCGAATCCTTTGTCGGGTGCAGCGATGAACTTGTTGTTGTTGTTGTCGTCGAAGCGCCAGCCCTCGAGGGTACATGATGCCCTTCCAGGGAGCGGGTTTTTTGTGCTGGTATGTCGACGATGATCGCTGTCGAGGGAGTCGAAGTTCACCCACAGTAGGGGTGTGGTCGATGATGGTCGCGACTGACTGAGCCAGTGTCCCGATGACCCGTGCGTGATCGCAGCAACCACGTTGTTTACGATGCCCTCGCAATGCAACCAGAGCGATTAGTACATAAAATAAATATGCAAAATTAGTACGTGAGAGAGATTGATGGGTTTCAGGTGCTTGACACATGCATGATGCATGCGACCATGTGCCTGTGTCTCTTCTTGCGATCGTCGATGGGTTTCAGGATCATGTAAATTTGGTGTAGCTGGTGGCAGGATCCACCGCCGCCGCTGCAAAGTGCTGCAATGCTGATCTAATTTTTGCCCGCAGCGCATCGAGCGACCGCGTTTCTTGTCGAGTCGGCGAGGTTTGTGGAGCCAGTGAGGCGGTCGATACCGCCGGAGGTCCAGGTCGGCTGGATCCGTATGATGGGCGTCATGTCCTCGCGAGTGCGATCCACCGATCATGCCATGTATGTAGAAGGAATATTAGCCAATAAAATAATCAAAAAATATTGCAATTAAGGAGAGAGATTGAAGTTTGATGGAGATCGATCCATGCATATGGATTTGATTGTGCTAGGATGCTTCCGGTCTTGGTGGATATGCACGTGATCTGTAGCTGCATGCACTTGCTGCTGCCGTGCTTGGAGGCTGCTTTGATCAATGATCAAGCCCCCGGACTTGGTAATTGATTGAGCTGGTTGCCTCCTACCCAGCGCCACGCACGTAGCGGGTTGTGCTCAGGTCGCGCGTAACGCGGAAGGCGAGGGCCAGCCGCCAGGACTTGCCGTTGACGATGAATTTTAGAGACACGAATCGATGAGCCGGACGGATCCGATCTGGTCGCGGATGACGATTTTGACCGCGCTTACGGACAGACTGCCACCGCCGTGATTGATGAGGTCGCCGGCCGCGATGTGGATTGGATCGCGGAAGGCTGTGCGCGGAACGCCGCCGTAGTAGTTGTTGACGAAGTCGAACATGTCGAAGTAGATGAACTTGCCAGATCCGATCTGGTCGCCGATGTCGATGAAGATTGGAGCCGCCGGAACGTTGAATCCAGCGCGCGTTCTTTCCCACAGACGGCGCCAATTGTCGAGGCGTGGACTCGGCAGATCCTGGGGTTGAGTACCCTGGGTTGATTGAGGGGGAGAGAGAGTGCGCACTGGTAGTTCCGTCGGCTGACAAGTAAGGATTTACCCAGGTTCGGCCCCTCATGGTGAGGTAAAGACCTACATCCTGCTTGTCTGATCTGTATAGATATATGATGATGTTACATGGTGCCCGCGAGGGCGAGGTGAGACGTGGTCTCGTATGGCCCTCCCTCCTATGGGGTGCCCCTGTCTGGCTTTATAAAGGGAGCCAGTAGGGTTTACATGAGTTTTTGTCTTGTACTACAAGTTGTAGCTTGTTGGGCTTCATGGGCCTCCAGGTGCTGGGCCGCATCGGGTACGCCAACGGTCGGGTGCCCGGAGGGTACGCCCACATCAATCTGGTACTGTTGCTGCTGTTTCTAATGATGACGCTAGTAAAACTAACCTTTGGCATAAGCGTCTTGGACATATGAGTGAACTTGGTATGGCAGAATTGATCAAGAGAGACTTGCTGCAAGGATGCAGTTTGGGTAAGATGCAGTTCTGTGAACACTGCATTTTCGGTAAGCACACAAGAGTTAAGTTTAATGCTTCTGTTCACACCACCAAAGGTACACTTGATTATGTACATGCTGATGTTTGGGGGCCATCTCGTAAGCCCTCTTATGGTGGTGCTCGTTATATGCTTACCATTATTGATGATTACTCTAGAAGAGTTTGGCCTTATTTCATGAAAAATAAGGATGATACGTTTGCTGCTTTTAAAGAGTGGAAAGCTATGATTGAAAGGCAAACAGAAAGGAAGGTGAAATTACTTCGTACTGACAATGGTGGCGAATTTTGTTCGAATGCCTTTAATGATTATTGCAGGAAAGAAGGCATTGTCAGGCACCTCACCATCCCGTACACGCCTCAGCAGAATGGTGTAGCGGAGCGGATGAACAGGACCATCATCTCCAAGGCTCGCTGCATGATCTCCAACGCTCGCATGAGTAAGCGTTTTTGGGCTGAGGCGGCTGCCACCGCCTGCTACTTGATAAACAGGTCACCATCTATTCCCCTCGACAAGAAAACTCCCATTGAGGTATGGTCAGATTCTCCTGCTGATTATTCACAACTTAAAGTTTTCGGCTGCACTGCTTATGCTCATGTTGATAATGGAAAGTTAGAGCCGAGAGCTATTAAGTGTGTGTTCATTGGTTATGGTTCGGGTGTAAAAGGATACAAGTTGTGGAATCCCGAAACTAAAGGCTTTTATGAGCAGGAGTGTTGTTTTCAATGAATCTGTTATGTACTTTGATAAGTTGTCCTCAGATGTTTTGCCAGATTTTTCTGAGGAGCAGGTTCGTGTCGAGGTGGAGCACTCTGTTGAAAATGAAAATGTCACTGTTGACAATGATGGTGCTGCTACTTCAGATGATTCTGATCCTGATTCTGCTGGTTCTGATGATTCTGATTCTTCTGATTCTGATAATAATAATGTTCAGAACTCACCCCCTGTTTTGCAGCCACAACAGTCTATTGCTGCTCGTAGGAACAGGAGGAATTGTGGTCCTCGACCACGTTTAATTGAAGAGTGTAACATTGTTGATTATGCTCTGAGTTGTGCAGAACAGGTGGAGCACGGACATGAGCCGTCCACCTATACTGAAGCTATTGGTTCCGGTGACCGCGAGAAGTGGCTTGCTGCTATGCAAGAAGAAATGCAGTCACTCGATAAGAATGGCACATGGGAAGTTGTGCGCTTGCCTAAGAAAAAGAAGGCAGTCCGCTGTAAGTGGATCTTCAAGAGAAAGGAGGGTTTATCTCCTAGCGAGCCTCCGAGGTTTAAGGCAAGGTTAGTTGCAAAAGGCTTCAGTCAAATTCCAGGTGTGATTATAATGATGTTTTCTCTCCAGTTGTTAAGCATAGTTCAATTCGTACATTCTTTGGTATTGTTGCTATGCGTGATCTTGAGCTTGAGCAGTTAGATGTAAAGACTGCGTTTCTGCATGGAGAGTTGGAGGAGGAGATATACATGGACCAGCCAGAAGGGTTCATAGTGCCTGGTAAGGAGGATCTTGTGTGTAAGTTGAAAAGGTCCTTATACGGTTTGAAACAATCTCCTCGTCAGTGGTATAAAAGGTTTGATTCTTTTATGTTGTCACATGGCTTTAAGAGGTCTGAATTTGATAGCTGTGTGTACATTAAGTTTGTTAATGGATCACCTATATACCTGTTATTATATGTTGATGATATGTTGATTGCTGCCAAGAGCAAGAAAGATATCGCTGCTCTCAAGTCACAGTTGAGTAGCGAGTTTGAGATGAAGGATCTTGGTGCTGCTAAGAAAATTCTAGGTATGGAGATTACCCGTGACAGAAATTCTGGTTTGTTGTTTCTTAGTCAGCAAAATTACATTAAGAAAGTTCTTCATCGTTTTAACATGCATGATGCAAAGTCTGTTAGTACTCCTATTGCTCCTCACTTTAAATTGTCAGCTGAACAATGTCCTAGTACGGATGAGGATTTTGAGTACATGTCTAGAGTTCCATATTCTAGTGCTGTTGGTTCTTTAATGTATGCCATGGTTTGCTCACGTCCAGATTTATCATATGCTATGAGTTTGGTTAGTAGATATATGGCTAATCCTGGTAAAGAACATTGGAAGGCTGTTCAGTGGATTTTCAGGTACCTTCGTGGCACATCCAATGCTTGCCTCAAGTTCGGCAAGACTGATGAGGGACTCAGGCTATGTGGATTCAGATTTTGCTGCCGATTTGGATAAGAGGAGATCCCTCACAGGTTATGTGTTCACGCTTGGTGGTTGTGCCGTGAGTTGGAGGGCAACGTTACAATCTGTTGTTGCCCAGTCTACCACTGAAGCAGAGTACATGGCTATTGCTGAAGCATGTAAAGAATCGGTTTGGCTGAAAGGTTTGTTTGCTGAGCTTTGTGGAGATGATACTTGCATTAACCTGTTTTGTGATAGTCAGAGTGCTATTTACCTTACCAAGGATCAGATGTTCCATGAGAGAACAAAGCACATTGACGTCAAATACCATTATGTGCGTGATGTTGTTGCAAAAGGTAAACTGAAGGTATGCAAGATAAGTACTCATGATAATCCTGCTGATATGATGACAAAGCCAGTTCCTGTTACTAAGTTCGAGCTTTGCTCGGGCTTAGTTGGTATCACTGTCTAGCCCAAGAGGCTATTTGGCGCCGAAGGTGTTTTCTTTGTTGTTTTCAGGTGAAGTTCTCTTTCATGCTACAAGATGGAATTTGTCTCAAGGTGGAGTGTTATTTTTGGTGTTCCAAATTCCAGCGGTAGTACCGCTGGGTTAAGCGGTACTACCGCTCGAGAGCTGCCGCCACCGCTACCGCCTCCGCTACCGCCAGAATGGCCGTCTGACGCGTTGTCCGGTACCGACTGGTACCGCTGGCGGTACCGCCGCCGGTACCGCTGAGGTGGGAAGAGACGAACCAGCCCACCCCAGCGGTAGTACCGCTGGGTTAAGCGGTACTACCGCCGAGGTGGGATTGATTCCGGGTTGGACTGCAGCCGACCTAGGGTTTGATGTTTCTATATTCCTCTTGTAAGCCGCCGTTTTGGGGTAAGCCACACATTGTAAACCCACGGCGTTTGTAACCTCACCCGATATAGTGAAGTATTGCTGGCTGGCGCCCGTGGTTTTTTCTCTCCTTTGTTTGGAGAGGTTTTCCACGTTAAATCTCGTGTCCCCTTTGGTTTGATCGTTCCGCTCTTCGTCGTTTCTTTGCTATCGTTTTACAACAGGTCTTTCCGCCCCCGGCCCAGCCGCCTCTCCGCCGTCTCCTTCGCTCGCCAGTGAGCATGGGCGGACCGTCGTGGAGGCGAAACTGGGCCACGACCCCCCCCCCCCCCCCCCCCCCCCTCCAAAGTGCAAACTTTCATTTACTGGGCATACTAACCACCTGTGGCACATGGCGACCTCATCGTGCTGATAGGTAGCTGCTAGGTCTTCTCCGATTCCTCCCATCCCGTGTTGCTGCAGCTTCGCCCCTGTCTAGGTTGCTGCACGCCTGCACCACAGCTGGCCACCCAGCGCACTAGCCCTGCTGGCTGTCCTGCTGCAGCGCCCCAGCCAGGGTACATCCTTTTCTGATTATTTCATTTAGGATTGGGAAGAAATTGATCCCCTGCCCAGGTTAGGTCATTTAGATTTCCCTTACTCCACTCGATATTTTAATTGATGCATTTTTTTATTTTTCTATTTAGATAGATGTCTTTACGTGTTGTGAACCAGTAATATCTGTTGTTTTGCGTGAAAAATATCATAATGACATTACATTCTAATTATCCATTTTGTTTTGAACTTAGTATACTGCATGTATTCATCCAAATACAACAAGGAATACACCATACAGTACACGGCAAGTGGGTCCTAAGCCCCAGCACAACAGCAGAAAAGTCCACAGAAAAAAGGAAATTACAGAACGGTCCCCAAGAACCTCTGCTGAACCCGCCGCCGGTCTGCCACCTCTGCTCCACCGCCGAAGACGCCGGAGAAGAAGCCGACCACCGCCGAACCTGGTACGAGGCGTAGCTCCACACATGTAGGCGGCCGCAAAATCCACCCGAAGCACAGCGACGAGATCTAGCTCATTGAAGGAGCACGGCCAAACCACCACCTCAACCAAACCTCCACACAAACTCCGGCAGCCCTGCACCGGAGGCCTGCAAACACCACCGCAATCTCCAACACATACCTCACGATCCCACGTCGCCGCAGGAGAAGACGACGACGCGACAGCAGCAGGAACGGAGGGCAGGAACCCCATCAGACGCACTCGTCGGCGCCGCCGCGGCGAGCACAAAGGGGGACAGAACTCCACGACCTCCCCAGCGAGAGCCTCGCCGGGCCGGAGAAGGGGGGGGAGACCTTATTTTCCACCACCGCCGCCAGCTCGA
Source organism: Poa pratensis (assembly GCA_947311845.1). Classification (NCBI taxonomy): domain Eukaryota; kingdom Viridiplantae; phylum Streptophyta; class Magnoliopsida; order Poales; family Poaceae; genus Poa; species Poa pratensis. The sequence continues at coordinate 37,739,361 of CAMZMU010000110.1, forward strand.
TGACGCCGATTTTGTGGACGAAAACTAGAAAACCTAGTACTATACTACTCGCACGGTCGAGATCTACAGCTTCCCTCCGTCTCACGACGCCGCGCCGGCGCCGGAGACGGAGGGAAGCGGCGGATTCGCCGGCGAAACTCGGTCGCCTCTTTTTCTCCTCTCTCAGTACTGTAGCAGGACCTTATCCCTTCGGGCCGATAAGATTGTTATCCATTATTTTTGTTGTATGACTTGGCCAGCTTTTTCATGTGTATTTTGTATTTTCTATGGAATTTGCCCCCTCGTGGGTTTTGTTTACGCTCCGCCACCGCCAGTGAGCAAACCAACCAACCACGTCGACATGCCATGGCAGCAAGATACTAGTACATACTGTGCGTAGGAAAGAACTGGGGAGAAGTTCCCCGAATAATTCGCCGGGATCTTCTGTCCGCTGTAAGTACTCGAAGCCCGCCGGTGGGGAAGACTGGAGTTTTTTTTTTTTTAAACGGGGGGAAAAAGTTTTGCCTCATTCAATTAATTAAGGAGAAGTTTGTAAGAAAGCAAGTTTGAGACCCAAAATATTACAACACGATTACTCTCACGGCATCAAATTGCCCAAACATTCGGCACCCGCGAGAGCCCAAAGGCGAGCCTCTTTATTAACTCTATCTAAGACGACAAGAGGCGGCGTGCTCTTATTATGAAAAACTCTTGCGTTCCACTCGTTCCAAACCTCCCAAGTGGTGAGCAAGGTGAGAGAGGCGATTTTTGATCCAGTGTACATACATACATACATACATACATACATACTGCCACCAGTGTATATAGGCAGTAGAGTCCGTCGTCGTCCTCTCCGATGTGTATAAGGCCCTTTGGTTTTGCAAATATACATGAGTGACTAAATGGAGACATACCGATACATACATGCGTCTGCTCTGGTCGGGCCACCATGGATGATTGTTGGTTGCCACAACAGCTTTCTGCTTCCGTTTCTGTTGCTGGAGTGTGCCGACGTCTTTCCCCTGTTTTGGAATTTGGATAAGCTCGACGCCAGTTGAGAGATCATCTATCATCAGTGGTGGCGTCTCGCCGTCGCTTCCTCCCGTCACGCGACACCCGTGTGTGCTTTTCCGCCACGGGCGAGGGCAGCAACTTGGAGCACGGGTAAATTACTGTAAAAAAATTGCGATGCAACCGATGAACTGAGAGTTCTTTTTTCGCCACTCGTGGTAATTTTAGTGTTATCCTTGATATTTTACTGTTTGTGCAAAGGCCGGCGGAGCGGTTAGGATTCCGTCCAGGTCTTGAACTTGCTAAAGAAGATGTTGGGAGGGAGGATCACACCACGGCAGGGCCGAGTCAGTGCACACACTCGGACTGGACTTACTCTGGTCTGTCTAGCACGGAACCTGGAGTCCAGTGACACCTCGCTGCGTTTATCCAATGTCTAGGGGCAGAGATACGGGCTTCGTTGGTCCAGGTAGGACGCGAGGGCGACCGATCAGCCGGGGCAAAACGTGAACGGCCTGCGCCGGAGGCAACTAACCTACCCGAGGCTCTGCCCCCGGCGGCTCGGACTGATTATTCGTGCGTGCTGCGCTTGATGCTGCGTGTCGTCGGACTGGTTCTATGTTTGCAAGCCAAAGTCCATTTTTCTTCCCTCGTGCTCAGGGTAGCCTGTAGCAGCCGCGGCACCGACAGCGCACCTGGAGCTGGTTTACCTTGCCACCTGACGCTGCGTATGCGGGGACAGCGCGAGGAGGGACGCGAGCGCCGTCGGCGAGGCCGTGAAGCCGACGCAGCCAGGCTCCGTGCAGTGGCACGGCGCGTGCGCTTTGGTGCTCGCCGGCCTCGTGGTAGACGACGAACGTCCCGCACCCTTCACTCGACCCTCGCCGACGACACACCATCGTCTCCAGCGGGGGGCAGGGCCTGAAGACGACGCAGCCGTCGCACGTCCCGCACAGGCCGTCGGCCGTGCTCAAGCTTGTGCGGCCTGAGGAGCGGAGGAGGCCCGCCTTCTCGCCCAGGATCCTCGATCGTACGAGGAGGCCCGCCTTCTCGCCCAGGATCGTCGATCGGCTTGGTGTTTGTTGTTTCTCAACGAACGAACCTTCGGGACGCAATGCACGTCATCACTGGTGTTTCCAAGATGGAGCCTCTGTTCCTGCCATTCACTCACCGACTCCTCTAAACGCATAAGAGCGTAGGGTACGTCAACTAGGGCAATCATTAAGAAGTGCTTCTTCTTCCGAGGTGACCGGCACTGGGCGAGGCATGGTCCGAATGCTCTTGTTAGGCAAGGCGGGTCCTTTTTGTTGTGATTGTAGCGAGAGCGATGGGTATTTTTTTATTTTTTTTGAACAAGGAGTGCCCCCGAAGGGGCTGGAAGCATCACATTATTTCCAAGCAGTGGATATACATTTTTTTACAAAGGACCCCATAAGAGAAGATATTACACATAGGTCCCTGGTATTTGCAAAAAAAGACCTCGCTGAAAAATGGTAAAAAGCAATCCGGTCCTTCTCTTTCTCCACCGCCGAGCCGGAGATCAGCAACACCGCCGCCATGCCCGGAAGCGGGGACGAAGCCACTTGCGTCCGCGTAGGCGTCGAACGCGGCAGCCGATCTCGAAAGGGGCCTCACAAAGGAGGTTGTACATATGCCGGAGCCCTTCGCCGGCTTCTGGATAGGCCATGCATTCGCCTTGGATGTCGGACGGCTATGACCCGCCGCCGAGGTGGTGCTCAAGAACACTGCTTCCCAACTCCAGAGCTGCTTGACGCTGCTGCTCGCCCCGTCTTCACCTCCATCCTTCGCAACCGTAGCGCCTGATGGAAGAAGAAGAAGACACTACAAGAAATATGTCAACTGGTGACTCTAAAATTTGGTCACTAAAAGGTCATAATTTTTCATCTATGACCTTCTTGTGACCAAAATCTGAAGGTCACATACGGGGCGTCTTAAACGGTCATATGTGACCTTTTTTTTAATTGGTCATAACCATCTATGACCAAATCTGAGGGTCATAACTGTTATGACCAATTCATTTGGTCACGCGCTGTCCGGCGTAGCCACGTCAGAAATGAGCTATCATCTACGAAGATTCATGGATTTCGGGCCACATGACGAATGTTATGTCCACATTCATGGTATAGTTTGCTTAAATATGCCCATATTGGGCACATACGTGTATCGTGGAACCGTCAACAATGTTGCCGAAGAAACTTTTCATTTTCCTTTCACGGAAAAATCATTTTTCAATTTCCGAGTGCGAAAAATGAGGTTTTTTGTGAAACACCTACCAAAAATATGTTGCAAAATTGGACCAATGCATTTTCTAAAAATAGTAGACCACATATAATGCAGAAAAAACTAAATTGTTGTGTGCCAAACGGTTTCCAACCACCTCTCGTAAAAAAAGACAAGTTTCTGCCAAATCAGTAGGAATCGGGTCAAATTTGAACTACATGTGCCTCGTAGTTTTCTCAAGATTTTTGGAAAAAATCATTTTTAGATACACAAGTGCCTATTTCATCACAGATACACCAATAGTTTTGCAATATTCAACCCAGCTACAAACGGTCATGTCCGTCGTTTCGACCGTATCTTGAAATCGGAATAAAAATTCGAAAAAAAATCAAATAAATGGAAAACCTTCGCGTGGTGTCATTATATGTGTCCTAGTATTCATTAAAAATCATAAACTTGGAATACGGCAATTTTATTAAGAAAGTGTTCTCAGAAATGAGCTATCATCTACGAAGATTCATGGCTTTCGGGCCACATGACGAATGTTATGTCCACATTCATGGTATAGTTTGCTTAAATATGTCCATATTGGGCACATACGTGTATCGTGGAACCGTCAACAATGTTGCCGAAGAAACTTTTCATTTTCCTTTCACGGAAAAACCATTTTTCAATTTCCGAGTGCGAAAAATGGGTTTTTTTGTGAAACACCTACCAAAAATATGTTGCACAATTGGACCAATGCATTTTCTAAAAATAGTAGACCACATATAATGTAGAAAAAACTAAATTATTGTGTGCCAAACGGTTTCCAACCACCTCTCGTAAAAAAGACAAGTTTCTGCCAAATCAGCAGGAATCGGGTCAAATTTGAACTACATGTGCCTCGTAGTTTGCTCAAGATTTTTGGAAAAAAATAATTTTTAGATACACAAGTGCCTATTTCATCACAGATACACCAATAGTTTTGCAATATTCAACCCCTAGCTACAAACGGTCATGTCCGTCGTTTCGACCGTATCTTGAAATCGGAATAAAAATTCATGTTAGAATTTTCAAACCCAAATTTTGGATGTGGATGTTTTCATTTCATCATGTCATAATTTTAAAATCCAAAGTCTATAATGACAGAGGACATTTTTACAAAATTTCCAAATTTTATTTGTTTGAAATTGGAGTTCAAAATCAAAAGTTATAAAAGAAAATAGAAAAGAAGAAGAAGAAAAAAGAGCCAGTCGAGCCTACCAGGCCTAGCCCAGCAGCACGGTCGAACCAGGCCGACCGCGCCCCCACTTCCAATTTTCATTTTTTTCGTGAAAAAAAATAGGTAGGCCGAGGCCCAGGCCCAACAGCGAGAAGTAATGCTTAAGTGGGTTCTGTTTGGTATTCTATCACCAACTCGGCGGTGGCCTAGTGGTTATGGCAGCGTGCAAGGCTAGAGGTTCGAGAGAGGCGACCTCGAGGCGACTCCTCTGTCCTCGCGTCTCGCCGGCGAAACCGCTGCTCCCTTCGCCTCCGGCCGCCGTTTCGGCGCCGTGAGGTGGAGGGGAGCTCCGGGTTCTCGCCGTGCGTGTAGATAGGTTAGGGTTTAGTGTAGGTCTTCCGTTTCCGGGCGACGGCATCGAAGACGGCGGCGGTGGCGTCGTCGCGTCGGAATAAGTCCTCCCCCTTCTTTCCCCATTCCGGCGGTGACGCCGGGGAGGTCGTGGAGGTTTTGGGTTGGGGTCGGTCGTCTCTGGCCTACCGTGGTGGCGTGGGGAGATGTGGCCCTGAGTGGGGGTTGGTTTCCTTCAGATCTGGCGGCGAGCTCGTGTCTGTGTCCCTCTGGCCGGCCGTGGAGGCGAGGGGATGGCATGGATTGCTAGCTTGGGCTCTGGTTCTGGAGGAAGCGGTGCCAGAGCTATCGAGCGGTTCCTGGTACATGGCGGTGGAGTCGTGGCAGTTCATCAAGCTTCTGTGGAGGAAGGAGACGGCTGGTTGCGTTTCTTCGGCGAAGTTTATCTCGGTAATAAGCTCGATTTTTGCTGTTTCTCTGTTTCTCTTCTCGCTACCGTGGTGGAAGAAGAAGAGTGCTCGAGGAGCGGTTGGGCCTGTGGCCGGCAGCTTTCTGCTGTGTTTGTTGTTCCCAGAAGGTTTCTTGCGGGTGTGCGTGCTGGAAGAGGACGGTGACCCGACGGCCGGCTTGGTTCGGAGCGTTGCTCCCGCCGATGTGGTTTCTCGCCGTCGTGCAAGATCTCGACGTCCGCGTCGGGTGGATATTGCGGCGACATCAACGAGGTTAATTCCTCTAAAGTTCCCTGCCGGCTACTCAGCTGCCGTGCTCTGTTCTCTCCTCCGGTGGTCGTCAATGGAGGTGCAGTGGTGGCGGATTGCTCTGCTCAGAGAAGTGTCAATGGACTTAGTTGTATTTTCTTTCTTATTTTCGGTCTTCTCTGTAATTTGGGAACAGCTATCCCGTATCTGGATGTATTTTGTACGCTTGTTATACGTTGAGTAATATATCCAGGTATAGTGCCCTTCAAAAAAAAAAGTCCTGGCTCATGGGTTCGATCCCCCCGCACTGCCACTTTTATTTTCTATATTCGGCCACAGCACCTACAGTTCAAAAGGCTATCATGTCTATGTGTTTCACCAGAGGTTGATTGGTCCCACTTGTCAGGTAGGGCCGGGCGGGTCCCACATGTCATATTTGCGGGTCCCACTTGACAGATTTGTCAACAGTCAACACCTCCTATCAACAGGTCCCACATGTCAGTGTGGTGACACGTAAGCACAAATGACACATAGGCAGTGACATGTAGACGCGATGAAGTGACATGTAGGCGAGACCGCTGAGGTGTCAGTCCAGTCATACCAACACATCCTGGTAATGGCTCCCACCTGTCAGCGAGTTCACCATGACTGAATATGGACACGTAAGCGACATATGGCTGCCACGTGGGCATGATTGATGAGGTGGCTGTCCAGTCGTTCCTCATGACCAATCAGAATGGTCGTAAATAAGGTCATACGCAACTGCTGTCTACATTATGACCAATTTGTGTAAATAGATTATGACTTTTTTTTTACCAAATTAGTCGTTAATTTTTTGGATTAGGACCCTACAAACCAGCTCATGACCAAGTGGGTTAAAATGGTCATAGGTCTATGACCAATATTTTGAAAGTCACTATCAAAAGGTCACTAGTTGACATATTTCTTGTAGTGAGAAAGGAGCACACGTACCTTGCAGCAGAGGACTCGGAGAGGAATCCAAAGAGCAGACGTATTATTCGAGCAGCGGTCGAAGCTTGGCATTGAAGAACTCCACCATGGAGCTCCTAGCAACGGTACGCCCTTCCACTCCAACGGCGATCCCGCATCGCCGCCAGGGTAGCTGCTAACCACAACCTTATTTGGGATGCCGGCGAGAGCCTCCCCCGCTTTCGACAACTCTTGCCACCGGAGCTGCACACCCGGGAACAGATCACGCCGGTGCACCAGCCATGGCCGGAGATGGCTGGCGACCGACCCAAGACGCCACGGAGGACAACACACAGCAAACACTCAACAACTAAGAAGCTAAACCTAGATCTACAACCGGCGCTCTCACCTCGCCATCTCCTTCCGGCAACGCCGGCAAGAGCGGCTCGGATCCTGGTTCTTGAGAATTACCTTGCGAACTTTCTCCAACATCTATTTCCTTTGTCTCGCGATATTTTACTTAACCGAGATTTGATCGTCGATATTACTATACTTAGTTCAATCTCGTTACCGGCAAGTAGTCTTTACTGGTTCCGTAATACAACATTCTCTGTGATAAACTCATTAGTCACGTGCTTGCAAGCGATACAGAATGTGTGTTAGCGAGTGTGCCCAGAGTATATCTCTCCGTCACATAGATGGACAAATCCCAGTCTTGATACATGCAACTAAACAAATACTTTCCGAGATACCTATAAGACATCTTTATGATCACCCAGTTACGAAGTGACGGTCGATACCCCAAAGTATTATTCCGGTACCAGGGAATAACATAATCTCATGTTATAAGATATAGGACACTTAAAAGGCATGGCAATTTAACTTAGTGACACGATCAAATTGCTATGCTTAGTTGGGTCTATCCATCACGTCATTCTCCTAATGACATGATCCCGTTATTAATTGACAACTTATGTCAATGGTTAGGAAACCGTAACCATCAATTAATCAACGAGCTAGTCTATTAGAGGCTTACTAGGAACACGGTGTTGTTTATGAAACCACACATGTATTATATTTTCGGTTAATACAATTCTAGCATGGAGTATAAACATTTATGATGAACATGAAAATATGATAATAAAAATATTTATTATTGCCTCTAGGGCATATTTCCAACATCTGGGGTAAAAAAATAAATAGTGCAGCTGTGGGGTCCACTACTGCAACGGAGACAAAAATGTAGGAGTGTGTGAGAATTCTAGAGCAAAAGAACACAACAACGGAACCATCACATGGGCGTGGGTGAGACCGGGACAATCGGTGGCTCGTGAGATGTGATTGGTCCGCCGGCTAAGAGCAATCTTTGACCATTCTAAACTTAGAAAACCCGAAGATATATACTGACAACAAGGGGGGGTGCGCGCGCGTCCTCCCTGAGAATGACATGTGTCCCTCCGGTCAAACTTGGATTAACGGACCACCATCGCTAATTGTTCGACGCTGTGAATGTCACCAAAAGCTGTGATGTGACGAAAAGTTGTCCCGCACCCAACCCATTCCTCCTTTCCACCTACTGTACAATCGTAGCCTAAGCTCTCACCCACATCCCCTCCACGGCTCCGCATCCAGCTTCCTCGCCCCTGCACGCGAAGCTCGGGACGAACGAGACCAGGTCTCCTCTGCTCTTCCGTTGGACGCGGGGAAGGAGGTGGCGCCGATGGCTGGAACGCATGGCGGAGGCCGGCGCCGACGGAGGCACCTACAGGCGGTGGCCGCTGTAGTGGAAGAAAAAGGAGTCCCCGGGCTCTAGCCGGATGCCGGCACCAGGAGTTCCGGACCGAGCGACGCAGAGGAGCGAGGCCCTGCCGTCGTTCTCCACACCCTAGCGCGACGGCGACCCGAGGCTCCCCGAGGATCGGGATTGGTCGCGCTCTGCGGCGGGGCACTGTTCGAGGTTTGCGCCACGGGGCCGTGCAGCATCGACGAGGGCCGTCAGAGGTTCATCCGCTCCCGGATCCGCCTACGCCCGGCTTATCTCCGACGAGCCGTGCTCAATCCCTGCGCCTCCGTTGGCGAGGGGATCGTCCAGGTAGCCGTGATCGACGAGGAAGGGGAGGAGGGTAGTGGGAGGCCGGAGGTGGCCTTGAATCGAGGTGAAGCAGAGGAGAAAGAGGATGAACTGCAACCTTTGCTACACGACGATGCAATCATGGGAGAGAACGTGGGGTCCAGTGCTTTTTTTATTTCGGCTTTTTTGCCTCTCCCTTGACCACAAATGCAGCATTTGCTACACGATGACAACATGTTGCAACTTTTGACACCGCTTTTGCCCCAAAACCAAAAGCAATCACTCTGCGGACACAAACCACTCCTGCCAAACTTTTTCCTTACTTTTCCAGCTAGCTAACAGCTGGCGCCAAAATTAGATCCAACGACAACCCAGGGGGTGCGCACCTGAACACCAAAAGGCCACCCACTGACAAATCACAATCAATATGTTCCATATATATAAGCTTGTAGTGGCACGTAGCTATCCACTTACCCATATACTCCCTCCGTTTATAGTACAAGATATACAAGCTTGTAGTGCTTTGTAACTATCCACTTATCCATATATACAAGCTTGTAGTGGTACGTGGCTATCCACTTATCCATACAAAGGTGTTCATGCATTGTATTTATCGCTTGCAATTAAATAATTAATCAGAAAAACATTTAATTGGTAATCTTAAGCATACACAGGTACAGGTCTATATAAACAGACAACAAATCACAACGGCAACACAAATCAAGAAAGAACTATAACGTGCTGCTAGCCCTCCTGCACATCATGGCGACGCTGAAGAAGAACCCGAGCTCCCTATGCTTAGTGGCCGCCCTCATTGTGGCCATGGCCACCATTCTTCACTCATGCCACGCACACAAAGAGGTTAGTTTTTTTTCTATTCGGCAACATCAGGATCGAAAGATTTAGCCACTTTTTCTTGCGAGTAAATTCCGATTTATACCCCCTAGCTTGACGTTTTCGACACCAATTACCCCATTTAGCAAGTTTTCATCCTAATTGCTCCATTTAGTAGAAGTTGTGCCATTTTTTACCCTTATAAGAATTCCAGGCCAGTCCGTTAGGTTAATATATCACAGTTTTTATGGCTTTTTTGGAGCAAAAACCAGCCTGATAGTACTCGCCGGACCAGCTTTTATTGGCAGAGCGCCTCCATGTCTCTCCGATGACGCACTGCAGCGCAGCCTCTCGCCGGTTCCCAGGTCTACCTTGGCCACGCCTCGGCAGCGCAGCCACGACTCCTTGACGGCAAGGTAGGCGTACCACATGCGCCACCTTAGATGGGACTGGTTCACCGTGACGACCCACCATTATGCAGGGACATGCAATCAAGGTTGTCTAAGCTGTTGTTGGACTCCTGTGCGAACATGCTGTTCCTCAGTCAAGTTCTTTTCCTTCCCGTTGAGTGCAGCTACGTCTCCATATATGAACATGCTGCTTTGGAATGGACTGAACACCCCGCGTCCCTCGCGTCGCCTCCTCTGGGCGACTGGGGGGCGAAACCCTAGCCGCCCCGCGCCGCCACCCCCACCTCCCACCTCCCTCCCCTCGTCGCCCCCAGAGGCGGCTGCTGGGCAAAGCCGCGCAGCGCCGGTGAAGGGGGCGGCAGGGATCTGCGCGCTCGGCCCTCCTGCAAGCAGTTTGGAGGTATGGCTGCTTGTTTGGGGGCTCCTCGCCGACGGCGGCGGCCCTTCGGTTCGAGCCTCGCCCTCGTCTCTGCGGGTGTCCGCCCTCACCGCGCACCCTCCGGCGCGGCGGCGGCGGCCTGTCTGCGCCCTCCCGCCGGCATCCACTCCCCCTGCGCCGTCGCCGGAGGAGGCCGTCGGGCTAGGCCGCGCGGTGGACGGTGACGGCAAGGGCTCTCTCTCGCGCACACGGCGACCCCCTCTTCGGTGGCGTCCCAGTGGCGGCGCGGCCTCCCGTCCCAGCGACGGCGGGTAGCTCTAGCAGCGCGGAGGTCCATGGTGTGGGGCATCGAGGTGATGTCCCTCTCCCCCGATGGGACGGCCGCTCGGTGCGGCGGCTCCTGGTGAAGACCTACTGGCTCTGCTTCGCCTCTCCGGCCTGTTTGGGCGTTCTCCCCCGTCCTCGGCTTGAGGCCTCGTCCTCGTCGGTTCCGTGCCTTGGACGGGTGGATGGTGGTGTGGGCTTGGAATTGGGGGAAACCCTTGGCCGGCAGCGGCCACGACGTCGACGACGCCTCGGCGTCGGATCCCTCCTTGGATGCCTCGTTGAAATTTCATTCCCCATCACCCACCCCCTGCTGGGTGAAAATCCGGTCCCCTGCTTGGGCAACGGCGGCGTTCCGATGTCGCTCCCCTCCGTGGAGGCGCTGCTCGGGGATGGCAGGGGTGGTTCGTGAGCGTTATGGTGGCTGTGGTAAGCTGGTAACGGTGCTGCGTTTGGTGGTGGTGCGGCCAGATTGGGGCCGATGGTGGTGTGTTTCTCTCCTCGGCTGGCCTTCGCGTGGTCTCGGCTCCATTGATGTGCTTGCCCGAGAGCCTCCCTTGGTTGTTGTTGAGGTGTGGGAGCTTCGTGCATTTGGTGGCGTCTCGGCTCACCTTTGCTCATTGACGACACAATGTATGTCTCCCCCACCTGCTTTCGTTTCGATCTTCGTGGCGGAGCTTCCTATCTAGGTTAGTGCCAGGTGCTAGGCTTGACACTCCGATGATGATGGTGGTGTTCCTGAGTTGTGCCTGGGGTTCAAGTCGCATGCCGGTGCGGTGCGTGAGGCAATGATTGCAGAGTCGTGGCATTGTGATCCCTCGACTGCACCCCCTCACCTCTTGTGTGTCTCTTGGTGGCTCTTGCTGTAACCTCTTCTAGTTGTCTTTTTCATGTTTTCAATACAAGAAATATGCTGATACATGACCCTCAAATTTGGTCACTAAAAGGTCATAATTTTTCATCTATGACCTTTTTGTGACCAAAAACAGAAAGTCACATACCGAGCGTCTCAAACGGTCAAATGTGACCTTTTTTGTGAAATGGTCATAGCCATCTATGACCAAATCAGTGGGTCATAACTGTTATGACCAATTTTTTTGGTCATACGCTGACTGCCGTGTCCACGTCAGATCCTACGTGGCAAAATTGTGACCAAATGAGAAAGTCATAGACCAGAAACAGCCCAGTCCATGGTGGTCATCCACATGGGCTAAGCCCAGCAGGTCGGCCCATTTATGTTTTTTCTCTAATTTCTAATCGGATTTACTGCTCCTCTATACGGGCCAGATCAACTTTTTGGCCCATTTACGTCTTGTTTCCTTAACAGGCTTTCAGCCTTTTTTGGGGGCCTCGGCCTTTTTACAATGAATAAATTTCCTAGGCCATGGCCGTTTTACAGTGCCAGCCCATATTCAAAGCAGTCTAAAAAGGAATTCAAATATTCAAATTTAGTTTGAATTCGAGTAAATTTGAAATACAGCAAATATCCTAGGTTTTCAAATCAACACATCATCATATATTCTTCCAGATTCAAATCACAGACCAAAATTACCATATTCAAGACCCAGGTTCATCATCACATACACATTATCAAGTACCACCAGTGCTCTACACTTTCTCTATACAGCACAGAATACAAATACAGAAAATTTAGAGCACAAATAGCATGGTGAACTCGACACTGTGAATCTAGTAACTTGGAAAGGGTAGCCGTGCTCCATCACACAAGAATAGCATCAGGCTCCTTCTGATCTGCGAGAAGGTGGGGGTTAGTAAGCATCAAAGACGCTGCTCCACGACTAAGTAAAAAACAAGTGGCATAGAACATTCATGTCCACAAAAATTAGCAATGTGCACTTGTCGGCAAACTATCAATTTAAAACATACAGAACAATATACAGAGAGCTATGTATATCATATCAAGTCAGGTAATAGCATTTTGACAACAGTAATAATCATCTAACAAGTAACAAGAGATACATAGTTTTTGGCTCTAGGTTGTTCCATGACATAGCAAAAATTCCACAAAATGAACCTCATGCTATGCTTTTCTATGACTACATCAGGCAGTTAATACGTCCATGACGCTACAGGTAAAAAACATCTATTCTAGCATATGAGTTCCGAGTACCGAGTAGACTGGGGGAGAGCATGCATATCAAATCAACTCAGGCATAGCATTTTCACAACAGTGATAATCATCTAACAAGAGATACAAGTTTTTGGCTTTAGGTTGTTCCATGACATAGCAAAAATTCCACAAAATTAACCTGATGCTGTGCCGTTCTACGACTACATCAGGCAATTAATACGTCCATGACGCTACAGGTAAAAAACATCTACTCTAGTACTCCCTCCGTTCCACAATATAAAATGTTCTATCTAGCTCACATGTTGTCTAGGTGCAAACCCAAATGAGTATACATACACACTAAAACATGTCTACATACATCTACATACATGTAAATGTGGACAAAAGGTAAAACATCTTATATTTAGGAACGGAGGGAGTATATGAGTTCGAGTACAGAGTAGACAGGAGGAGAGGATGCCTACCTGACTTCATGACGGTACGTCAGATGGGAGTACTTGAAGATCTGGTACACATCGTCTTGCACTGAGTTCCTGCGCTCAATCAGCCGCAGTACCTGTCCATGGCATTCAGAAAGGGGTTTATTTACTACCACTGCACAACTACGGAGTGCAAGAACAGCAGAGCTTAAATAAAGGTTGAATCTCAATGTATGCAACTATCCATACGATGTACAATGACGTGAAAATACTAGCAGTAATCTCATCACCATTAACAATACAGTGCCCAGCAAGGGGATAGCACCGACCCGGATGCCCTCTGATTGGCATTGAAGAAAGCACGGACTTGTCATTAGAAAACTTGAAAAATGAAGATACAAAGAGCTATATTATGATTGTAGTAAAGGATTGGGCTGTAATTTACAAGTTGTTCAGCAGCCTACAATTCAATTACTAATGCAAAAAATGGTAAAATAAAAAACAATAGAACAAGTTAAGTTAAATATGGAGGAAGTGTGCAGGGCGGCACTCACGCTGCACCTGCAGGCAAGTAGGCACAAACGAGTACACCATGTGGGTATTACATCTAGGACAGACTAAGTGAAAATAACAATAAACAAGAACACAGATAAGTTGTACAACATAAGGCACATGCATATCTCAGAGGCACAAACAAGGAGCTCACCTTCTTCATAGGCACAAAAAACTTGCAATGTTCAACACCACCGAAATCATCGCTCCAACCACCTCCTAGTACCCACTGTCCAGGATGCTTATCAGTTTAGGAAACAAGTTCGGTATTAGTAATATTCGAGAGATTATAAGACTAAAAGATTAAATTGAGATGTCCTAAACAGACAAGAAGAACTAGAAGGATCAAAGTTATTGAAATTCATACAACAGCAGTGTACAATCAACATCAATTCGGAGCGAGATCATTCAATTATTGAAATGCAAGGGGAGGCAGATAAGCCATTTGTGGCAGTTCCATGCTTGACATTATAACAATCTAGGTAAGTATAATATGAAACGACAATGATATCATCAAACCCAGTGGATTTCTAGAGTACAAGAGATGCACAAGTACGGATCCTACAAGCAACTAGGTGGGCCAACAGTATATTCCATGCGTATATCTTTACAGATCAGTCATAGGTGTCATTTAATCACAATCTGAGGGCTACAAAAATAAGGAATGCACAAGAGCACTGCCAATATTTGTATCCGCCTGAGCGGGAACCAGACAGCGATTCAACATCAATGGCTTCTCAAGTACGAGAAGTCACGAGAGGACGGGAAAGTGAAGAGCTCACCTCAATTGAATTGGAGAAGAGGGGGGAGACGGGAAGCTTTGGCTGCCGCAAAGGACGAGTTGAGGTCGACGGCGCCGCCGCTCCTTTCTTTCGGTCGGGCGTGCAGCAGCGCGAGCTACTCCTGGTCAGCGCATCAGCGGCACCGGCGGACGGCTTCGTTGCGGGCTGGAGTGAAGTGGAGACGGCGGTGGCAGGAGACCCGGAAGGTGGGGAACCTCCAGATCGGAGGGCTGGAGCGGGTGGCGCCGCCGCGGCGGGTCACCATGGCCTGCGTGTAGAGCTCGGTGGCTACCTTCTCGAGGAAGGCCTCAGTCGCAGGCGGCGGCCATGGTTGGTTTGCGACGCGTCCTCGTCGGAAGGGAGCACCGGCCGCGGTGGCTCCTACCATGCTTGTACTGGCATCGCCTCAGGAGGGAGAGGAAGGTGCCGAGTTCCTCCTCCGCGACGCTTCGGGAGGGAGGTGTGGAGAGCGGGGTCACGGCGTCGCACTCAGGTGTGAAGTGTGGCCATGGCTGGATCGGAAGGTGCAGGCGGCGGATCTCGTTCGAAGTGGGGAATGGGGAGGAACGAGCTATGGTTTGAGAAGACCGATTCGGGTGGGGTTATATTGTGGCCTGGTTGAATTCACGCAATTGCCCCTGATTATTTGGGTCATGCGTGAGTTGGAGTTTCTGGGGTAATTCGGTCACTTCAAGTCCGACAAATGTTATTTCAAAAAAAAGGTCCAACAAACGTGGAGGCGGGAGAAGTTGCCACTGAGCGAAATTTTCAGCTTGGATGGGGAAATGTATTGTGAGGCGGGAGAAGTTCTCTTGAGGGTTTTTCAGGATTTTTGGTCCGGGGGATAATATAAGTAAATATATAATCGGTGTATTCGTTTGAAATAGGTAAAATATAATATGAAAAAAGAGTTATATGAATAATACTAGCACATGTGTCCATGCGTTACAATGGGGAATAAACAAAAGGACTTTGTTCCAGACATACTAAAAAGTCTAAGTAAACATATAATCAATAAATTAAAATGGTTTTCTGCCGATTCAGTTGGAAACGGCTAGATTTTGAACAGGGATGCAAAAGTAGGACCCATTTATCCCACTTATATTTCATTTTGTAAATGACTAGTTCAAAATTTTGGGATAAACGGGTCCCACTTTCGCATCCTTATTTTGAACTGCAGGTGCTACATAGTTTTCCCCTTATTTAAAAAAAAATCATTTTTAGGTTCAGAAGTAACTATTTCATCAGAAATCCACCAAAATATCTGCGTGATTCAATCACTAGACACGAACGATCACGAATGCGACTTGGACCTGATTTTGAAACCACCATACGAAATTCAAAAAAATCAAAAAAAAAAATTGGGGAAACCTTCGCGGAGCGTCATCTTATGTGGCCTAGTTACCAAAAAAAATATAAACTTGCAATGCGGAAGTTCTCTTGAAATAGTGTTCTCGGAAACAAACTACCATGAACGAAGAAGTATGGCTTTCATGCCAGACTACCAATGTTATGGCCACATTCATAACATAGTTTGTTCAAATGTGCCCAAATTTGGCACATGTGTGCACAGTGGGATGGCTATTGTCGAACAGAGATTTCGACATGTCTCACAAAAAAATCACTTTTCATTTTCTAAGTGTCGAAAACAGAGTATTTTGTGAAGTGGCTACCTAGAATATCAGGCAAAATGGCACCGCTCAATTTTTGACCCAAAGTAGACCACATTTTATGTACAATCACCGAAAAGCATGCATTTCAGAGCTTTGTACCTATTTCAATCAATTAAAATGGTTTTGTGCCGATTCAGTTGGAAACGGCAAGATTTTGATTTGCAGGTGCTACATAGTTTTCCCCTTATTTTTTTTCTAAAAGTCATTTTTTAGGATCAGAAGTAGCTATTTCATCAGAGATCCACCAAAAAATCCGCATGATTCAATCACTAGACACCAAACATATATAAACTTGCAATGCGGAAGTTTTCTTGAAAAAGTGTTCTCGGAAAGCAAGCTACCATGAAACAAAGATGTATGGCTTCCATGCGAAACGACGAATGTTATGGCAAATTTTACTGCATAGTTTGTTTAAATGATCTCATCTCATACACAAGCGTGCATATTGGAATGTATAACAATGTTGCCGAAGAAAGTTTTTTTTTAATCAGAAATTCATATTTCATTTTGGAGTGTTAAAAATGGTGTTTTGTGTGAAGAACCTAACAAATATTTGTTGGATAATTGGACCACAACATTTAAAAAAAATATTAGACCACATGCTATGTACAAATAACAAAATGGTTGGGTGTAAAAAGGTTTCCACCCACCCTCTTAAAAAGGACAAAATTTTGCCGATTCAACTGGAAGCGGGTCAAATTTGAACTACATGTGCTTTGTAGTTTGCTCATAATTTTTTGAAAAAATCATTTTTAGATACAATAGAGTCTATTTAATCAAAGATATACCAAGATTCGTCACCTAGGTATGAACGACAAATTTTCGCCGATTCAATTGGAAGCGGGTCAAATTTGAACTATAAGTCCTTCGTAATTTTCTCATGATTTTTTTTTAAAAAATAATTTTTCGATACAAAAGTTTCTATTTCATCAGAGATATACCAAGATTTTTGCAAGATTCAACACCTAGGTATGAATGGTGATATCCACCGTTTTAACCATTCAATTCAATCTTCTAAACTATTCTTAATTTAAATTATTTAAACATGTATGAAAGTTATATAAATAGCTAGATTACATTTTTTGAACAGTTTGACATATTATTTGTAATGTTCTGAGTTACAGAGAATATTATATGAATTTTCAAATTTTTATTCAATTTCTGGAATTTGTGAAAAGTCTGAAAAGTTCTAAATGGGCTACCTAGCCACACACTGACGGGTGGGCGGTGGCCACCCCGGCGAACCACCGCAAAGATATGGGCTGTTGGCCCACTCGGCGGGCCAAAACATTAATGAAAAAAATAGGAGGCCTCAGACTAACTAGGCCCAAACCCAGGAAATGGAGTCTTGAATTAAAGGTCGTGAGTATGGTTAGGGTTTAGGGTTTAGGGTTTAGGACGAGTGTGTGGCCTAGTGGTAAAGGTTGCGCTATGGAGCGCCTTGAGGGCGTCTGTTCGAATCCCACTGTCCGCGTTATTTATTTTGCTCCGTTCGAGCCACGTGTCAGTCTGTGGTTTGCCTCGCTCGTCAGGTCAGTGGTGGGTCCCATTTGTCAGTGTGGTCCGCATGTGAGATGGGTCCCGCTTGTCAGGTCAGTTGTGGGTCCCATGTTAAGTGGGTGGTGTGGCACCCACATGTAAGATGTGTTGGGGTAGGGGCCAGATGTCAAGTGGGTGGTGTGGGTCCCACATGTAAGATGGGGTGGCCTGGGTGTGGTGGGACCCACATGTCAGGTTCTCTGTGCGGGACCCACATGTCATGGTGAGTTGTTAGCTGGTCCCACGAGTTAGATTAGTCAATAAGTCAACGGGTCCTGCCTGTCATCTGATAAATGACACGTAGACGAGAGACAGTTGAGTTGGTTGTACATCAATAGTGACATGTAAGCAAAACTGCTAGCTAAGCACTGACACATAGGCGAGACAGCTGAGTTGGCTGTCCACTAATACGAATGACCATTTAAATTGGTCGTAATCGGCTAGAGAAAAGGCCATAGGCCAGCGCTTTTTACATTATGACCAATTCATATAAGCAGACTATGACCATTCTGACAAGATTGGTCGTTACATTTTCGGGTTTAGACCCTCCAAAGTAGTGTATGACCAAATGGTTTAAATTGGTCATAGATCTATGACCAATTTTTTCGAGGTCACTATCAAAAAGTCACTAGTTAGCATATTTCTTGTAGTGTTTTCTTTGTCTTCTCTTCTCCTGTATCCCCCTGTACAATTTCTATCTATTGTAAGAACATAGTCCGCCAGGCTCTTTCGATGAATATAACAACCGGTGGGGAGCAATTCCCCGTCTTCCTCGAAAAAAAAAACATGCTGCTTTGAAAGCTTCGGCCAAAAGCAACGGCCGCCATCTTAGATCATCCTCTAATCCTACCAGCTCTCATGATCTGCAATCCTCTCACGTCCTAAATCACCTACCCCGAAACAAAAGTTGGACAACATACAAGAGAACTGAAGAGATTTTCGTGCCGCCGACAAGTCCCTTGCTGACTGCCGTCGCTACACTGCGCCGTTGTCCAGTCCTTCCCGAACAAACAAACCGTGAGTTGGACGAGAGATTACCATAATCTAACTATTTCGGTGTGCCATACTCGTGCATGTTTCCGTCTCGGTGCGGTAAAGCCAAATTGCAACGGGCTGGTCGGGTGTCAAGCCACATCCACCTGATCGATGGCGAGGACACACCGGCACAACGCTCACAGTATCTTAAAAGGGGTAAAAGGTGACAAAAATATAATTAAATGGGGTAATTAGATGAAAAGTTGTTAAATGGGGGTAATTAGCGTCGGAAATGTCAAACAAGAGGGTAAAAACTGGAATTTACTCTTTTCTTGCAGATAATATATCTACTGTGTGTTCCACAGCTGCTCGAGCTGCAGAGTTCAGGCGAGAGACAACAAACGAGAGAGAGTTTTGTGCAGCGTAAAGTGTTACTGCTTTTCTGGGTTATCTCTGAACTTATACAGGAAGGAAATACGATCGTGGCATCGGCCACACCCCCACGGACGCGAACGTGCCATCCCACGTTCCAGGGTGCGTCGTGCTACTGGCCACACACAAGTCGTGGGCTCATCCGGCTAATCCGGCTAACAAACCTCTAACTGAATAACAAAACTAGCTGCGGCTAACTGACAGCAGAAACTAACAGCTAACGGCTAGATTATTCAACAATCTCCTCCTAATCTAGGTGTTCCTGATGTCGATGATCCCGATCTTCTCGCGCATAGCCTCGAACTTGACTCGCCCGAGCGATTTGGTCAGAATATCAGCAAGTTGATCATCGGTGTGCACATACTCCACGGCGATCTTCCCCTTCTCGACACTCTCCCTGATGAAGTGGTAGCGCGTCTCGATGTGCTTGCTTCGGCCGTGGAATACTGGATTTTTGCAGAGTTGAATCGCAGACTTGTTGTCCACGAGAAGAGTGGGTGGAGCAGCTTCCTTCCCGAGCAGGTCAGCGAGCAGCTCGCGCAGCCACACTCCTTGGCAGGCTGCAGTAGTACCGGCGACGTACTCGGCTTCACATGAAGACAGGGCCACAACCTTTTGCTTCTGTGATTGCCAACTCACCGGGCTTGAGCCGAGGAAGAAGATGAGGCCGGAGGTGCTCTTCCGATCATCTACGTCCCCGGCGAGGTCGGCGTCGCTGTACCCGACCAGTGTGCATCCTCCTTTGTTGGTGAAGCGGCAGCCGTAGTGGATCGTCCCGGCGATGTACTTGAGTAAGTGCTTCACAGCACTCATGTGTTCCGTCGATGGCGACTCCAGGAACCGGCTGACGTAGCCCACGGCAAACGATATGTCCGGCCGTGTGTGGACTAGGTAGCGCAGGCTACCCACCATGCTGCGGTAGAGGTGAGCATCCGCCGGTGGTGTCGAGCTCTCCTTGCTCAGGCGTAGACGAGGCTCCATGGGGACGTGGACTGCATTGCAGTCAGACATCCCGGCACGCTCCAGCAGCTTGGTGGCGTACGCCGCTTGGCACACGGTGATCACGCCAGGGAGCTGGCGTACCTCGAGCCCGAGGTAGTACGTCAGGAGGCCGAGGTCGCTCATCTGAAAGCGACGTGTCATCTCCCCCTTGAACGTGCTGATGGCGGTGGTGCTTGCTCCGGTGACGATGAGGTCGTCGGCATAAACTCCAAGCAGCAGCCGAGCGTCGCCGGTGCCGCGATGATACACGGCGTGCTCCTTCAGAGTGCGCGGGAACCCGAGCTCTGACAGAGTACTGTCCAGCTTAGTGTTCCACGCGCGCGGGGCCTGACGGAGTCCGTAGAGGGCTTTCCGGAGTCGCAGCACCTTGTTCTCGTCGCCGACGGAGGAGAAGCCAGGAGGCTGCGCGACGTAGACCTCCTCCTCCAAGTCACCGTTCAGGAACGCCGTCTTGACGTCGAGGTGATGAACTTGCCAGGACTCGTGCGCCGCGATCGATAGCAGAAGCCTGATGGAGTCCAGGCGAGCAACAGGCGCGAACACCTCGTCGAAGTCCACGCCGGCGCGCTGAACGAAGCCTTTCGCCACAATCCTGGCCTTGTGCTTGACGATGTCGCCATTGGAGTCCTTCTTGAGCTTGAAGACCCACTTCAAGCCAATGGGGCGCTTTCCTGCAGGCAGATCGGTCAGGTACCAAGTATCGTTCTCCTCGACGGATTGCATCTCGTCGAGCATAGCTTTCCTCCAGCACTCGTGCTGTTCTGCCTCAGCAAACGTGGCGGGTTCTTCGTCTACTCCAAGGTGCAGCTCGCCTTCCTCCATCGCCAAGACATAGTCCTATAGGCGAGAGTTAGGCTGGATGATGCCGTCCCGTGCGCGTGTCGTCATCTGGTGCCGTGGCGGCGCCTGTTGCATAGGCGCAGCGACGCGCCGTTTTGCTGCGACGGCGGCGTTCTCCGGCCCTGTGCTGTTCACGTCAAGCGGCTCCACGTGCGGCTGCTCCTCCTTGGCTTGTTCGGGTGCCAGCGTGCCCATGTCGCTGGCAGGCGCTCTGTCCATGACAGGAGACGTGCTGCCTGCTTGTACGGAAGCTCCTCCCGAGTTCGAGCCGCCTGCGTGCTCGACGTGGCGAGCCGGTCCTGCAACACCTGGACATGGTGAGGTGAAGGTGTACTCGACGGAGAAGCTGCCGTCGCCGCCGTCTCCGTCCCAGTTCCATGCTGCAAGCTCGTCAAAGACGACGTCCCGCGAGATGATGACGCGCTTGGTTGCTGGGTTGAACACCCTGTACGCCTTCGATCCCGCCTCGTACCCGACGAAGACGCCCTTTGTGCTGCGGTCGTCGAGTTTCGCAGCGTGTGGGCGAGTGTTCTTGGCGTAGGCGACGCAGCCGAAGGTCCTGAAGAAGTGCACAGCAGGCTTCGTCCCGTGCCATGCCTCGTATGGAGTTCGACCGTCGACAGCTTGCGTGGGTGAGCAGTTCAGCAGGAGGACAGCCGTGGTGACTGCCTCTCCCCAGAACTCGTTCGGCACCCGTCGCGCCTTCAGTAAACACCGTGCCATGGCGACGATCGTCTGGTTCCTCCTCTCCACTACCCCATTCTGCTGCGGTGAGTAGGGGGCAGTGAGATGGCGCTGCGTTCCTTCTCCTGCACAATAAGCAGCAAATTCCACCGAGGTGAACTCGCCACCTCTGTCAGTGCGCAAGGTGCGTATCTTGCGGCCTGTCTCCGTCTCGACTCCGGCTTGGAATCGCTTGATTGCCGTGGCCGCCTCATCCTTGGAGCGCAGCAGTACGAGCCACATGTAGCGGCTCATGTCGTCCACCAGGAGCAGGAAGTGACGCTTCCCACCGTGTGTGGCCGGGCTGATTGGCCCGCACAGGTCGCCGTGGACAAGGTCCAGGCGTTCACCGGCATGGTAGCTTGCTGCGCGAGGAAAAAATGCACGACGCTGCTTGCCCAGCAGACAGCTGTCGCACACCTGGTCCACCTGATGGATTGAGGGGAGCCCGCGTACCATGTCCGTTGACGCGAGCTTGCGGAGCGCGTCGAAGTTGAGGTGGCCGTACCTCTCGTGCCATGTCCACGCCACCTGATCGACGCGCGCAGTCATGCACACCGGCTTGGAGAGCTTGGCGGGCAGCTTGTACAGACGGTTGCCGCTGCGGGCAACACGTGCGATGAGCTTGCCGTGCTTGTCGCGGACGCGCAGGAGACCGCCATGGATAGTCACCTCGCATCCCACCTCGTCGAGCTGTCCGACGGAGATGATGTTGTTCTGCAGCCTTGGGATGAAGTAGACGTTGGTGAGTGCGCGGTGTCGCCCGTCCTGTGCGACGAAGAGCACGGTGCCGCGCCCGCGTATGTCGACGGCCGAGCCGTCGCCAAAACGCACGTGTCCCGTGATGCCGGTGTTCAGCTCGGAGAAGGCGTCGCGATCGCCGGTCATGTGGTTTGACGCCCCCGTGTCGATGTACCACAGGTCGTCTCGCCGCTTGGTGGCAGGTTCGCCGAGCGTGACGTTGGCGTCTTGCTCGTTGAGGAAGATCTGGCCTCCCTCCTTGACCTCCTGCTCGTGGCCGTGCTCGACGTTGAGGGAGACGATGTGCGCCATCAGGCATCCGTCCTCCTCTTCCTCCTCGTCCACGCGTGCGATGTTCGCTTCATCACGCTGCTTCTTCCTGCACTCGCGCGCCCAATGCCCGTTCTTCTTGCAGTAACGGCACTTGTCGTCGCGTGTGGCGGGACGCCCGCCGTCGCGTGGCGGCGGCGCGCCGGGCTTGCCCTTCTGCTGACCGCGTCCGTTGCGGTTCTGCTGCTTCCCTTTGGGCTGCCCATTGCTGGACTGCCCGCCGCTGCGGTGCTTGCGGCGATTTTCCCACTCCTCTTCAGTTAGGAGCAGGCGGGAGCTGCTGCCGCCTTCTTCTTCCTCCAGGCGCTCCTCAACCGAGCGGAATCGCCCGGTCAGCTCCTCGAGTGACAGCCTGCTGACGTCAAGGAGAGTCTCGATGGAGATCGCTACCTGGGCGTACTTCTTTGGGATGATGCGCAGGAACTTCCTGACGACCTTCCTGCCGTCGACCGTGTTGCCAAGCGTGCGCAGGTTGTTGACGAGGGCGGTGGCGCGCATGGTGAACGCGTCGATCGTCTCGCCGTCCTTGAAGGCGAGGTTCTCGAAGTCCTTCCGGAGCTTCTGCGCGGTGGACTCGCGGACGCGCCCAACGCCCACCCGCATGGTGCGGATCGCCTCCCAGGCTTCCTTCGCCGATTTCTTGACAACGATCGATCCGATCATCTCCGGCGGCAGTCCGCGGAGGATCGCGGTCATGGCGTACTTGTCGTCGCGGAAGGTAGCCGTGTCCTTCCCTTCGATAGCGTCCCAGAGCCCCGCGGCCTCCATATGAACCTGCATCACAAGTGCCCACTCGATGTAGTTTGTTGCCGTCAGCATGGGGACGGAGCCGGTGCTGCCCGGCTCGCGCACCAAGCGCTCCTGGATGACGCGCTCCTGGACGATGATCTCCCGGCCTGAGCGTCGCGTCGTGCTCCTGCCACGCCTCGTCGGCGGAGGAGTGAGCGACCTGTCGCCGGTGTTGCCACCGTGTCCCGCCGGCATGGCGGCGGAGGGCGAGTCATTGGGTGAAGCGGTGGCCATGGTCCCTGGATCGGAACGGCTCTGATGCCAATTGTTCCACAGCTGCTCGAGCTGCAGAGTTCAGGCGAGAGACAACAAACGAGAGAGAGTTTTGTGCAGCGTAAAGTGTTACTGCTTTTCTGGGTTATCTCTGAACTTATACAGGAAGGAAATACGATCGTGGCATCGGCCACACCCCCACGGACGCGAACGTGCCATCCCACGTTCCAGGGTGCGTCGTGCTACTGGCCACACACAAGTCGTGGGCTCATCCGGCTAATCCGGCTAACAAACCTCTAACTGAATAACAAAACTAGCTGCGGCTAACTGACAGCAGAAACTAACAGCTAACGGCTAGATTATTCAACACTGTGCATATATGTAATAATTCAGCCTTACGTTCAGAAGTTTTTGAGATTTGCAAATAAAGTTCTTGAATTTGGGAGCAAACACGATTATTCCATTTCCATATACCTATGGTTTCTATGTGTATGCATGCAGATGGATCATGAGCCTGCTGCTTTTCCCGTGCCGGCGTCGTGCTACTCAAACTATTTTCCAAACTGCACCGATCGTCGGTGCAAGCGGTTTTGCGCTGGACACGGCAAGCCGCCGGTCCCCAGAGCCTTCTGCAACGACAATTCCAACTGTTGTTGTCCCGTTAGTCAAACTCCTCTGAAGAAGCGAGGATGATATAATTAGAGAAGCCATTAATATCAGCATATCATTTTGGTACTATTTCACGGATGCTTTATCGATGCCGGCCAAGATTACGCACGAGACATCCAACTCTCTATTTATTTGAAAACTTTGTAAACCAGCTTTTTGGTATAAAAAAATTGTGTTTGTGACAATTGTTGTACTCCCTCCGTCCGGAAAATGATGTCTTTAAAATGGATGTATCTACTACTAAAATATGTCTAGATACATCCATTCTAGGACATCCTTTTCTGGACGGAGTGAGTCCTGATTTTATGGTTTTTTTGGGAAATGGAAGCTTCGTTAATCTAGTTGTGTATCTTTAGTTGGTTATGATATTAATACTTTTCATGATTATTATGCTTCCTTTAATGCCATATTGATTTATGAGATTTTCCACGAAACTTATTATTTTGTTATTTAATTCTGTTAGGGAAGAAATCTCCTTTTTGTATGTTTATGTTTTAGAAACCTTTTAGAACCCAATTAAATCAGGAAAAAAATGACCATGTCCGCCGGCATCTCCTTCGTCATCATGATGATCTTGTCCGCCGACATCTCCATAGTTATGATGATCTTGTCCGCCGACATCTCCTTCGTCATGATAACCATGTCCGGGAGACTCTTCGTCTTCTCGCCCGCCCTCGTCTTCATGCGCACCATTTGCTGTTGGCGCCTGGTTGAAGCCTAGCATGAAACCGCGCCTGAGCAGGTGATTCTCCAATTGTCCGGAATCAGGGTCGATCTAGCTCACGAGTTTGCATGTTCGACACGGACATCTTATCTGGCGCCTGTTGCACCGAATCATGTCCGCCTTCGCTTCTTCCTTGTATCTACTGATTCGACCAGAGCTCATCATGACGACCATGGTTGCCTACGTACGCGTATACATAGAGCAGAAACGAGAGCATGTTAATTAGAACCGCAACAAGCACACAGACACACACATGCATGGTCGCCGGAAAAATTCGGAATGACCTCTCCTAAAAGTAGGACATATGGGTAGTGCAAAAATTTGCCGAAACGGAAATGAATCAACATTTCGGCAAACATCCATGCACCACGCCGGCGCAAGCAACAACAAAAAGCAACAACATGCAAATATTCATGCACACCACACAAGTTTCATGTATAAACATCGTCTCGCCATCGTGCAAACCGCCCGCACGCGACAAGCGCTTCACCGATAACAAACATCCATACACACCGCCGGCCACACAAAACATGCATATGCATGTCCATCCAACAATACTCACCTACTAGATTTGTTACCGAGACGTGACCGTGATCGATGAGAGAGTGTGTGGTGTTGGAGAGAAAATAGTAGAAAAAAAGAGATGTATTGGGAGAGGAGGAGAGTATATATCGAGGCTCCCCAAAACCTCACCAATTATCTATCAAACAAAGTAGGTTTAACTACAAAAAATGGAGAAAAATATGGACAAAATGGGATGGGAGGGCGGAGGAACACGAGCTGGGTGTAGGAGGAAGAAGAAGAAAATGGGTGGTAGGTAGGGTCTGCCACCTTTTTTATATATCTGAAAAGTTATTCTGTGCCGCATGGGGTCACATGCGCCACAGAAAAGGCTCCCACCCAATCATTGGTGTCGGGGCCCACCATATTTCTGTGCCGCATCCAGCTCTATGCGCCATAGAAAAGGCGTCGGCGTGTCAGATCCGAACGTGGGTGGTGGGGCCCACAACATTTCTGTGGCGCACATGTCGGAATGCGCCACAGAAATGGCATATTCAGTGGCGCATGGTCAACGCATGCGCCACAGAAATCTGTGGCGTACCACAGCAGATGCGCCACTGATAAACTTCTGTGGCGCACTGCTAAAAAGGTGCGCCACAGAAAGGAGATCGACCTATAGCTAGTTTCCTAATAGTGTCGGTTCCGCTCCAGAAATTTGACACCATCGTCATGCACCAAAGTTAGATGTATGTATCACTAGGAATACAGCTACCATGTCGATGGGTACTATGTTGTTTGTGTTTAATGCCTTAGAGCGGGAGGCATAGCAAGACAGGGGGCGGCGGTTGATGGCCTTGAAGAGGTTGATCTACGACGCTAGAAAACACTTTGTTGATCTCCGGTGCGTAGTTACCTGCGTCAAAAGTAAATGGGTTAGGTTGAGACTCCAAGTGCAGAGTGTGTAGTAGTGGAAGACTTGTTTTCCCCACGAGGGGTGACTCGAGGGTTTAATATCGAACTCTCGGGGAATCAGTAGTGAAGATATATCTTCTTATCCTTCTTTTGGTTACCTACAAAACAAAGTTAAATGTTTTGGTCCTCAACCTCACCTGTGGTTGTCAAGCACAAGGTGTAAGAATGATATCAAGATAGTTATGCAATGCAAACAGAAATAAATATGCAATGGTGGTGGATGCAATGGTAAATGATATTTTTGGGTTTTTTAATGATGTATGCAAGATGAAAAGTATTTTTGTATTTTCGGATTTAATGATGGCTGAAAATAGAAAAGTGGTATATGGTGTTGGAAAGGTGTTTCTTATGATTAAAAATGGACTGGGGTTCATGGTTTCACAAATGCACTCTCTCTTTATAAAGTGGCAGACAATGGAACACACACAGAGTTAACATATGAGATTGCAACACAAAGTTTGATAACAAGTTACTTAGATATATGGGCATCACGTCCTAACATAGAGACCTTTTGGTTATTAGTCTCTCTTATACTCCACCAAGATGCGAACCAAATCATAACACCTCAGTAATTAAGATGACTCAGAGTATAGCAATAAGTTTCATGACATGAAGTGAAAATAAGAACATGCTGGATCTAGTCACAGGAAGAAGCTTGGTCACCCTCAACCCTTGCAGCATGGTATTTTTGTTTATCCCTAGTGAGGTAACAAAGTAAGGTAAACACCCAAGTGGATCGCGATATTAAGTTGTCAGCTTACCGCACTCACCACTCCCCGTTACTCCAACTAATGCACACGTTCCCCCACACACGCTCTCATAAACATGCTTGATCATAACAAGTAGACAAGAACGGGGTACATAATATGCATCTATACTCATAACTGAAACAAACATTGCAATCTCAAACATATATTAACTCATAGAAAGATCCACCACATAGGTATTACAAATATGACCGTAATCATGTTCAGCAGCTCATACGGTACTAATTAGTGAAGCTCAAGAGAGGAGAGATACATAAGTTACTTCCACAAACCCATAGTCCAGAGGTGGACTACTCCCTCTTCATCATGGAGACGGTGGAGAAGTCGATGGAGAGGATGGAGACCACACCGGCAGCGCCCCGCCGGAGTTTTCCCCCTCCAATCTGCAGCTCCTGATCTCCGTTTCGGTGTTTCTGTGTTTGTGCGGCGCTCCTTCGCGAAACGCCAGGGGACCTTTTTTATAGGCGTTTTTAGGTCAAGACGGAGTCGGTGGACGAAAGATCGACGGCAGCGGAGCCACGAGGCCCAAATGAGTGGGCCCCACGCGGCCACAGTACCTGGCCGCGTGGGCCACCCCCTTTCTGCCTTTGGCCTCCGTTTGCTTGCTTCCTTCGCTCCGAGGTCTTCCTCCTTCCAAAATACTGACGCCTGTATTTTTCCATAATTTTTGACGACGTTTGGGTCCCTGAAACATAAAAGGAAAGAAATAGGGTTTTCTGCCTGCGCAGGGTTAATTCCATAAAAATAGGAAACAATTGATTTATTTCCTAAAATCATTAAATAACAACAATATAACCCTTATATGATGCAAATATGATTGGAATATGTGTGATATAGTGCAAAGTTCATGTATGCATTTTACATGCATCAACATCCCCAAGCTTAACCAATACTCGTCCTCGAGTATGAAGGTGATAAAACTAACATGGGCTTTGCAATATAGCACTAACAATGGATATCAAAGATGATTGCTACTGCTACATAGAGTCAAATGATTCATTCTTCAAAGGAGTAGCAATATGCAAAACAGTTTATGAAGTGATATCAAGTATTCAATGCAAGGATGTTCAATGATAGTTCACAAAGTGTAACATAGTAGCAAGTAATATGGACATTCTTACTTTTGCATACATGTGGTCCATAGAGTGATGATGAAAATCTGAATATGTTTGGTGGACACTTTGGAAAGATGAATAAGTGAGTAGAGGTAAAGCATGCATAAGTTTCATCTAACCTCCAAACTCTCCTACTTAAGTTAATGATTGCAATGTGGTAATACTTGGTGTCAAGCTCTCATTCCCCTATCATAGCATCTTGAATGATTATAGTTTAATGTGAGAGCAAATATGAGTAGTGTGCTTGACAAAGTAAAGGTTGGATGTCTCATGCCCCTTGAATACAAGTACCTACACCATGAGTTACTCAACTTGGGAAAAACAAGTTCAAGTTATCTATCATTGTAAGTAATAATAGTATCATCAAGAGCGTCAACTGGGGTACCTCTTGTCCCAGGATATGGAACAAGCCCATATCAAAATGACAAGACAAACAAACAAGATGAAAACCTCAACACCCTTTTTATTTACCATTGGAATAGCTTTTTATTGTAAGGTGTGTCATAGATAATTCACCATAGCATGTAAGTAAATTTCCACCATGAATAATGCATGGCTTAGATTAGCGGCCCAGGCGTCTCTCTAACCATTTATACAAACTCATTCAAACTAAATCTTTTCCCCCTTATTTCACCATGATAGGCATCCATAAACAAAAGCACATGATATCAACTAAATGGAGCATGTTGAAAGCTTTGCATGTGACAGCACATATGGGCTAACTCCCAACCTGGACATTTATCAAGCCACTAGCATCATAATCTTAATCACAATGGGTCATGTTTTATTTATAGCAATGATAGTAAAAATGTGCATCAAGTTCATGAGAGCTATATAACCAACTTTTCCCATGGCAATCAATAACATAATCATTTTCATTCAGAGGTATAGATAACACAAATATCATGATGAACATACTCGGAATAGCATATAGCTAGTAGGTAGATATGGTGGACTCACTGGAATAACTTTGGTTGAAGGTGTTGGAAACAAGTTTTGACTTGTTGGAGTTTTTGGGCTAGCAAAAGGGAGAAAGTTGACCATCTAGATGCATGCATGAGTGTCCATAGAACTAACTAATCCATGTTAAACCAAGTAAAATAACAATCAGCACCAAAACATGAATAAGTGATAGCTCTTCAAAAAGGATTTGCAAACTATTACTCATAAACAAGCTCATGAATCATGCAACTATATGTATCATTAAAAATCAACTCAAACATCCCTTTTCCCAATCTTATAAAAGCATCCAACATATTTCAACCCATATTTCCAGTAGCTCTCCCATATATAAATGATAGTGTGGTGGTCTCTCAAAACAAATCAAACCAAAACAAAACAAAAGACGCTCCAAGTTTATGCGATAAAGTGTTTCGATCGAAAAACAGAAGTTGGACGTGCGCAAACCGAGAGTGTGTAGGTCCAGCGGGGTTGTCTTCACATCCCCAAGCTTATGGTCTTCACCATCCTTGGATAACTCTTGGTGCATCTCCTCCAATCCCTGTGAAAAAACTTCAAAACACCGTTTCTCCCATTTCTTTTCTGTGGGGTGCATTAATAGTGATAAACAAATATGTTTCTTGCTGCATATAATCCTTGAACAAAAATTCATATGAGATGTCCAGAAAGTGTATAATGTTGTATGCCTACTCATAAACTCAATTGGATCAAAAAGATTCAACTTAAAAGCTCAAAGCATGCATCAAACAAAATGGGACAGAATCTGTCCAGAAAAACAGCAGCAGTAAAACGTATTTTTCTACCCTACCAAACTTTCTCGAAAAATTCCGAAAAAATTCATGCATACAGAGGATGAAAAGTTGCAACTACAGTTCAAATATGAGCTCATTCGGAGTTACAGAATAAGAATTAAAAATCATACCGTGCACTGATTCGTGCAGGAATAAAATCTCCGAACGCTATAAGCAACTTTTTCAAACCAAAAAGGGTAAAACTTGGCACTTTATTGAAAATTCCAGAACCTAAACTAGACACAAAGTCTCTTGTTACAGCAAGAGGACACAAAGAAAATCACACAAAAAATAACCGGGTTGCCTCCCGCAAAGCGCTTTCTTTATAGCCATATAGCTAGGCTTCTTACTTGTTGTTTATTGTGGACGAAGCTCATGAGGGAGCTTGAACTTTGGTGGTTCCCTCTTCCTTGGGAAGTGTTCCATGCACTTCTTGTGTGGGAACTGAAACTTCACATTCCCTTCCTTTGAATCAATGATGGCACCTGTGGTACGAAGAAAAGGTCTTCCAAGAATAATAGGACTAGAGGTTTTATTCCCCATATCCATGATTAGAAAATCCACAGGCACAAAAGTCATATGTAACTCTACCATAACATCACTTACTTTTCCTAAAGCATGTTTAATAGAGTCATCAGCAAGTGCAAGTTCAATGGAGCATTTTTCAAGATTTTTCAATTCAAGCACTTCATATAGTTCTTTAGATAAAACAGAGACACTAGATCCTAGATCAAGTATAGCATGGTGTGTCTCTTTTCCAATAGTTACTAGTACCTTAGGAATCCACATATCCCCAAGCTTAGGTGGTATCATAGCCTCTTGGTTGTACCTAGCAATCTTTTCTTTCAAGACATGATTAGCAATATAAGAACCAAACCAGCTTGATTAGTGTTGATGGAAGGATCACTTGCAAGTTTTTGTAAGATAGATATTAATTCATGCAAGCTACTTTTCTAAGTCAAGCAAAGGATCCTTGACTTCACTAAGCATTTTAACTTCCTCAACTTTCTTTTCTCTATTGTATAGGTTGAATATTTCATAACGGTCATCAAAGACATCTTCAGGTACTTGGGCTTTTTCTAAACTTTCTTTAATTCTTACTTCCAAAAGCAAGCCATCAAGTAAATAGTGAGTATCATTAGCAGCAGTATTCATGAAGGAATCCTCACATTCATTATCCAAAAAGACCCTAGAGGCTTCAGTCAAACCTCTATAAAACACATGCATGAGCATCCAATCTCTAAGACCATGTTCCATTCCAAAAGCTATGCCTCTAAACCTTTCCCATGTTTTCACTAGAGGTTCATCCTCTTCTTGTTTAAAGGTGATAAGTACTTGTCTTAGGTTACAAATCTTTTCAATGGAACAAAATCTTTCAACGAAAGCAGCTTTTAAATTAAACCAAGTGCTAAAATTTCCAGGTGGCCATCTTAATATCCAATCTAAGGCTTTTCCACCTAGGGAGTAAGGAAAAAGCTTAATTTTAACATTAGCATGGCTCAAGTTTAACATTTTGCACCTTTCATCAAACTTCTTAAGATGTGGTATAGGATCTTCTTTAGGTTTCCCATAAAAACGGTGTTCATAAATCACTTTCACGATATTAGGATCTACAACACATTTCTCAACAGGGATATTCATATCTTGGGGAAAGTTCTTAACACTAAATGGCCAAAAGGTTCGTTTCTCCATTTTAGCAAGTTTTTTTTGTATTTTTTATTTTTTATGCAAAACTGAAAATAAATATGCAAGCGGAATATGATATGCAATGACACTAACAAAACAAATAAATTGCTTTGTAAGTAAAGATGGATAAGATGGTGCTCACGTAGGTGCAACCTCCCCAAGCTTAGGTGTTAGCACAAGTTGGTGAAGTTGACTTCGTTGTGAGATGAATGCGATGATGCACACCCTTGGATAAATCTCTCAGCTATGATTCCCCGGCAACGGCGCCAGAAAACAGTCTTGATGGCCCTTGAAGAGGTTGATCTACGACGCCAGAAAACACTTTGTTGATCTCCGGTGCGTAGTTACCTGCGTCAAAAGTAAATGGGTTAGGTTGAGACTCCAAGTGCAGAGTGTGTAGTAGTGGAAGACTTGTTTTCCCCACGAGGGGTGACTCGAGGGTTTAATATCGAACTCTCGGGGAATCAGTAGTGAAGATATATCTTCTTATCCTTCTTTTGGTTACCTACAAAACAAAGTTAAATGTTTTGGTCCTCAACCTCACCTGTGGTTGTCAAGCACAAGGTGTAAGAATGATATCAAGATAGTTATGCAATGCAAACAGGAAATAAATATGCAATGGTGGTGGATGCAATGGTAAATGATATTTTTGGGTTTTTTAATGATGTATGCAAGATGAAAAGTATTTTTGTATTTTCGGATTTAATGATGGCTGAAAATAGAAAAGTGGTATATGGTGTTGGAAAGGTGTTTCTTATGATTAAAAATGGACCGGGGTTCATGGTTTCACAAATGCACTCTCTCTTTATAAAGTGGCAGACAATGGAACACACACAGAGTTAACATATGAGATTGCAACACAAAGTTTGATAACAAGTTACTTAGATATATGGGCATCACGTCCTAACATAGAGACCTTTTGATTATTAGTCTCTCTTATACTCCACCAAGATGCGAACCAAATCATAACACCTCAGTAATTAAGATGACTCAGAGTATAGCAATAAGTTTCATGACATGAAGTGAAAATAAGAACATGCTGGATCTAGTCACAGGAAGAAGCTTGGTCACCCTCAACCCTTGCAGCATGGTATTTTTGTTTATCCCTAGTGAGGTAACAAAGTAAGGTAAACACCCAAGTGGATCGCGATATTAAGTTGTCAGCTTACCGCACTCACCACTCCCCGTTACTCCAACTAATGCACACGTTCCCCCACACACGCTCTCATAAACATGCTTGATCATAACAAGTAGACAAGAACGGGGTACATAATATGCATCTATACTCATAACTGAAACAAACATTGCAATCTCAAACATATATTAACTCATAGAAAGATCCACCACATAGGTATTACAAATATGACCGTAATCATGTTCAGCAGCTCATACGGTACTAATTAGTGAAGCTCAAGAGAGGAGAGATACATAAGTTACTTCCACAAACCCATAGTCCAGAGGTGGACTACTCCCTCTTCATCATGGAGACGGTGGAGAAGTCGATGGAGAGGATGGAGACCACACCGGCAGCGCCCCGCCGGAGTTTTCCCCCTCCAATCTGCAGCTCCTGATCTCCGTTTCGGTGTTTCTGTGTTTGTGCGGCGCTCCTTCGCGAAACGCCAGGGGACCTTTTTTATAGGCGTTTTTAGGTCAAGACGGAGTCGGTGGACGAAAGATCGACGGCAGCGGAGCCACGAGGCCAAATGAGTGGGCCCCACGCGGCCACAGTACCTGGCCGCGTGGGCCACCCCCTTTCTGCCTTTGGCCTCCGTTTGCTTGCTTCCTTCGCTCCGAGGTCTTCCTCCTTCCAAAATACTGACGCCTGTATTTTTCCATAATTTTTGACGACGTTTGGGTCCCTGAAACATAAAAGGAAAGAAATAGGGTTTTCTGCCTGCGCAGGGTTAATTCCATAAAAATAGGAAACAATTGATTTATTTCCTAAAATCATTAAATAACAGTAATATAACCCTTATATGATGCAAATATGATTGGAATATGTGTGATATAGTGCAAAGTTCATGTATGCATTTTACATGCATCAACATCCCCAAGCTTAACCAATACTCGTCCTCGAGTATGAAGGTGATAAAACTAACATGGGCTTTGCAATATAGCACTAACAATGGATATCAAAGATGATTGCTACTGCTACATAGAGTCAAATGATTCATTCTTCAAAGGAGTAGCAATATGCAAAACAGTTTATGAAGTGATATCAAGTATTCAATGCAAGGATGTTCAATGATAGTTCACAAAGTGTAACATAGTAGCAAGTAATATGGACATTCTTACTTTTGCATACATGTGGTCCATAGAGTGATGATGAAAATCTGAATATGTTTGGTGGACACTTTGGAAAGATGAATAAGTGAGTAGAGGTAAAGCATGCATAAGTTTCATCTAACCTCCAAACTCTCCTACTTAAGTTAATGATTGCAATGTGGTAATACTTGGTGTCAAGCTCTCATTCCCCTATCATAGCATCTTGAATGATTATAGTTTAATGTGAGAGCAAATATGAGTAGTGTGCTTGACAAAGTAAAGGTTGGATGTCTCATGCCCCTTGAATACAAGTACCTACACCATGAGTTACTCAACTTGGGAAAAGCAAGTTCAAGTTATCTATCATTGTAAGTAATAATAGTATCATCAAGAGCGTCAACTGGGGTACCTCTTGTCCCAGGATATGGAACAAGCCCATATCAAAATGACAAGACAAACAAACAAGATGAAAAACCTCAACACCCTTTTTATTTACCATTGGAATAGCTTTTTATTGTAAGGTGTGTCATAGATAATTCACCATAGCATGTAAGTAAATTTCCACCATGAATAATGCATGGCTTAGATTAGCGGCCCAGGCGTCTCTCTAACCATTTATACAAACTCATTCAAACTAAATCTTTTCCCCTTATTTCACCATGATAGGCATCCATAGACAAAAGCACATGATATCAACTAAATGGAGCATGTTGAAAGCTTTGCATGTGACAGCACATATGGGCTAACTCCCAACCTTGGACATTTATCAAGCCACTAGCATCATAATCTTAATCACAATGGGTCATGTTTTATTTATAGCAATGATAGTAAAAATGTGCATCAAGTTCATGAGAGCTATATAACCAACTTTTCCCATGGCAATCAATAACATAATCATTTTCATTCAGAGGTATAGATAACACAAATATCATGATGAACATACTCGGAATAGCATATAGCTAGTAGGTAGATATGGTGGACTCACTGGAATAACTTTGGTTGAAGGTGTTGGAAACAAGTTTTGACTTGTTGGAGTTTTTGGGCTAGCAAAAGGGAGAAAGTTGACCATCTAGATGCATGCATGAGTGTCCATAGAACTAACTAATCCATGTTAAACCAAGTAAAATAACAATCAGCACCAAAACATGAATAAGTTATAGCTCTTCAAAAAGGATTTGCAAACTATTACTCATAAACAAGCTCATGAATCATGCAACTATATGTATCATTAAAAATCAACTCAAACATCCCTTTTCCCAATCTTATAAAAGCATCCAACATATTTCAACCCATATTTCCAGTAGCTCTCCCATATATAAATGATAGTGTGGTGGTCTCTCAAAACAAATCAAACCAAAACAAAACAAAAGACGCTCCAAGTTTATGCGATAAAGTGTTTCGATCGAAAAACAGAAGTTGGACGTGCGCAAACCGAGAGTGTGTAGGTCCAGCGGGGTTGTCTTCACATCCCCAAGCTTATGGTCTTCACCATCCTTGGATAACTCTTGGTGCATCTCCTCCAATCCCTGTGAAAAAACTTCAAAACACCGTTTCTCCCATTTCTTTTCTGTGGGGTGCATTAATAGTGATAAACAAATATGTTTCTTGCTGCATATAATCCTTGAACAAAAATTCATATGAGATGTCCAGAAAGTGTATAATGTTGTATGCCTACTCATAAACTCAATTGGATCAAAAAGATTCAACTTAAAAGCTCAAAGCATGCATCAAACAAAATGGGACAGAATCTGTCCAGAAAAACAGCAGCAGTAAAACGTATTTTTCTACCCTACCAAACTTTCTCGAAAAATTCCGAAAAAATTCATGCATACAGAGGATGAAAAGTTGCAACTACAGTTCAAATATGAGCTCATTCGGAGTTACAGAATAAGAATTAAAAATCATACCGTGCACTGATTCGTGCAGGAATAAAATCTCCGAACGCTATAAGCAACTTTTTCAAACCAAAAAGGGTAAAACTTGGCACTTTATTGAAAATTCCAGAACCTAAACTAGACACAAAGTCTCTTGTTACAGCAAGAGGACACAAAGAAAATCACACAAAAAATAACCGGGTTGCCTCCCGCAAAGCGCTTTCTTTATAGCCATATAGCTAGGCTTCTTACTTGTTGTTTATTGTGGACGAAGCTCATGAGGGAGCTTGAACTTTGGTGGTTCCCTCTTCCTTGGGAAGTGTTCCATGCACTTCTTGTGTGGGAACTGAAACTTCACATTCCCTTCTTTGAATCAATGATGGCACCTGTGGTACGAAGAAAAGGTCTTCCAAGAATAATAGGACTAGAGGTTTTATTCCCCATATCCATGATTAGAAAATCCACAGGCACAAAAGTCATATGTAACTCCACCATAACATCACTTACTTTTCCTAAAGCATGTTTAATAGAGTCATCAGCAAGTGCAAGTTCAATGGAGCATTTTTCAAGATTTTTCAATTCAAGCACTTCATATAGTTCTTTAGATAAAACAGAGACACTAGATCCTAGATCAAGTATAGCATGGTGTGTCTCTTTTCCAATAGTTACTAGTACCTTAGGAATCCACATATCCCCAAGCTTAGGTGGTATCATAGCCTCTTGGTTGTACCTAGCAATCTTTTCTTTCAAGACATGATTAGCAATATAAGAACCAAAGCCAGCTTGATTAGTGTTGATGGAAGGATCACTTGCAAGTTTTTGTAAGATAGATATTAATTCATGCAAGCTACATTTTCTAAGTCAAGCAAAGGATCCTTGACTTCACTAAGCATTTTAACTTCCTCAACTTTCTTTTCTCTATTGTATAGGTTGAATATTTCATAACGGTCATCAAAGACATCTTCAGGTACTTGGGCTTTTTCTAAACTTTCTTTAATTCTTACTTCCAAAAGCAAGCCATCAAGTAAATAGTGAGTATCATTAGCAGCAGTATTCATGAAGGAATCCTCACATTCATTATCCAAAAAGACCCTAGAGGCTTCAGTCAAACCTCTATAAAACACATGCATGAGCATCCAATCTCTAAGACCATGTTCCATTCCAAAAGCTATGCCTCTAAACCTTTCCCATGTTTTCACTAGAGGTTCATCCTCTTCTTGTTTAAAGGTGATAAGTACTTGTCTTAGGTTACAAATCTTTTCAATGGAACAAAATCTTTCAACGAAAGCAGCTTTTAAATTAAACCAAGTGCTAAAATTTCCAGGTGGCCATCTTAATATCCAATCTAAGGCTTTTCCACCTAGGGAGTAAGGAAAAAGCTTAATTTTAACATTAGCATGGCTCAAGTTTAACATTTTGCACCTTTCATCAAACTTCTTAAGATGTGGTATAGGATCTTCTTTAGGTTTCCCATAAAAACGGTGTTCATAAATCACTTTCACGATATTAGGATCTACAACACATTTCTCAACAGGGATATTCATATCTTGGGGAAAGTTCTTAACACTAAATGGCCAAAAGGTTCGTTTCTCCATTTTAGCAAGTTTTTTTTGTATTTTTTATTTTTTATGCAAAACTGAAAATAAATATGCAAGCGGAATATGATATGCAATGACACTAACAAAACAAATAAATTGCTTTGTAAGTAAAGATGGATAAGATGGTGCTCACGTAGGTGCAACCTCCCCAAGCTTAGGTGTTAGCACAAGTTGGTGAAGTTGACTTCGTTGTGAGATGAATGCGATGATGCACACCCTTGGATAAATCTCTCAGCTATGATTCCCCGGCAACGGCGCCAGAAAACAGTCTTGATGGCCCTTGAAGAGGTTGATCTACGACGCCAGAAAACACTTTGTTGATCTCCGGTGCGTAGTTACCTGCGTCAAAAGTAAATGGGTTAGGTTGAGACTCCAAGTGCAGAGTGTGTAGTAGTGGAAGACTTTTTTCCCCACGAGGGGTGACTCGAGGGTTTAATATCGAACTCTCGGGGAATCAGTAGTGAAGATATATCTTCTTATCCTTCTTTTGGTTACCTACAAAACAAAGTTAAATGTTTTGGTCCTCAACCTCACCTGTGGTTGTCAAGCACAAGGTGTAAGAATGATATCAAGATAGTTATGCAATGCAAACAGGAAATAAATATGCAATGGTAAATGATATTTTTGGGTTTTTTAATGATGTATGCAAGATGAAAAGTATTTTTGTATTTTCGGATTTAATGATGGCTGAAAATAGAAAAGTGGTATATGGTGTTGGAAAGGTGTTTCTTATGATTAAAAATGGACCGGGGTTCATGGTTTCACAAATGCACTCTCTCTTTATAAAGTGGCAGACAATGGAACACACACAGAGTTAACATATGAGATTGCAACACAAAGTTTGATAACAAGTTACTTAGATATATGGGCATCACGTCCTAACATAGAGACCTTTTGATTATTAGTCTCTCTTATACTCCACCAAGATGCGAACCAAATCATAACACCTCAGTAATTAAGATGACTCAGAGTATAGCAATAAGTTTCATGACATGAAGTGAAAATAAGAACATGCTGGATCTAGTCACAGGAAGAAGCTTGGTCACCCTCAACCCTTGCAGCATGGTATTTTTGTTTATCCCTAGTGAGGTAACAAAGTAAGGTAAACACCCAAGTGGATCGCGATATTAAGTTGTCAGCTTACCGCACTCACCACTCCCCGTTACTCCAACTAATGCACATTCCCCCACACACGCTCTCATAAACATGCTTGATCATAACAAGTAGACAAGAACGGGGTACATAATATGCATCTATACTCATAACTGAAACAAACATTGCAATCTCAAACATATATTAACTCATAGAAAGATCCACCACATAGGTATTACAAATATGACCGTAATCATGTTCAGCAGCTCATACGGTACTAATTAGTGAAGCTCAAGAGAGGAGAGATACATAAGTTACTTCCACAAACCCATAGTCCAGAGGTGGACTACTCCCTCTTCATCATGGAGACGGTGGAGAAGTCGATGGAGAGGATGGAGACCACACCGGCAGCGCCCCGCCGGAGTTTTCCCCCTCCAATCTGCAGCTCCTGATCTCCGTTTCGGTGTTTCTGTGTTTGTGCGGCGCTCCCTTCGCGAAACGCCAGGGGACCTTTTTTATAGGCGTTTTTAGGTCAAGACGGAGTCGGTGGACGAAAGATCGACGGCAGCGGAGCCACGAGGCCCAAATGAGTGGGCCCCACGCGGCCACAGTACCTGGCCGCGTGGGCCACCCCCTTTCTGCCTTCTGGCCTCCGTTTGCTTGCTTCCTTCGCTCCGAGGTCTTCTCCTTCCAAAATACTGACGCCTGTATTTTTCCATAATTTTTAGACGACGTTTGGGTCCCTGAAACATAAAAGGAAAGAAATAGGGTTTTCTGCCTGCGCAGTGTTAATTCCATAAAAATAGGAAACAATTGATTTATTTCCTAAAATCATTAAATAACAGTAATATAACCCTTATATGATGCAAATATGATTGGAATATGTGTGATATAATGCAAAGTTCATGTATGCATTTTACATGCATCAGCGGTGCTCAAGGTCTGCATGAAATAGGTGGTCTACTGAGTCATGAAGCCGATGGCCGGCCGACGATTGTGACGAAGCTTAGGGCGTGTTCGGCAACCCTCCAAATCCATCAAATTCGTTGATCCGGCTCCTCCGACGCGAAAACTGATTCCCGGCCGGAGCAGTTTACCTTCGGCGCTGCTCCACGCTCATGTTCGCGAAAGTGGCTGGGCCAGCATGTTAGTTCGGCCTTTCTTAGGGAATTTCATGGGCGGCCCTCGTTAGATGTGCTAAAATTGAGCCCAAGACGTGCTAGTTCACCTTTGTTGTTCCTCTTCCCAGCCCCCATCGATTCCCCACACGGGCACAGTCCCAATTCCCCCCGTCGGCCGTCAAGGTCGTGCCGGAGCAGCGACCATGAAAGAGGATGGAGGCGGCGTTGGGGTCGTAGCCAGATGTGGCGTCGGGTTGGTGGCGGTCAAGGCCATGTCGACATGCATATTCTTGGCTCG
This sequence comes from Poa pratensis, assembly GCA_947311845.1. NCBI lineage: Eukaryota > Viridiplantae > Streptophyta > Magnoliopsida > Poales > Poaceae > Poa > Poa pratensis. Next base: position 37,779,328 of record CAMZMU010000110.1, read on the forward strand.
AGAATGGGTCGGGAGATGCAGGGTAGTTGGCTGGAGCAGCGGCTGGGGCCGGCCGTGGATGCCGCCGGTGGAGACCTGCTGGCGGGAGCTCCTCAATCTGGAGGTGGAGGCGGGCGAGTCGGGGGAGCAGTGTGGTGATGTGCGAGATGGGAAAGATAGTGCGGCGTGCGAGACAGCTCTGCTGGCGGCGGGCTAGAAGCTCCTGCGGCGGCCGGAGTCGCGAGGCGGCGGCGGATGTGGAGGGCGTCCATCGGAGGTCACGGGCGAGACGGCTGGATTCGTTTTGGGAGAGAACCCCTCCTGGCTCGCTCAGGGAGGAAAAAAAAAGCAGCGAAGGGTTTTCTTTTGACTTGGCGGTGGCATCTCTCCGTAATTTGGTGCTGCTCCGCGATGGACTGCTCCGTGGATCGACAAAAGAGGTGCTCCAAAATTTGTACGTGCAAATCGCCTAGCTTCTCGGATCTGGCTCCGCGGAGTTGACGTGTTCGGTGCTGCTCCGAGGTGCTCCGACGGGAAGCTGGAAGCTGGGCTGTTGCTGAACACGCCCTTAGTAGCATCAGGATCGGACGTCAGCGAGCGGCTAACAGAGGCAGTTCTCCATACGTCACAAGGCACGCACTGGTCAAGTGATGACAGCCTCAAGATCTCATAAAGGAACGAAAGGAGAAGGTGAATGAACAAGATGAATAGCATCACACGAACATGTGCAGCAGTGCCGATCAATCAGGTCCGAAGTCCCTCACTCCCTGTCTCTCGCTGAACTTGGAATCATCTCTGGTCCATCCTATTTGATCTAATAAAAAACAGTCTTACCAATCAGTTGCGACTGTTGGATAGGCAATGTTGCAATACTAAGCTGCATATTAGGACGACTTTTAACTACTTTCATTTTGATATGGCATTTTTACGAATAACTAGCATATTAACGATTGTTACCATCACTAGTAGGGAAAAGCCTACTAGTAGCGTGCGGAAAAGGGTTCTAGTAGCGTGCGGGCACACGCTACAATACTCGCGCTACTGCTAACGGTTACTAGTAGCTGCCAGAGACGGGGAAGACGAGCTTGGCAAGGTCCAGGAGCAAGGAGGAGAACCATGGGCAGTAGTGAGGAGGGCGTCGGGGATGAGCACAGCAGCCGCGGCGGCCATGGCCGTGGAGGGAGGAGGTCGGCGTCGCGGCCGTCTGCATGCTTGTAGGTGTGTGGGATCCGGCGGCGGAAGGGAGAGCAGAGGTGGGAAGAAGGCGCAGGGAAGGGAGAGCAGAGGTGTGTAAGATGAAGTGTGGAAAGTGGGGGTGGGTGCCTTATGAAAGTAGATCTGGACGAAAGTACTAGTAGCGTGCCCTTTTGGCCGCACGCCACTAGTAGACCATGTGTGCATCCTGCCAGAAAGTACTAGTAGCGGATACTAGTAGCGTGCACCTCCAAACCGCACGCTACTAGTACTTTCTGGATAGGGGTGGTCTCGACAAAAGTTAATAGTAGCGCGCGGCATGGCACCGCACGCTACTACTAGTTTGTAGTTGTAGCGTGCGTGCATACACACACGCTACTAGCACTTAGAAGCAGGGTGCCCTCTTTTCCGCACGCCACTAATAAGCAGGCCCCTATAAGCTTTTCCCTACTAGTGCATTGATGTAACCATAACAGTTGTTTCAAGTGTGAAAGTACAAAGAGTGTAGTCTATTAAAATGTTCTAGATCGAATGGAGGTGGCTAGAAGGGAATCTTGAGTATCTGCATTACACTATTTTCTTGCCGATAGTTCTTTTGATAAAGGTTTTATGCAGTTTCTATTTTACAAATATTAGAGATGTCTCATTCTCAAAGGCCTGTCAAATTACATAGCACTAATATTTTCCAATCATATTTAACTCTTGGTGTGGATCATATTTAGCATCAGCAACTCAGTATACAAAGATGTAGTCAGTTGAAATAAAAGTAATGATGGAGGCATTCTTATTCGTAGAGACGATCATTTTCAAACACTCCCATATATTCTAAATTATATTACCATAAAATATTGTACTACTAATTCCCGCCGCAACGCGCGGGGAATTATCTAGTTCGTCACAATAACGTGGTCGCTCATCTATGCGCATTAATTCACTCCATATATACCCTACATGATATATACATTGTACCTTGACGCCACATGTGAATATTGCCTCGATCTCGCGCAATAAAAAATCAGAAAGAAACAAACCGAAGGTCAAACTAATCAGAGCCTACTCATACTCTCATCAGGATCTCGAAGAAGAGGAGGAGTGCCCTGTGCTCTGCCCCTGGCAGTTATGCCCACCATCATCTCCAGATGCGACGAGGACAAAGGAGAGTTTGATATGTCTTATTCATTTCAAATATATATATCTCGTAATAAACTGAGTCACACGCCCTAACGTGTGTAAATAGTGCATTATGCTGTGTTTTTCATGTTCCGCAGAAGGAGATAGGTGCTTCTCGTAAACCATGGCTCCAGTCTGCGACATGGAGATATATAGGCGATAGTGTGGGAAGAACTCAAGTGCATATGCACGATGAGAGACAATGGCCTCACATGGAAGTCATCCTGCTGCTGCCATCCACTCGACTGCATCGGACCAAGCACGATGAGTTCCCCAAACTTAAGTCGCTGAAATGATGAAATAAGGAATCAAGGACCAAATTGTGATATGATTCGAATCTATGCTTGGAAAAAATATGTATGTACATTATGGATTAATTACGGCTTAATGTTTGTTGTTTCTATTTGGGTATCACAATGAGACATATCATGGATATGAACAGGTTTAATATATGGAACTTAACAGAACATTTGGCTATAGTAGAGGCGAATAACCCGATTCTGATGAAAGCGGAGACAAAGGGATCTATAAGAATCGTTGGAAAGAAAGGTATTTATGAAGAGACGAAGGTGTCTTGAGAAAGCCGTGAAAAAAAAAGGAATCCAACTGCATATGACACATCGGCCTCACATGTCATCGCATCATTGGCCTGTTTCGGAAAACAAACCCCACGGTCATACCAAAGGAAGATCAGCAGGTCCATCGGTAAGTTTTTATAGTATCTTTGTTTATAACTGGATATGTTTGATGTTTGTAAAACTTATTATAACTACTTGTGGAAGGATTCAAACTCAAAGGATTCGAAATTTGAATTTAACGTTGTTTCAGTTAAAACAAACATGGAAAAAGTCGAGACGGACCGTGCAGAACCCAAAGCCCAGCTCCGGCCCGGCCCATCTCCAGCCGCGTCGTCTTCTTCTTCTGCAACAAGAAAGAGAAAAGAGATTCCCGACAGGCTCATAAATAAAATACACAAGAAGAAAAAAGACAGAAATTGCTCTGCTCTCCCGACAGGTTCGCCGCCGCTAAACCCTAGCTCCAACCCCGGCCAGCGGCGTGCACTCAGGATCCGCGGAGATGCCGGCGGCTTCGTCGGAGGTGGGGTGGCTGCAGGCGGTGCAGGACGCCGTGGCCAACTCCTCCTCCTCCTCGCGCTCCGGCACCCCCGCCTTCTCCGACCAGGTCCTCGTCTCCGGGCCGCAGGGTACGTTCCATCTCCTCCTCCCCCCTCCTACGTTTCTAATTTGGGCGAATTGCTCCGATTGCTCCAGATTCTCTCTGTTCTCGCTCGGCAGATTGCTCCGATTTGGGCTAATTGGGGGCTGCTCGAATTGCGAGTGTCGCGACTAGTAATTTCGGATTGAGATGTCCGTACTGTACATTTGTACAATGTAGTAGTAGTAGTAGATGACGAACACTTCGGGAAACCCGTAAGACACTGGTGCCACATGTTTCTCCAAGTTTCCGTGGCCTATCATCAGAGCTGGAGAGTTGATAGAACGAGTTAAAAGCGATGTAGTCTGTAGTGAAACCTCCTGTGCTTCAGTAAACTCTGTATGGTAGCTGGTAGCACAACCAAAAAAATCACTTATGTTGTAATTTTGATGTCACACAATCTTAGGGTGTCGTGTCTACCATATACTGATATCTCTTGTTCCATATGATGCTACGGTTTTCTGTACCTTAAGGAGTGTTTGACCATAAGCAGCCCGAGAACAAGAATTGCCCTGGGTTGGGTATGTACTCTGTATTATTTGACATGTATATTTTGTAGCTTATGAACAGCAGATATTTGGCATTCACGCTAGATCACAACCCATGTCTGCTACACGATCCTACAAAACTTTTCTATCCCAAATGAACCCCTAGGCTTGTCAGGCACTTCCACTACCACGCCCACCATCCCTCTACCCTTCACCGCCTCATGCCCATCCTCCGGCACCAAAGTCTGTGGTACCTGATCTAGTTGAAATTATTTTTTTGGATCCTAATTAAAAGTTTGATCGATTCATTAGGCTTGTAGTTGATCGGAACTTGCTTGATCTTCCTAGGCTCAAGTTGGACCCATACAACATAGTCTACCATATGTTTTTCCACAGCTGTAATCAGTATTTAAGGCTTCAATCAATGAGTTATGATGTTATCTGTAATACAGATATGACAGGGGTAGAGCTCCGGTGCTTCAGTATAATTTTTCTTCTTTTTTTTGGTTTATTTGTATGACGACGCTCCAGTGTCTGTAGGATCTCTGCCCGGTTCATGCTAGATCACGCTTCCCCTGTCAATGACATGATTACTACGAATTACGCTATCACATGTTTGCCATTGTTGTCTCTGACCTCTCATTTGCCTCCCCAATCAAACCCCTATACTAGTTGCCACTCCCACAACCAACCTGCCCGCTGCCCTCCACCACCTCACTCTCATCCTCTTGTGCGCCCCCCCCCCCCCCCCCCCTGCCGGTACTGTGCATCTTACGGTGCCGCCCAAGTCCTGCTTCAGTGAGGATGGTGGCACCCTTTACCAGCGGCACACCACTCCCCAGGTGAAAACCCCTGAACTAGCTGAACGTTTCTAAATCTTAACAAAAAATTGGATCTGTTTGTGGTGCTGCTAGTTCATTTAAAATTTCTGGATATCCTTAGGTGAATGTTTTTGTTTATGTTGGTTATTTCTTTGCAAATCCGAGGTGAAAGATTTCCCCCTTAAGCTGAAAGTATTGATTTGCACTAGTATGAAGTTTTATCGAAATTTCCTAGTTAAAACGGTGAACGATTACAATCGAAAGTGTAAACATCCTCTGAAGGAACAGAGTCGGTGGAGGGCGGTCTGCATCTGCTGAGCAAGTTAGTTGCAGACGGCTGCCACATACACTCAGTCGTGCATGTGTGCTAAAGAGTAGAATTCTGCTCTGTTTTCTACCTTTGGTATCAGCTTTCTAGCCTTATTTTCAAGATTTATACCGCAATTGTAAGTTTTGTTTCCATGTCAACCTATAACACCAGAATCGCTGCTTATTATGCTCCTTGTAAGTGACATGCATTTGGTAATCTGCTGTACTTCAGCCGGGTCGTGTCTCTGTCGACTTGCACGAAGGTCGGCGCCATCAGCTTCGTGGTGGGCGTCGCGGTGGGCTTCACGCTGAAGAGAAGGCTGCGCCAGTGGGCTGCCAGGCTGCTCAAGCGGATCAAGGACGACAACTAGCTAGCTGTAGTGCAATGTCTCTGAAGTTCTGTTCGCAAGCGTATTCTATTTACTCTCTAGCCCCAGGCTGAACCTACTTGATTGCTTGGATTAGCTGTGATGGATCATAGAAGATAGCACATTTGTAAGACTGTATAACTGCGACTCCCTTTTAGGGGATCTTTACTGGCAATTGTGGTTATGAGCAGGTACTGCCATGTATATCTTCTCGCTGGTCGTATTCTGTGTTCTCCCTTGGCAGATGTAGTCGTCTTGCTACTGTTAGTACTGTTTTCATGGTTGGTTGCTGAAAACTGATGAGCTAATGTTTTTTGGGCATGCAGTTCCAGCCTGTGCTTTTGCATGCTTCTAGGATTTATCATTGACTAAACCCAGATATTTTTTTTTGTAAATATAGTATTTAATTTTTCAAGATAAAGGGTTCAATGGATCTCGGGGGCAAAATGACTTTTCCGATATATCATCAGGCTTGCCTCTTTAATTGCACATACATGGATGTTGAAGCACAACTTTACCTTATTAAGTTAATCGGGTCCGAAGCACCAGCTAATGGCCCGTGGAAACTTAATTTATTGTAGCCATTGTTTTCAGTGTTAAGTATTCATCTAGTATATTTTTTGGCTGTTTGAGCTAGTGCCTTCACTAATCCTCTTTTGGCATCAAATGATAAAATAGTTGACCCTTCTCACGCGAAGGAAGACGTAATCTTGAGCACAAATATGCCCTTAATTTTGAAGCACCTAGCTGACATTGTCTGGAAAATACAAAAATAAAATTGAGCATGGTTAGGCATAAGCATGAACTCATTTTCCCAAAAAAGAATTACTAGCATGAACTACTAGAGATGTATCTTAACTATCGGGGAAAAACCAAGTTGCAGTCCATGGACCGTGAGGAGCCACCTGTTTCTCCAATGGCAAGGGTGACCATGTCCTTTCTCTGATGTTGTAAATGCCAGAGTAGACGCGCCCCATCCTCTCGTTCAGAAAGTAGATGCAATCCTCCTGAGCTCCAACGCATTGTCCAGCTGGGAGCGACTCTGAGCAGCCTTCACTGAGAAAGAGAGCACGCCCCATCAGTGTATTGATCTTTCTCCACTGTCCTTGTCCGCTGCTCATGTCCACCGCCTCGAAGACCTGAAACAAAGGCTGGCTTGGAAGCTCCCTCTTTTGTTACACCATCAACAGCCGATCATCCGACGCAACTAGGTAGTGTGGAAGACCATCTTTCGGCATGCTGATTATGCATCGTATGTCGAGAAGCTTGTCGCCAGCAGCGAAGTCTATGGGCCTATGGCATAAAGTCGAGGAGGGTGCGCCGTCACTTGTTCCGGCGAGGAGCTTGTCTTGGAAGAGTGCGATGTCGTGGATATAATAGCAACCGGTGTCGGAAGGGGGTTTCCACCCCAATACCTGGGGCGGTGAATCGAGAATTTTAGGTCATAGCACAAATTGAGGATGACGTGATTGGACACCACCACCACCTTGTGGATGCTGTGTACCATGCCCTGGACGTCGATGTGCCGAGCGGCCGTCGTCTCCCGGTCCGGGAGAGAGGGTTCATCAGGGAGCATCCTAGGTCGGTGTGCACGATGAAGAGCATGCTGCCGGTGGAGACGCCGCGGGTGACGGCGTCCGGGATGAGCTCACAGCGGTGGACCTCGCTGTCGGCGAGGCTGAGGAAGGTGCCGTCGCATTGTAGGATCCAAGGGAGTGTCCGTGGCAGGAGCGGAAGATGCATGCGAGCGCCGTCGCGCCAGGAGCGGCAGACCGCCCGGAGGCAAACGCGGCCGGCGTGAGATTGCACGCGCTGGAGCACGAGGCCGAAGAGCTCCGGCGGGAGGTCCTGCCATGGTGGACGGTGGCCACGCACACTCGGCGGCTCCAGTGCCTTCATCGCGAACTGATCCTGTAGCGATCAACTTGGATCTTGTGTATGAGTTTGGAGTCCGAGTACAGCTCAAACTCGGACGGAAAAGGACTCCTTTTTGAGTTAGGTCGGTTAGGATGTCGAGTTAGAGCATCTCTAGCAGAACCCGCAAAACGGTCAAACCCGCAAAATAACCGCCGGATGCGGATTCGAAACCTTAAAAACGTAAAGAGCAGAACCCTCAAAACTCCCCGACCCGTAAAAGATTTTGAGGGGCCCCGTGAATCCGGCCCTCGAAACCATGAAAGCAAGGTTTCCATCCCGGCCCGCAGACGGAACCGCATCCTCTTCTATCGTTGGCGCGAGGGAAGATTCAGCCCTCGAACCGCCGCCGCCACCGCCACCGCTTTCTCTTCCCCCACTCCGGCCATCGCGCGCCTTGCCCCATCGTTGCCATGAGCTCCTCCGACCCGTCCCTGGTGACCGTCCCGGTCGGGGCGACGCCATCGACAGATCCAGCTGGCCGGGCAGAGCTCGGCACCGCCGTCGCCGCTGCTGCTCCATTGGCGCAGACGAAGCGGAGAAGACTGGGGACCGCAGGCGCGGCCCAAATCTTAGTTGCGGCTACCGGCGCCGCCGCCGCTGCCGCGGGCACTCCCGCCGCCGCGGCTCCGAAGAAGAGGGCGCCCATGCGGAAGGTCAGGGTCAGCGCCGGCGCTGCTGCAGACGAACCTACGCCCGCGAATGTCTCCGGGACCGAAAGGTATGAACAAACCACCCTCCGCCGCCTATTTGTGAAATTATGCTTGGTACTATCAAAATTGTTCTTCCAAATTGCAGCACGCAAGCTTTCATGGACATGCTTGGGTCGGTTGAGATCAACAACCCTCCGCTCGGCAATTTCGGCTACAACGAGGCCGACGGTGGCGTCGATGGTGGTGCGGGCGAAGAAGACAACGAGGTCGAGGAGGTGGACGGGGCAACACTTTCCCGGAGAGGTACGAATTACACCGTTTTGGAGGACCAAACATTGATCCGTGCTTGGGAGAGTATTTCTCTCGATGCAACTCACGGCAATGATCAAACCAAGGATCGGTATTGGCAAAGAGTGGAGGACAAGTTCTTCCAACTCATGCCACGCAATGGCCGAACGGTGCCTCGGACCTTTCGATCACTACAAGTCTGTTGGGAAATGATCAAAACAACATGTTCTCGGTGGAGTGGATGTTTGTAACAAGTGATTAATGCTCCTCCGAGTGGTACCGTAGAGGGTGATTGGGTGAGTTAAATAACCATCGCTATTGTTCACCGTTGGTATATGTAACCATTGCTATTGTTCTCCATTGGTACATGTAACCATTGTAGGAGCGCATTGCAAGAGAAAGGTTCAAGGACATGCCCGCATCCAAGAAGAAGCCATTTGTCCTTGATCATTGTTGGAAAATTCTCCAACATAGCGAGAAATGGAGGTTGAGGGACCAAGAGCCAAAAAAAGGGGAAATACGTGTTGAGGATGACTCCGATGATGATCAAGGTGGGAGGAACAAGAACAAGCCCGAAGGCAACAAGAAAGCCAAGGAAAGAGTGGCGAAGCAACTTGAGGCACAAAGCTTGAGAGAGAAGCTTGATGAAATGGTGAAATCCAATGAGACCATGGTGGCCAAGACATTGGAGGCAAAGCACCAATTGGCCGAGAAGAAAGCTCAAGAGAAGAAAGAAAAGTGGAAACTACTCCGTGAAGAAGGGAAACGCAAGGCCGAGATTGAGGCTATAAGAGTCTCGGCGGAGGAGAACAAGTCCGTGGCCAAGCTCTTGGCCAAGGAGAACATGATCATGATGATGAACCGAAATGAAATGGATGAAGTCACCTTGGAGTGACATGACATCGCAAGGAAGGAGATATTGCATCGAAGAAAACAAGCGATGCTAAAAACTAGCGGTGGTGGTGGTGCCGGCGGTGGTGGTCGTGTTGACGCAGCGGCCAATGGTGGTGGTGGTGGTTCTGTGGCAGCCGACGGTGGTGCTGCTTTGGCAGCCGGCGGTGGTGGAGGTGATGGTGATGTCTTGGTGTAGGGTCTTTCGATGATGCGGATGGTCTTTTTGGAAGCAATTTTTGGGTCATACGGATGGGAAACTATGTTAATTGCCGTCTTTAGATTCAAGAAACTATATTATTTGCTAAATTAATGTCGAATTTGTGAGCAATTTGACATTTACGATATTCATGCATTTTTCATGTTTTGCATATACAGTTTCTAAACGAGGCGCGGCGGAGCAGAAACCGCAAAGCCGAACCTCAAAACATCTCGTTTCTAGCCAAAAAAACGCGCATTCCCTGACCCTTAAAACAGTTTTGCGGGTTCGCGTTTTGCGGGTACTGTTAGAGATGCTAGTACAGAGCGCCCGATTTGCAGGTTCAGCAAGAGCGCACGGAGTTTGATTGCAGGTTCGGTCTCGTCATAGTCAATGACTGGACGAGTGTTTTGTATCGGGTCGCGTCTATCTCGCGATTAGGGAGTCCACGACATATACACAGAGAAAAAGGCAATCATGATTTTTTCTTCCATGGACCTCACATTGGGAAATCATAAAAAATGCACAAGTCACACATACTCTCCATCCGTGGTAGCTTCCTCGGGTACGCCGTCCGGAATCCAGAAGAAATACTAAATCTTTGTCGAGTGTCAGTTAGGGGACACTTGGTAAAGGGGGCACATCGTCACCTTTCCTTCGCCCGCGAACGGCGGTGACACATTTGAGCTGTGTTTGCCGAGTGTTGCGCTACTTACTGACCATGGTTTACTTTTTATTGAACTTCGTGCGCTTTATTTGTCGAGTGTATCTAGTTGGACACTTGCCAAAGAGCGGCTTTGCCGAGTGTATGTAGCAAAGAGTCGACTGTGCGATGAAGTGCACTCGACACGAAGTCGCCAACACTTGGCAAACTGACAATTTCTGATAGTGATAAATGAATATGGAGTGGAACTGGTTCAAAACATTCTTGTATTCCAAAATTATTTTGGCTCTAGGCCAAAAACGTACTTTTTATTTAGGACACGTCTAGCGGGCGCCCGGGCGCCCGGACGTAGATATGAACGCTCACTGCCACGTTGGACACGAAAGCGACCTGTCCCCTGACGCATGGGCGTTTGATCCGGCTAGCGCCGCCCTCCCAGCTCCAACTCGCGCCGCCGGAGAGCCCCGACCCCACCCGAGCCGTCGCCCGGGCCAACTTCACCGCGCGCCGCCGGGAGGGCCCCAGCTCCACCGCGTGCCGCCGGGAGCGAGGGTGTCGTCCTCGGCTCCGCTCCGCTGTGGCGCAACGACAGCTACAGAGCTGAGGATAAGGCCGAAGGCGACGACGGTGGGGTTGAGCTGGCCCAGGTCCCCGTCACCTCCGGATCGTGCTCCCGCTGCCGTGTGCTCCTGCTGGCCACCGTCGCCGGAGTGCGCGCCACGGCGTGCTCCTTCTCGTCACCGCCGTGGTGCCCGTCTCCTCCCCGGGCATCCTCCATGCCGCCCAAGGCTCAGCCGCCGTTCTTGGTCCTGCGTTGCCGAGTGCCATAAATCCAGCGATTCCTATCATCAGTGTGTTTGGCGTGCGTGTGTAGGCTAGCTAGGAGCAATTCCTCTTGCTTAGTTTGCGCGTGTGTCTCAGCGAGTGCGCATCAACTATCTCTACGTGCTGCCGACGTTGACCATGTGCAGTAGCAGCAGCATATTTTTTCGGCCCTGTACTGTACCCATTTGTTGCTGGTGAGAGCCAAAAATTCTGATGAGATGAGCCAAATGCGCGTGTCTAAACAGCTAATTGCTTAATGGTAGTGTGAATTGCCGATATCTCATACCAAATTGCCTACTGTTGCCACGCAAAATTGCCGCGCGACACCACGATACCCGTCGTACTTTCGTGACGACGAACGGATGCTTTCCGAGCAAAGCAACAAAGATCCCCTCGCTTTCGTGGAGGAGAGACGACCGCTTTTCAGCGCAAAACGGCAAAGATCAACCAAACCCTAGGGCTGCTAGGATTTGGCAAAGTAGAAGAACGATAGATAAAACGATAAATAAAGAAGTAGATGTATTTTGTTGTATGTCGATTGGGGGGTTTCAATCGGCCGTGGCCTATACATTTATATGTAGGCACGCTGGACTTGGCGTATAGGAAAAGGAGTCTAAACCTGAACCGACTAGCATATGCCCTTGTTGATTCGGTTACATCCGTAGCAGCTCCATATCCCATGTCACGTACAAATACCTTTGGCCCACAAGGAAACTAATAAAATATCCAGCCACGATGCTAATCATACCATCTAATGAAGATCTCATACTACTCGTGCATCACCATGCATATTTGATTTTCCTTGCTGCACGTCTCCTTGTACGATAGCCTGGAACTTCAGCCTGCATATCTTAGGCCCGTTAGGAATTCTCCTAAGCAGCGACGTGCTAGCTCGACGTATTTCAGAATCTGGTCAGGAGTTGTCCTAGGAGCAGTTCATGCAAAATACCTGTAGCAACACTTGAGCAATGTAATCAGATGATTAGCTAAATCAGTAAATAAATTAATTTGGCTCATCCTGAAAACTGCTAGCCAAATTAGACCATGAACACATGCCCCCCTGTTTTTGGTGCAATTGCTCGCATTTACCAAAAACACTATAGCAATACCTTAGGATGATATATTGATCACTTCATCAGCTCATTAGTTTCTTAGGGCGATGTCCAAACAACACATCGGCCAAATATTCTTAGGACGATATTGAATAATATATCGGCCATAGCACCATCAAGCAGCCTCGTACATGCTAGGATAGCACTCTTTCAAATATTTTCCATTGAGAGTTCTGAACAACTTCTCCCCTTGCTTTTCTCCAACTTCAGCCTCCGGCCTGCAAAATCCAGCAGGTAACACCAAGACCATATTAACATCCATACCATTAGGTATATCTTCACCATTTTCTGAGTTCTCATCATGCATCGTGTCATCTGCGGATTTATTTCCTCCACCACAATGTGCTTCTTCCTCCAATTTTTTCTAGGAATCATTGGTCTTTCTTGATTGACCAATTCATTGTGTTTTTTCTCAGCTATTTTTTCCTTGATCTCCAATGCCCGCAGCCGCTGTACTCGTCGTTTCTGAGTGTTTGTTAGTCCCGTCGGGCACCAACGAGGTCCTGGTTTGGTACCTGGAGCAACTGATTTAATTTTGCTGCCCCCCGAGTCTCTCGGCCTGTAGCGTCGTGTTGTTGTTCTTGGGATAAATATTCTATCCTTGGCCGAAGTAACTCTCAGCTGATCAGATGTACTACCGATTTCAAATATTCTGTTGCCTCTCGCATGTCGATCAGTAGACGCATCAGCTGACTCACTAGTGATAGCTGGTACAACCGCCTTCTCTGAATGTATCTGTGCATCACGCTTCAAACTAGAACATACGCTCGTGTCTTGTGCTGTAATATTCTTGGTGCAGCCATGTTCAGGTCCATCACCTGTGACAATATGCTCTGTATGGCTTTCACGGTTTACCGGCATCCACTTAAATTTCTGACCACCTCTGTTTACTGTGCCAAAACCATTTGGAGACAAACTCGTTGATGCTCCTGGGCTACTGTTTCTCTTGACTGAATTGGTACATGTGCTAGCTGAACCAAATTTCATACTAGTAGTAGTAGAAGATGCAGCAACGGTATTACCAAAATATTTGTCTTGTGTAGCAACATCTTTTTTCTGCACCGATCCACTCCCTACTGCATCAGCTATTTTTGCTTCCATACTATCATCGACACCTTTATCTGATTGGCTTCCTCCAAGCTTCGGACCATGAGAAGCAACAGAATCATCTGATTTTTGTACAGGCCAACTTTCGGCACGCCTCACTGGGACCCAAATAAGCTTGCGTCCATCCTTCAAATTCTTGTAATTTGCATTGCGTACCAGTGATCGGTTCCCTTGAATAATAGTTGCATTACATGGTTGAACTTCCCGATTAGACCGAGCTCTTTTCTTATGCATCGGTCCTCTGTACATAGGTCCTGAAGGAATCCATTGTCGCTGAAAATAATCTGCTGGCCCTGTATGGTATGGTGCCCAAGGACAAAAATCCCTCGGACAAAATTGTGTATGCATAGGAGGTGTGCAGCCCCAGTAAGCCGACTTCATTGGATAGTACAGCTGCTGATCATACGAATTTCTTCTCCATCGCTCATGACCACCATGTTCATAAGGAGACCTAGGACGCCTAACACTTCCAAACCGATTAAACACATTGTTGGTCTTGCGTGAAGTATATTTTTCCAACAACATGCTAACTTTCGGCTTTATTCTTGGAGCTTGTCTTCTTTTGCCATTGACTTTCCATGCCCCCACTTCTGAATTTTTTGGCTTGGTCATTCTCGGTGCAGCATTATCATCAACCAGAACATTTTTTCCTTTGGTAGATTCGGTCTGATGCGGCCGAATTAGCACTTTCTTTTTTTCAAACTCGATCTCATTGATAGGAAAAGGATCATCGTCGAGCTTCATTTTAGTACTTTGTGTAAATGTCAATCGTCCGTCATCAATGGCCGATTGCACCTGTCTACGAAACATAGTACAATCATTAGTAGAGTGAGAAAACGAATTGTGCAACTTACAATAAACCCCTTTACCCAATTCTTCTCGAGATGGAATAGCATGACCTTCCCTCACTCTAATTATTTTTCCTTGCAGCAATATATCAAAAATCATATCACACTTGCTAACATCAAAAGTATACTTCATTTCCTCTTTTCTAGCAGGTGTAGGTTTCAAAGCAGGACATGCAAAAGGTTTTGACTTCGGCGATTGAACCCACTCGGCTACGCCTATGTTAGCGTCATCCTCACTAGCCGAATCATCATATTCTAAAGCATTAACCGTCTGGTTATCCTTCTCTTTTTCCCCTGTAAACCGGCGATATTGTTTAACTTCCTTAGCACGGTTTTCTTGGGTGGAGTCGAAATAATCAGGGCATGGATTTTGATATGAACGTGATCTACCCTCAGGCTCTAAACCAAATTCTCTAAGTATACTAGGAAGCTTATCCTTAAAATTTTCATTGGGTTGTAGAGAACTTGTTTGTGGAATAGATGAAACGCAAGCACGCGGTGAAATCTCCGGCAATAAAATTAGAGCATGTGATGTTTGCAACAGAGATCCACTAACATATGAATAGGGTACCGGCCCGTACGGAACCCCGGTACCGACATGCGGCAGCGGTGGTGTATTGTATGCTACCGTCTGGTAACTAGCTTGCTGCAAATTAGAATTGAAGTCTCCACTTCGGTTATCGCTGTGATAATTTTGTGCAACCGAAGTTAAAATAGTAGGATGAGCAACGCTAGAAATAAAATTGTTAGCCGAACTGATATAGTTTCGGCCACTTTGATCGTTGCTTAAAGAAACATGAGGCTGTTGTGCAATGTTAGCCGACGCGCCCGAGTTAGGAAGATTTATTAATCCAGCCAGAGGCATCAGCTTTTGAGCAGAATTTTCATCGCTACTAGGCAACAGTACTGAGCGAACATGACTAGAAAAACTAATTTCAAGCTGCTCCTTCGATTTCTCAACTCTATTAGCTGCTGATTGACTAATTGTGCTTGCCGTAGTTGACATATCAGAATCATGCTTACTAGCTACGGATGCATAAACTAGATGAGCAATTTTTTCGGTTGGCTTTTTTACCTCAGCGCCGAGCAGATCGGATGGACTCGGCGCAACTACCTTCTTGACGACGCGGTTCCTCGTCTTCTGGTATTCAGCCAACCTCAGTTTTAGTTGTTCAGCCATATATTCTTCAACCTCCCGTTCAACCTCGCGCCGATCATCTTTCGACAGATCGTCGAGTGTAACGGCGATGGTGTTGTCCGGGTCGATGTCGCTCCTGTTCTTGAGGTCGGTTGTCATAATATGTGTCCTTGTTCTTCGTCCCCAGCGGAGTCGCCAATTGTGTTGCCACGCAAAATTGCCGCGCGACACCACGATACCCGTCGTACTTTCGTGACGACGAACGGATGCTTTCCGAGCAAAGCAACAAAGATCCCCTCGCTTTCGTGGAGGAGAGACGACCGCTTTTCAGCGCAAAACGGCAAAGATCAACCAAACCCTAGGGCTGCTAGGATTTGGCAAAGTAGAAGAACGATAGATAAAACGATAAATAAAGAAGTAGATGTATTTTGTTGTATGTCGATTGGGGGGTTTCAATCGGCCGTGGCCTATACATTTATATGTAGGCACGCTGGACTTGGCGTATAGGAAAAGGAGTCTAAACCTGAACCGACTAGCATATGCCCTTGTTGATTCGGTTACATCCGTAGCAGCTCCATATCCCATGTCACGTACAAATACCTTTGGCCCACAAGGAAACTAATAAAATATCCAGCCACGATGCTAATCATACCATCTAATGAAGATCTCATACTACTCGTGCATCACCATGCATATTTGATTTTCCTTGCTGCACGTCTCCTTGTACGATAGCCTGGAACTTCAGCCTGCATATCTTAGGCCCGTTAGGAATTCTCCTAAGCAGCGACGTGCTAGCTCGACGTATTTCAGAATCTGGTCAGGAGTTGTCCTAGGAGCAGTTCATGCAAAATACCTGTAGCAACACTTGAGCAATGTAATCAGATGATTAGCTAAATCAGTAAATAAATTAATTTGGCTCATCCTGAAAACTGCTAGCCAAATTAGACCATGAACACCTACTGCACCCAAAAAAAATTAAGAGCAACTTTGAAGCTACGCGAGGCAACTTTGATGCTATAGGAGACAATTTTTTTTTCAGTTTTGGAATTCTCGAGATGAACTTATCTCATTTACCCTCCGCCCGAGGAGCTAGAACGCCGCCGGTTCCATTGCTCCGCGCGCGGCCGCCATCCTCGCAGGCGAGATCGAACGTCACCGTCCCCTTGCTCCGGACGCAAACCACTCTTGATTCCGGCATCCAGCTCCACCGCGCGCGAGTCCAACCACCCTTCGATTTCCTACTCTCCTCATCTACGATGACCGCGCTTCGACAAGGAGAAGAAGGTGGAGTAGCAAATTTGGTGTGTGTTGAGAAAACTTCATAATAAAGGTAAGCAACTTTGTTATATACTGAGACAACTTCCCAATAGTGACAAGAAACTTTGTTGTATATTGAGACAACCGTAAGAAACTTTGATGTCCGCTTCACAACAGTGTATGGTAAGCAACTCCATAACATCGGTAGGCAACTTGACAGCATCGGTAAGCAACTCCATAACATCTAAAAGCAACTTTGGTTCTAGGCGAGGCAACTTTAAAGTAACTTTGGAGTGATGCTTCATCGGTAGGCAACTTGATAACATCGGTAATAAACTTGACAACATCAGTAAGCAACCCCATAACATCTAAAAGCCACTTTGGTGCTAGGCGAGGCAACTTTGGAGTGCGATGAAGCAACATCACAACCTCGGTAGGCAACTTGACATCATCAGTAAGCAACTCCATAACATCTATTTTTTTTGAAACGAGGCAAAATCTTTGCCTTTTATATTGATATAGGAGAAGCAAACATGACACGGCCGAGACCAAAAAGAAAAAAGTCATACATGGCAGGGCGTACTAGACGAAAGAAAAGTAGCCCCGTGAGGATCCAAATCATCCTACTCCGTCTAATAACTCCATAACATCTATAAGCAACTTTGGTCCTAGGTGAGGTATCACAACCTCGATAGGCAACTTGACAGCATCGGTAAGCAACTCCATAACATCTAAAAGCAACTTTGGTCCTAGGCGAGGCAACTTTGGAGTGCGATGAAGCAACGTCACAACATCAGTAGACAACTTGATAGTATCGGTAAGCAACTCCATAACATCTAAGAGCAACTTTGGAGTGCGGTGAAGCACACAACATCGGTAGGCAACTTGACAACATTGGTAAGCAACTCCATAACATCTAAAAGCAACTTTGGTCCTAAGCGAGGCAACTTTGGAGTGCGATGAAGCAACATCACAACATCGGTAAGCAACTTGACAACATTGGTAAGCAACTCCATAACATCTAAAAGCAACTTTGGTCCTAAGCGAGGCAACTTTGGAGTGCGATGAAGCAACATCGCAACATCGGTAGACAACTTGACAACATCAGTAAGCAACTCCATAACATCTAAAAGCAAATTTGGTTCTAGGCGAGGCAAATTTGGAGTGCGATGAAGCAACATCGCGACATCCGTAGGCAACTTGAAAACATCGGTAAGCAACTCCATAACAACTAAAAGGAACTTTGGTTCTAGACGAAACAACTTTGGTGTGCGATGAAGCAACATGAAAACGTCGGTAGGAAACTTCGCAACAATGGTAAGCAACTCCACAACAATTAAAATTAACAGCGCTAAACAACTTTGGTGAGCGATAAGATAACTTCACAACATGAAGCAACATCACCACATCGGTAGGAAACTTGAAAACATCGGTAAGCAACTCCATAACAACTAAAAGCAACTTTGGTTCTAGACGAAACAACTTTGGTGTGCGGTGAAGCAACATGAAAACATCGGTAGGAAACTTCGCAACAATGGTAAGCAACTCCACAACAATTAAAATTAACAACGGTAAACAACTTTGGTGAGCGATAAGATAACTTCGCAACATGGCTAAGCAACTACACAACATGTAAAAACAAATTTAGTACGAGGCGATGCCACTTTAGTGTGTGTTGAGGCAACTTCGCAACAGTGGTAAGAAACTTTGGTGTGAAATGAGACAACTTCGCAAAAGCGGTAAGCAACTCCACTAAAGTTGCGTCGCCTCTAAAAAGCAATTCTAGTAGAGTTGCATGTAATTTTACAATGTTATTAGGCAACTAGATTGGTAATTAGGCAACTTCCTAAAAGGTGGCACACAACTTCACAAAATATGACATGATGTGCGGAGGAAATAGCGTGGCGTCGAGACAGCCCTGCAAGGCAGAAACCGCGAAATGGCGTCGATGTCGGCGACGACTTCTCACCATCGGGGGCGGATGAGGAGCGGAGGTAGCCTCTCACCGGCGGGGGAGCAGAGACGGCATGTGGCCTCGCGTTGTTACAAGGAGGCGGTGCCTGACTTTGTGTGGGTGCGGGGAGAACCAGGGGACGTAGGCAACTTTTGTTCGTGATGAGACAACTTCACAACAACGGTAAGCAACTCCACAACAAGTAAAACCACAATTTTGATACGAGGCGAATCAATTTTGCGCACAACTTAACAGTAGCGCTAGTCAACTTTGGGGTGTGACGAGACAACTTTATAACAACAGTAAGCAACTAAACGACACTTAAAGACAACTTTGATACAAGGCAAAGCAATTTTGGTTTGCGGTGATGCAACTTCATAACAACGATAATTTCACAACAATAGAGCAACTTTATAAACAATTTCATATTAGGCACTTCATAGACAATAATGCATATCACAGAAGATCCTGCTTGAAGTACTTGTCTTTTAGGAGAGAGAAGGGGAGTAAGAAGTCAATACACAAAAAGTTACCACACACGCTAGTGTCTCTCACACACGGAGATTATCTCATCGAAATCAACAGAGCAAAGCCATGCCTGAGCTAGTGCATCGAGGCTTCTTTGCTCCGAACTGCTCCAGGCTTGATATGCCCTGTAAAATCGAAGGCGATCTCTCGGCGCTGGCATGTCTTCTTCATCCTTTCTGATTTTGGCCCAGTCGACTCGAGCTCACGCTGCAAGCTTCGGCTTGATCTGCTGCTACCGCTGCTGTCTAGCGCGTGGGTGCTACTCTTGCTGCTGCTGCCGAAGGCACGTGCGGAGCGAGCTGGACAGACGGGGCAACTGTCCTCCGTCCAGGAGTGCGGCAGGGGACTCGCGGCGAGATTGGGTAGGCAAGTTCATCTTGCTCCGGCGCTCTGCTCTGTCCCTCCTGGCGCCGGCGACAACCCAGGCGGCGCGATGCTGCTCTTCTACGACGACGGCGCGGGGTGCGGGCTCCGCCTGCTGCCGGCCAGAGAGCTTGTCCAACTCTCTCATGGTTTCCAGGTGGCGCGGTGATGTGGATGGCCGCCATGGCGCCATGGCGCGATTTGGGGGAGGAGGAACGGGTCAGGGTGGGACGAGATTAGCGGGTGGGGCTTGTCGCGTAGCGTGAGCGCTGGACACAACGAAATAGCGCAGCTGCGCTTTGTGGTATTTCCCTTTTATTTATTTATCACGCTTCCGATAAGACTTTGCTTGAGGTACATATTATTCATTGACTTATTGTTTTTCGTCTTAAGATGGCCCGTGGCTAAGCCATATATATTGGACTCCTCGATAGGTTTGAGATTTGAGGGCTAGTACCCTATATCTAACGTAGGTTAAGAGGCCGGACGGCACACGTACGTACCATTGGGAACTTTGAGTATAGGCATCCATCCGATCGAGGGAAAACTTAGGGCAATACAACTGATCCCAGTCGTTTACGTGCCTCCTTCGTCGACTTCCTCCATCGATCGGTCACCGGCGGCCATGGGCAACGAAGCATCCACAAAAAAGGCTAGCCCCTCGACGACGCCCCTGCTGATCAGTTCAGTCCAGTGGCGGACATCGTACGGGCCGCCAAGGAAGAAGTCAGATTGCCGTCGTCGGAGCTAGGCTTAAACGCCCTATTCATCGGATGCAAGCAGAAGTACGACGACGCGCGCCATGCGTGCTCCGTCGAGAGGGAGACCACATCTGCGGGGACGGTGGCCTGCGTCAAGGCGGCCGACGAGTTCCGCGGGTGCCTGCAGGCCAACCTCGACGTCATCAAGGCGCTCGCAGAGAGCGCGCACACCATGAAAGAGGACGAGTATAGCCCGATCGGTGCCACTGCCCGGAAGTGAAGCATGCTTCTTCATCTCGAAGCTCGATCCGGCTGAGGTCGGCAATTGGTCGTCGTGGATCTCATTAATCTCCTAGTCAGCTTTTCCTTCTGTTTTACATTTTATTTATCTTTTCAAACTCTCTCTATATATCCTAGCTAGTGTGGATTGTCGCAAGATTAATTATGGCTGGGTCTCCAGCAGGCTGTTATCAATTTACTATTGATTTTCTTTTCCGTAAGATCAGATCTTGGTAGAGAGAGACGGATCGAGAGCTGAGTTGACCCGAAAAATTAGAGTTGGCAAGTTTTACAACACCTTCAGACCTAGATATTGCAGATCGCTCACCGGTGTTTAAAAAAAAAAAGATCTTCAACCGGCTGCTATATATTAAACGTATATGAACCAAGATATATTAAACGTATATGAACCAAGAAACTGTAGTAGTGCTCACTGTGCCGGTGGGTGCACTACTGGAATCAGGTAGTATGTGTGGCGCCCTGACCTGACTGCTATACAGTGATACTGTGTCCCCGGTTATCCGATACCACCGGACACATTATCAAAGCATAATAGAGAGATCAAGACTGTGGAACAACTGGCACATCACAGACTCTACGACACAAAAACATTATAAGCAACTCTTATAATAGAGAAAGATAGCAAATGACAAACAGAGGTCACAGACCCAACATTACATCATGCGGAAGCGAAGTGTGTTGTTCTAAACAACAAGAACCAAATTAGGGCCTAAGAGGCCTGCAAATAAACATCACAGCGCCAGCTGTTCCGGGATGTCCCAAGCTGCCACCTGGGAACCCCAGACTACTCGTCGACATCCACGAAGAACCCACCTTCGAGGTCGGTGAAATCCTCTCCTGAAAACAAGCAAACGACGTTGAGTTCGACGAACTCGCAAGATTAAGAGCTAATATATGCTCTATGATTGGCTTTCAAGGTTTTATGGCTGTTTTGCATAAAGCTGATTTTATTTGAAAAAGACATAACTCCAAGGCATCGACTAATCAGAATCTTTTAAAAGAGGGGTAAGAAAATAACTCTTTTCTCTTTTGATCACTTACTCACCATCAACCATCATCACCATCATTGTACCTGTTCATCAAAGGCACCTCCCCGAATCACCCTCAAGGAAGTCAATCTTGCATTCGTGAAATTGGTACCTCTAGTACCCAAGTTTTAATCATTCCGTTAAAGTTATTCTATGATCATCGTCCTTTCCCAAGTTGTCCGTAACCGTGGACACGGCTTTTCGAAAAGATTTAACCCTGCAGGGGTGCACTGTGTTTACCTTCGGTACCGCCCGGCTCATTGCCTACGCTTAGCTCTCTTCCGGGGAAAGCCAGCTGAGTGGGAACGGCTACAACCTTTACCTTGTTAAGGACTAACCCAGGATCATCAGTGAGGATAGGGCTGCCAGGATCAACACACCCGCCCTATGGCCACTCATTTTCCTAAACACCACCGTCCTCTTACCAGTCTTGGCCACCATCTTCACGCACACACAAATGGAAAACCAAACTAGAGGACCCTGGCTAGTCCCGCTCAAGTTAGTCGGTCGACGAGGGCTCCATATACCCCACCGAAAGGAAGCGCGCTCAGTCTTGGTTCAGGAGGTACAGAACTCGCACTTAGGCGGTGAGAACGAGACAACCCACCACATCCCATGTGGCCTCTCATCCCCACCTTTAAGCATTTTATTATCCATCACCACAATTCTCCACCATCAACATCACTGTCACAAGTCAACACCTGTTTCCAGCATGTACCACCATAGTACCACTAGGCATTTAACTAAGCATGGCTAAGCATCAACTAGCATAGTTAAGTATTTCAGGCCAACAGTACAATCCTATGGATAATAGGAGGCGAAACAGGTAATTGGCATCGGAATCTTAATGCAACTATAGGATACTCTAATCCAAGCAAATTGACATTTAGAACCGCATGCAATATTATAGTGGAGAAAATATTTGCGGAAAATAGGATAAGATATGCTCAGAGGGGGATTACGCTTGCCTTGTTGATATGGAGGGTAGTGAGAACCGTCGAAGAATTGTGGTTGCACCTCAACTCCTCGATCTACCGAAGCACAAACAACACCGGAAGGAAACAACAATCAACACAGATACAAGTAGGTGCAATGCACAAGCAAAAATGATGACATGACATTTTAATCCTCGAGAGAGGATGTTTCAAACTATTCAACTTAAACGGAGTTCGGATGCTTAAAGCGGAGCATCTCGAATATTCCGTGGAATTAGGTAGGGTAGCGTCCTTGCCTGTTGGTTAGGATGGATGAAACCCTATCGTTAAGTTGCATAAGGATGTCATGACATGTGAGGATGCAAAGTTTGGGTGATTAAGAAATTCATGCTACAGATTAAAAGTGCACTGAAAAGATTTGTGTTGGTGTTGAAACAGGGCAACCAGATTATCCGGTGAGATTAGGGATCGGATTATCGGAGAGTCGGAATATCCGATGCAATTAGACTCGGATCATCCGATTAAATTGGTTCGAAAATGACTAAGGAAAAAAGGGGGAACAGTACCCTGAGGTACTGGCTTTATTCGGAATATCCGAATTATTTTGACTCGGAAATTCCGATGGAAACGGTTGGATGAAAAATTCGGCTAAGGACACTAAATAAAACGCTTCTGTAATAACCCGGATTATCCGGTTACATGGCCACCGGAATATCCGACGCACGGCAACAGGAAACAAGGCTCCAGCGAGCTCACACGGGGTCGAGCTACGGCTCCCGGTCGAACGGAAGCAGGGCATGGGAAGGGGGCGCTGGCTCACCCTGAGCTCGTGGATGCACGCGGTGGTGGAGGAGGTGGTCGAGGGCGGCCGGAATCGGGCGGCGCGGTGACGGCGGTGGTCGGCGAGGAGGAGAGCGGCGGCGGTGATTCACGGGCTCCCAGCTCGATTCCTTCGCCCAGAACGTAGAGGAGGACGCGGCGGTGCTTCCTGTGGTCCTGGCTCGGCTCGGGGGATCCTCAATCGACGGCGATGCGGGCGGCCATGGCGAGCTCCCGTGCGGCTCAGTGGAGAGAGGAGAAGAGGAACGGGAGGAGGAGAAATATCGGGGGGAAGTGAAGTGGGAGCAGGTGGGCGTCGTGGTGGTGCTGTCCTCCTTGCAGGCAAAGGAGAGGAGAGCAGGGGGGGGCCGGTGCGGCGTGCGAGTGCCACGGCGGCAATGGTGCCAGTGCAGCACGGAGAGAGAGGAGAGAGATGACGGCAAAATTCAGAAAACCCCCTGGAAAACTGGTTGCAATCATGGATAGGTCCCTGCCCAGTTTTCTTTTGAAAACCTTTTAACACAGCAGCACTTTGGGGATTTAAAAGAGGCACTTAGACCTTTTAGGAAAATATGAAATAATTCGTGTAGCCTCTCCCTAACATGTAGAAGCTCCACAAAAAATTGGTATCTCAAAATAAAAATATTTTGGTACCACTTCGTTCATAGGTTAGAAAATAGAGTATTTTGCTAAAATACAAATTCATAGTCATTTGGAAATTTGAAGCAACTCAAAGGATTAATTTTGAACTCTTGAAACTTCCTTGACAATTATAAGGTGTCAAGTATTTTTGTTTTGCAAGTTTAATTGCCTCCATTGTTTTGAAAGTTGTTAAAGAAAGTTTGGCGTTTTGTTTTTAATTAGTGCCAAACCAATTGTTTATTTGTTTAGCACTTTAATATGGATGCTATGATGCATGCAATGCAATGAAACACAAACGCGAAAATTTTACTCGGGTTTTTAGGTTCTCGAATTTTGGGCTGTTACAACTCTACCCTCCTTACAGGAATCTCGTCCCGAGATTCTAAGAGTAGGAAAGAGGGAGAAGGGTTACGACGGTCTTCAACTATCTTCTCGGTGTAGATGGATTCAGCGCATCCTGAAGATCTTTATCGGCTACACTTCAAGGTCACTATCAAAGTACACCATAGGAGAGAAGGAAACCTCACCGGAGAGATGGATCTTGGAAAGATACAACGACCGAGTACCTCCTAGTAGACTTAGGATGAGACTTCTAACATCCCTTGAATTTACAGTTAGGAGACACAGGCAGGGGACGGGAGATTTGACAAGAAGTTTCTAGTTGATAGACAACTGTTTCTCAAAAAGGTTGGAAGTATGAACTTTGCACAAGGCCTTAAGTTTCTGAAAACGAATTTTACACAGGATTCCAACAGAGGGAGGGGTAACTTGAACCAGTCGGCTTGAGTAGAACTTTCCTCACGGAGGAGCATTTCAAACCACGGGAGAAAGATCGGGAAGATGGACCAAGAGAATTTTCGAAACTCCGGAAACAATAGTATCGGGAAAACCTCTGTATGCTCTAGACATCGGGACCAACTTCTTGGGGATCACCAACTATCGTTTCTGATTGAGACCTAGATCTGGTCAGGTGTAGAGATACTTCAGACTCCACATGTCTGAATAGGTAGTCTTTGCAAAGGACAGCAACGGATTACAATTTCTAGGACCACAAGAGTTGGACTACAAGGTCTAACCCCAAAGGAGGAACGAGATTGCGGAACCGCGGATTGGCAACTTGTCAGGAGACAGCTGCCCCAATTGAATATCTCGTAGCGAGACATGATTGATTTCTTGATAGGAAGCACCATAGAAGACAAGGAAGTTCTCAGACTTCCTCTCTTTCTGGAACAATTCAAGCAGTGGCCTAGATGCATAGATGATATTTCTCTAGGAAAGGAGGTAACAACCTACCCTTCCGAGAATATTCTACACATGCACGATCGAGTTGAGATGATTTCGAGGAACCAGACAATTCACTCAGATTCACGGCGACATCTTTCATCAATTGCACGTGAACCAGGGAAAAGTCACTTCTAACTTCCGGAACACACACCTTGTGAAGACACAAAGTTAGTTCCAACAGATTTCCAATGCTAACGCCTAATATCCAATATAAATCTCCTCAAACATGGAGAAGATAAGAAGGTAGTTGATGGGCTCAACCACAAACTTATCCAGATACTCCGAGACGGTAGACTCATATTTCAACAGAACGAGGCATAAGTATTGGTCCGACTAACATCTTTCTAATCTGAGTTTAACCTACTGAATGTGTTAGCCTGAGTTTGATTTGATGATAGCCCAAATCAAATCAAAAATTTATAGGATAGCATATCCACAAAGGAGATACCACCTAGCTTCGACACAGGAAGCTAGACATCCATTGAGAAGTGAACTATATCAGATAGAGCTTTTGGTCTTTTAACTCTCCAAGCGGTTTAAGCTCACCTGAATAATTCAGGACATCCAGCACGATTTTCTTGGAGAAGGAGTTGTTCGGAGAACCAGCTTACTCATAAGCTCAACATCACGGTCAGGTGACAACCTGGCGATACTTCTAGAAAGACCCCCAGAATATCACGATCCACATATAGGATATCACGACATACCATTCCAAGAATCTTCTTCATTTGCATTATTGACTAGAATATCTCGATCCACCTCTAGGATATCATGACATACCGGTGGATCTTGAGTTCAAGGGGGGATCATGCCTTTCAAGGCACAACGAGGTGGTTTTGGGAGCTTCGGCACGAACCTAGCTCTTTGACCGAGGGAGTGCATCAGAGCCAACTGACTTGGTAGCACTGTCAAACTCAGCTTATTGATCGGCTAACCAATCATGCCAAGGAGGACAAGAGATATCCCTGGATTTCCGCACAGTAAGAACTGCTAAGAATATCCGATAGTTACAGCATTGCTCACGACTTATCATTCTTGAGTAACAAGTCACTCGGAGAACGAAGAGTAACAAAGTGTAAAAGCATCACTTCATCAAGAGGATCATGACACTCAGCACAACCCCTTGACATAAAAGAGTGTGACACTCTAAGGTGGAGCAGAACACAAGCTAGACAAGCCCCTTATTCTGCAGATTACAATACTTTGACCTGGTCCGAGAGATGGACAAGGTACTGGAGTTATTTCTCCAAACAAGACGAAGGGGAAAATCTTGACGGACCACAAGAGGGTGACTTGCATCGGAACACCCAATGCACGATAAGACTTTACTGTCAACAGACAGACAAAGGTCGGAGAGCATATCAGAGTAAGAAACATACTCAGGAGAAATCCTA
Organism: Poa pratensis; assembly: GCA_947311845.1. Lineage (NCBI taxonomy): Eukaryota > Viridiplantae > Streptophyta > Magnoliopsida > Poales > Poaceae > Poa > Poa pratensis. The sequence continues at coordinate 37,805,716 of CAMZMU010000110.1, forward strand.
AGATGTTGACGATGCACCGGTTATTACTCAATTGTGATAACCATGCCCAAAAGGAGAGATGCAGCAGAGTCACAAACATAGTTGGGACACTCGCTAAGAGAATTCTGGTCATAACCCAGATGATTCCTAGACAGAATCTACACAAGGCTACGGAAGAGTTGGAGTTACATAGCCAGCTGAGGTGTGGGAAAGTAAGGTTCAACCATTTACCACACAGAACACATCAAGGACTTGGGTTAAAGGTCAGCATCATGTGCTACTAGCGAGAGTTAAGAAACACACTTAACACACTCTAGTTGGCACAATCCGGGACCTTATGTTCAAGTCCTTGGGTTAAAACCCGAAGAAAGGATTAAGAGATTAAACTTGATAGGAATACAAGGGTCCGTAAACAACTGAGTTGATAGGAATTTTCGTCGTACTCCAGATGGTTTCTCGGCACATGAAGCTTCGGATTGTAGCGCGGCGGAAACAACTAGACACATAACACTAAAGGTCGAACCCACCCACGTTTTCCTAATTTTGAAGTAACAGACGAGAAGCAAAACTTTTAACTCAAATCGAGGTAAGATTGCTCCGAGATTAGAAGGTAACCAGGTAAGGAGTAAAAAGAATCCTAAGATGGTTTTCACAACTCATTTTTAAGTTAAAAATAATTTTCACAAACACTAGACTCAACATCGACCAGTAGAAGGGTTTTCTACAGGCAGTACTGCTCTGATACCAACTTGTGGCGCCCTGACCTGACTGCTATACAGTGATACTGTGTCCCGGTTATCCGATACCACCGGACACATTATCAAAGCATAATAGAGAGATCAAGACTGTGGAACAACTGGCACATCACAGACTCTACGACACAAAAACATATAAGCAACTCTTATAATAGAGAAAGATAGCAAATGACAAACAGAGGTCACAGACCCAACATTACATCATGCGGAAGCGAAGTGTGTTGTTCTAAACAACAAGAACCAAATTAGGGCCTAAGAGGCCTGCAAATAAACATCACAGCACCAGCTGTTCCGGGATGTCCCAAGCTGCCCCCTAGGAACCCCAGACTACTCGTCGACGTCCACGAAGAACCCACCTTCGAGGTCGGTGAATCCTCTCCTGAAAATAAGCAAACGACGTTGAGTTCGACGAACTCGCAAGATTAAGAGCTAATATATGCTCTATGATTGGCTTTCAAGGTTTTATGGCTGTTTTGCATAAAGCTGATTTTATTTGAAAAAGACATAACTCCAAGGCATCGACTAATCAGAATCTTTTAAAAGAGGGGTAAGAAAATAACTCTTTTCTCTTTTGATCACTTACTCACCATCAACCATCATCACCATCATTGTACCTGTTCATCAAAGGCACCTCCCCGAATCACCCTCGAGGAAGTCAACCTTGCATTCGTGAAATTGGTACCTCTAGTACCCAAGTTTTAATCATTCCGTTAAAGTTATTCTATGATCATCGTCCTTTCCCAAGTTGTCCGTAACCGTGGACACGGCTTTTCGAAAAGATTTAACCCTGCAGGGGTGCACTGTGTTTACCTTCGGTACCGCCCGGCTCATTGCCTACGCTTAGATCTCTTCCGGGGAAAGCCGGCTGAGTGGGAACGGCTACAACCTTTACCTTGTTAAGGACTAACCCAGGATCATCAGTGAGGATAGGGCTGCCAGGATCAACACACCCCGCCCTATGGCCACTCATTTTCCTAAACACCACCGTCCTCTTACCAGTCTTGGCCACCATCTTCACGCACACACAAATGGAAAACCAAACTAGAGGACCCTGGCTAGTCCCGCTCAAGTTAGTCGGTCGACGAGGGCTCCATATACCCCACCGAAAGGAAGCGCGCTCAGTCTTGGTTCAGGAGGTACAGAACTCGCACTTAGGCGGTGAGAACGAGACAACCCACCACATCCCATGTGGCCTCTTATCCCCACCTTTAAGCATTTTATTATCCATCACCACAATTCTCCACCATCAACATCACTGTCACAAGTCAACACCTGTTTCCAGCATGTACCACCATAGTACCACTAGGCATTTAACTAAGCATGGCTAAGCATCAACTAGCATAGTTAAGTATTTCAGGCCAACAGTACAATCCTATGGATAATAGGAGGCGAAACAGGTAATTGGCATCGGAATCTTAATGCAACTATAGGATACTCTAATCCAAGCAAATTGACATTTAGAACCGCATGCAATATTATAGTGGAGAAAATATTTGCGGAAAATAGGATAAGATATGCTCAGAGGGGGGATTACGCTTGCCTTGTTGATATGGAGGGTAGTGAGAACCGTCGAAGAATTGTGGTTGCACCTCAACTCCTCGATCTACCGAAGCATAAACAACACCGGAAGGAAACAACAATCAACACAGATACAAGTAGGTGCAATGCACAAGCAAAAATGATGACATGACATTTTAATCCTCGAGAGAGGATGTTTCAAACTATTCAACTTAAACGGAGTTCGGATGCTTAAAGCGGAGCATCTCGAATATTCCGTGGAATTAGGTAGGGTAGCGTCCTTGCCTGTTGGTTAGGATGGATGAAACCCTATCGTTAAGTTGCATAAGGATGTCATGACATGTGAGGATGCAAAGTTTGGGTGATTAAGAAATTCATGCTACAGATTAAAAGTGCACTGAAAAGATTTGTGTTGGTGTTGAAACAGGGCAACCGGATTATCCGGTGAGATTAGGGATCGGATTATCTGGAGAGTCGGAATATCCGATGCAATTAGACTCGGATCATCCGATTAAATTGGTTCGAAAACGACTAAGGAAAAAAAGGGGGAACAGTACCCTGAGGTACTGGCTTTATTCGGAATATCCGAATTATTTTGACTCGGAAATTCCGATGGAAACGGTTGGATGAAAAATTCGGCTAAGGACACTAAATAAAACGCTTCTGTCATAACCCGGATTATCCGGTTACATGGCCACCGGAATATCCGACGCACGGCAACAGGAAACAAGGCTCCAGCGAGCTCACACGGGGTCGAGCTACGGCTCCCGGTCGAACGGAAGCAGGGCATGGGAAGGGGGCGCTGGCTCACCCTGAGCTCGTGGATGCACGCGGTGGTGGAGGAGGTGGTCGAGGGCGGCCGGAATCGGGCGGCGCGGTGACGGCGGTGGTCGGCGAGGAGGAGAGCGGCGGCGGTGATTCACGGGCTCCCAGCTCGATTCCTTCGCCCAGAACGTAGAGGAGGACGCGGCGGTGCTTCCTGTGGTCCTGGCTCGGCTCGGGGGATCCTCAATCGACGGCGATGCGGGCGGCCATGGTGAGCTCCCGTGCGGCTCAGTGGAGAGAGGAGAAGAGGAACGGGAGGAGGAGAAATATCGGGGGGAAGTGAAGTGGGAGCAGGTGGGCGTCGTGGTGGTGCTGTCCTCCTTGCAGGCAGAGGAGAGGAGAGCAGGGGGGGCCGGTGCGGCGTGCGAGTGCCACGGCGGCAATGGTGCCAGTGCAGCACGGAGAGAGAGGAGAGAGACGACGGCAAAATTCAGAAAACCCCCTGGAAAACTGGTTGCAATCACGGATAGGTCCCTGCCCAGTTTTCTTTTGAAAACCTTTTAACACAGCAGCACTTTGGGGATTTAAAAGAGGCACTTAGACCTTTTAGGAAAATATGAAATAATTCGTGTAGCCTCTCCCTAACATGTAGAAGCTCCACAAAAAATTGGTATCTCAAAATAAAAATATTTTGGTACCACTTCGTTCATAGGTTAGAAAATAGAGTATTTTGCTAAAATACAAATTCATAGTCATTTGGAAATTTGAAGCAACTCAAAGGATTAATTTTGAACTCTTGAAACTTCCTTGACAATTATAAGGTGTCAAGTATTTTTGTTTTGCAAGTTTAATTGCCTCCATTGTTTTGAAAGTTGTTAAAGAAAGTTTGGCGTTTTGTTTTTAATTAGTGCCAAACCAATTGTTTATTTGTTTAGCACTTTAATATGGATGCTATGATGCATGCAATGCAATGAAACACAAACGCGAAAATTTTACTCGGGTTTTTAGGTTCTCGAATTTTGGGCTGTTACAGTATGCCGGGTGGACAACCAAAACCGAGATCGGCACTACTGAAATGTTAGTGAAGGGGCTAGATTTGTGAGAGAAATCGAGAGCAGATCGGCGCGAGGAGTAAGTTTAGTTGCTTGCGGACGGCTTGGCCGTATGTAAATGTAATTGTATAACTCTTATAGAAGAGTCATCAGTTTGGCATAGGCCGACGTGGGCTGCTCGACGCTGCTTCGGCAATGGTCTCCTTGGTAGTTTTCTTGTGAAGTCGGAGTCGCTGCAGGGTGTGCAGCTTGATGACGATGACACGGAGGGCAACCTCGACGACGACTCTTGTTTGGGTGATGTGTGAACAGCTTGTGTGGGTAGCCAGGGTGTCTTTGTGTGCCCCTCGTGACGGTCGTGTTCCATGACGGTCGTCGAGTGTGTTGTATCGGTTTTAGGCCGGTTTCCCGCTAATTAACCGACCAATTCCCACTTCTTAATTAATGAAAATGGCAAGTTTTTCGCCTCGGTTCAAAAAAAAAACTCTTATTCCGTTTTTAATGAGATGACAGCAACATTCTGTTGGGTGTACTTGAAAAAAACCGAGAGCTACATGATAAACCTCAGCAAAACCCTCAGCAAAGGACGGTCTTTGCCGAGTGCTAGGTGCAAACACTCGACAAAGACTCGGCTTTGTTGAGTGCCAGTTGACTCACACCAGACAAACACTAGGATTGTCGGCAAACCTATTATATATTATACTAACTAGATTCCCTGGCGCGGCTTGCCACGCGCCACCCGCCGTTGACACTGATTTTCGTTTTGCAAAACGCTACAACAAACATTCTTAATATGACACAATAGTTTCTTAATATGACACGATAGTCAATCACTATTATATGTAGCAATGGCATTATAAGTTTTAGAGCATAGCACAATGCTTTTACATACATAGAGCCTGCACCCATAATATGTTCTTCATTACAACATTTTACAATGATCACATAGATCGTTAAACTTAGATAGCAGGAGCACAGAAATATAGTAGGTAGTTCGATAAGCCTTCTCATTGATAAGCCTTGCAGTCTTCCTAGTTGATGCGACAATCTTCAGTCTGATTTTTCTTTAAGTTCAATATAGCCTTTGGATTGGCGGTGAGATAGTATCATAAGAAAAACCAAGACAGCGAGTTGACCGATAGAATGTGACTTAGGCCACCAGTTTTGCTTCTCCATACACGTGAGTCTTGTACTTCGGGCGTGGGCATATGCATAGCTTCTTGATCATCTCAAGCAGGATCATGGTTGAAATCTCAATAACCTCTATGCGAAAGGCTGGAGAATAAACAGTGAGGTGAAAGCGCATAATAGTTATGAGGAATAGTGGCAATGCGAGTATAGACAATGTAATTTGGCTGAGCATGTAACAAATGACCAGCCACAGGGATGGCAAGCATGTTTAATCTGAAAGGAAAAAAGGCTAATAATACCATCATGCCTTGTAAAAGGTGAGAATGGCTGACTTAGGCGATATGCAATAGTTAACTTAAATTTAGAATACTCAGATAACAAATGTAAATTTAAGTATTCAACGGAAAGGTCAAAACTGAAGAGTTTGCATTGATCTTGATATCAGTAAATAAAACAGAGTTATCTTTTGATATTATCTAACGCCATTTTGAGCCAAAGTAAAATGCAGTGGACTGCTTTGGATCAATATGTACTTCGAAAGTTGAATGGCATGAACAGATGACCTACTTAGAAATATATTCTTCTAAAAGAAAAGAGAAGAGAAAGCAATGTTGTAGTCTGTAGACTGTAAAAACTGGGTCTTATCGTTAATGACAGTGAAGTATATTTCTATCAGCAACCAGATGTGAAGATAGAAGAATAGGCTGATAAAAGTCAAGATAATGCAGGTAGCGTATTTACAGACATAAAAGCTGAGTAATACAAGTAGGTCCATAGATGCAGAAGTTGTACAGTTCATAAAAAAGTTGATGTGGTTGAATTAGAAGAAAGATTATGCAAGTTACTTCTGGTGGCAAGACCTATGCCTATCCGCCACATGTTGGAAAGTAAATATACCCTGGAAATGCAAATGATATTGTTAACAATCTGTAGATCTTGTCTCATACACAAAGAACTTGAACTATCAGCGCCACCCGCCGTTGACACTGGTTTTCAATTTGCAAAACGCTATGATAAACATCACTAATATGACCCGATAGTTATGCATAGCGCTGACATTATAGGTTTAGAGCAAAGCACAATACTCATAAGTCTATGACGAACATTCTTAATATGTCGCGCCACCCACCCGTAAGCAAAACGTTATAATAAACATTCTTAATATGCCAACCACTACCCACTCTTGACAATGGTAATTAATGGGCAAAGCGCTATGTGAATCGTAATAAAAATAAAAGTTAAAATAAGGCCACCCAGCCTTGACAATAGTAATCAATGGGCAAAGTCCTATGTGAATCGGAATAAAAATATAAGTTGAAAGAAGCTTTGTCAATCAAAAAATATATAGTACAGATAGAAAGCACGTACATCAGCATTGCATACATAAGGTCTTTGAGAGTTAAGTTAATTGGTCCAGCACTAAAAAATGTACAGGAAAAACCGTAGCATATGGCAGCAAGGAAGCTAACTACATCACAGCAGCGAACACATGTGGTGGAGGCATGGAAGCACATCTCTAAACACACGGCTAATATAAGTACATATACTATCACAGGAAGTCATGGCTAAACCGGATACCTAACATATATAGTTTGCTCTTTAAAGACCAATCATCAAGATATATTGTTAGAACTTGTCAAAACTTTGATACATAACATAGAGTGTTTGCTCTTTTATGTGCTCTTTAAAGGTGGGCCCACTATTTCAGGAAAATATGACAAAGGGGTGTGACCAAGGCTCAAGCAGGTTACGTCACCTTCGCAATTTTCTGAAAGGTTGGGCTCGAAATTTGAGTGGTTTTTATAAGAAAGAGAAGGAGCGTCTTTTATCAATTATAGACCAATTAGACATTAAGGCGGAAAATATTCCTCTCAATGCTTCTGAAAGGGAGGCAATGAAAAATGCTAACGACAAAGTTTCCCAACTTAGACGTGATGAGGAGTCCAAGTGGGCTCAAAGAGCCAAAGTTAAGTATGTTCAAGAGGGCGGTGATAACACAAATTATTTCCATCTTATTGCAAACGGCAAGCATAGAAGGAAAAAAAATATTTCAACTAGAGCAAGATGAAGGAACAATTGTTGGGCAGGAGAGCCTTAAAACATATATCTCGGAATACTATAAAAGATTGTTTGGTGCCCGGCTAATAACAATTTTACGTTGATAGAAACTCAGATACATGATATTCCGCAGCTCTCAAGAGATGAGAATGATATCTTGACTGCTGAGATAACTGAGAAGGAAGTTTACGAGGCTATAGATCAAATGGAAAAAAACAAAGCTCTGGGACCAGACGGGTTCCCTGCTGAGTTCTATAAGAAATTTTGGCCTGTTTTAAAATCTGATTTCATGGCCATGATGGCTCAGTTTCAACGAGGGGATTTGCCTCTCTTTCAGCTGAACTTTGGAACGATTATTTTATTACCCAAGAAAGAGGATGCTGTACAAATTCAGCAGTATAGGCCAATTTGTCTTCTAAATGTGAGTTTTAAATTTTTTACTAAGGTAGCAACTCATCGTGTCTCACAAATTGCTCACAAGGTTGTTAGACCAACCCAAACAGCCTTTTTGCCGGGACGCCACATCCTAGAGGGAGTAGTGGTGCTGCATGAGACCATCCATGAAATTCATCGGAAAAAATTGGATGGTGTGTTATTTAAAATCGATTTTGAAAAGGCGTATGACAAGGTAAAATGGCCTTTCCTTCAGCAAGCGATGCGGATGAAAGGTTTTGATCCTAAGTGGTGTAGGTGGATTAATGATTTTGTTCAAAAAGGTAGTGTTGGCATTAGAGTAAATGATGAAATTGGTCACTATTTCCAAACTAAGAAAGGCTTAAGACAAGGTGACCCGTTATCACCTATCTTGTTTAATGTGGTAGCTGATATGTTGGCCATCTTAATTGCAAGAGCCAAAGAAGATGGTCAACTAGATGGGTTAATACCACATCTAGTGGATGGGGGTATTTCTATCCTACAATATGCCGATGACACTATTCTTTTTTTGGAACATAACTTGGAGAAAGCGCTAAATATGAAACTTATCCTTTGCATTTTTGAGCAACTTTCTGGCCTCAAAATAAATTTTCACAAGAGTGAAATTTTCTGTTTTGGGAAGGCAAAAGATGTCGAGAATCAGTACAAGGAGTTGTTCGGGTGTGAAGTGGGTGCCCTCCCCTTTAGATATTTGGGAATCCCAATCCATTTCAGAAAACTCACAAATGGTGAGTGGAAATCTATTGAAGACCGTTTTGAAAAGAGATTGGCTTCTTGGATAAGCAAGCTCCTTTCTTATGGTGATAGGCTAATCCTGATTAATTCGGTTCTTACCAGCCTTCCAATGTTTATGCTATCTTTTCTTGAAATACCAAAAGGGGTTCGGAAAAGACTTGATTTCTATCGTTCACGCTTTTTTGGCAAAGTGTTGGTCATAAAAAGAAATACATGCTTACAAAATGGAACATTATTTGTAGACCCAAAGATCAAGGGGGTCTAGGGGTAGAGGTTTTAGAGCTAAAAAATAAATGTTTGCTCTCTAAGTGGTTGTTTAAACTCCTGAATGAGGAAGGGGTTTGGCAAGAAATTATCACAAATAAATATCTCCACTCAAATTCCCTCTCCCAGGTGCACGCTAAACCAAATGACTCTGCCTTTTGGAAGGGACTGATGCGAGTTAAGGAAGATTTCTTCTCGAGAGGTTCTTTTAATATTGGCAATGGACAGAATACAAGATTCTGGGAGGACGTTTGGTTGGGTGAGAGTTCATTGGCTAAACAGTATCCGTAGCTATATAACATAACTCATAGAAAACAAGTTTCTGTGGCATATGTTCTAGAGCAGGATCACCCGAATATTCAGTTTAGAAGAGCCTTGACAGGGAACAAATGGTTTCATTGGCTGCATTTGGTTAGCCGGTTAATGGAGATTAACTTAAATGAAAATAAAGATACATTTGTTTGGGGGTTAACTAACTTAGGAGTTTTTACCGTCAAATCAATGTATTTAGACTTCATGAATGGTCATACAAAGTATCTTCGTAAATATATATGGAAAATAAAAGTGCCACTAAAAATTAGAATTTTTATGTGGTTTCTACATAGGAGAGTGTTGCTTACAAAAGATAATCTGATAAAACGCAACTGGACTGGCAGTACTAAATGTTGTTTCTGTAATCAAGAGGAAACAATACAACATTTATTTATATCTTGTCCGCTTGCTCGAGTGATTTGGCGCATTGCCCATATGGCATTCAATATTATCCCACCAACTAATATCACGAATTTGTTTGGAAATTGGTTGAATGGAGTTAATAAGAAAGACAAAACCCAAATAAGAGTGGGTGTTTGTGCTTTACTTTGGGCAATATGGCATGTTCGAAATGATTACGTGTTTAACAAGGCCAAAAATACTTCTTTCTTGCAGGTTATTCCTTTGGCCACACACTGGATCCGTACATGGTCCTTTCTCCAGTCGGAGGACCGGCGGCAGGACATGGATATTGGGTGCAACCATTTGGAGATGGTCGCGCAGGACTTCTTCACCCAATTCGGATGGCGGTGTGCATATAGATTAACATGTTAATGCATAGGCGTTTCATGTTGCTATTTCTTTTTCGCTGGTTGATTCATGTCTCAACCCTTTGTGATCCTTGAATTGTAAGACCTTTGAATAATCTTTAATAAAAGCAATAAAGGCCGTATGCATCAACCTGATGCAGAGGCTGGGTCCTCCCCTTTTCTAAAAAACTTTCGCCATATATGAACATCACTGCTTATCCATCGTGTGCTAAGAGATGTGAAGTTGGTTGCAGCCATAGAAACAACATTAGAAGAGGGTGAAGGGTGGAGACAATGCACCTGCCAGCAGAGGCTACTCTATATTTTTATTCATGTCGTATATGTCGTGCTACTGCTAATGGGCTAAATAAAATGTCAATGGACTTCTGTAGGTAAATATAACTGTGCTAGGCATCAGAAGTATAATCAAACTGCCATAGTGTTTTTACTGAATAGGCATCAATGAAAAATACCGCGGTTCATCTATAATCCAAATATTATTTTAGAACCTAGATAGGAGTATTAGCAGACACAGAGAAGCAAGATAGGAGAGTACGAATCCAAATGTATGCAACACACAAGCAGAACCCATATTTCTGAACCTAGATAGCAGGAGTATTAGTAGACATAGAGAAGTAAGATAGACATAGTACTACGTTGATTACGACTTAAACATAACTACCACACAAAGATACATAAGATGCACAAAGCAGTTCAGTCTAACGGAGAGTGAGACGGCAAAACAGAATGCGTCAGAAATGACACAATACTTGAGCAAGAAGGCAACATAGATCACCTTGGACCATGGTTATTACAGGAGTGCATACTAATTTATTTAGATAAATGAGAGTCTAGGAAAGGGAATTCAACCTCATTTTCTCCAAATGTTTCTCCAAGCGGGTACCTATACATAAGTCTATGACCTATGGTTCCAATGTTAAGAAGAGTATTCGAAGTTAATCGATGAGGCTTTGTTCAAGAGAGTTGTTAAGAAGCACGATGCATCATATCTACTGAGAAAAGGAATATATGCTAGGAGGGAGCACATAATTACGTGAAAGAAGCCATAGGAATGCAAGAAATATAACATGACTATGATCTAGCAATATTCGGTACAAAAACCATAATCGGCAACAGAACGCAGACAAAAAGTGGCACCATTGTGCAATGAAGTACCAATCATTAAAACAGGCAGCACTGCCCATTAGCTAACCCACCTGCTGGAACATCGGAAAATTAGTATGTCAGATGCTCATCCTTCGGCAAAGGGTGAGCACCTTGCATCACAATTGACCTGTTTAAACATAATAATAACATTGAGATCCAATTGAAAGCAAGTATTGGTAAGGAACATGTATTTTATTGTATTCAAATATAAGCTCAAGGAATGTTCTGTTGATTTCTAGGAGAGTAAACCTTGAGGAATGGGCAGATGCACACTACCAGAAATTTGTACTATCGTATTGTCTAGTTAGGTGTATCCTTTTTTAAAATTGCAGATAAGCAGGTTAGTGAACTATTGATAGTAAGTCTCAAACCATTGAACCTCTAGAAGCAACTGAATCCCTAGAACTTATAGTGCAATATTCAAGCAACCTAGCGATGTTGTCCCATAGAGGTGCGAGACTTTCCTGATAACTCAAACAACGCACTAATGATCTGATAGAAAATCACATATACATATTTTACGATGAACTTATAATTACAATTGAGTATTTTTATTCCTAATTATCTAGATAGTACCACCAGAGTAAATAAATCCACAAGTCAGGGAAAAATAATTACCCCAAAAATCCGAATGATTATGACACTTCTTACCTGATCATACTCCATGTAACCATAGTCAGCAAATTGATACGAAGATAAAAACTCATTAACAGACACAATTGTTGTGGATCCAATCCTATAAATTTAAGGATTAATCAAGTCTTCCATTGATGCCTCCCGTCTGGAGGCTACAGAAAATGATGAAGGCACCAGCAATTCCAACTATCTGCTACACCAAAATGAAAAATTTAAGATAAAAGAGAATAAACCATTTAAAAGGAGACCAACCTAGAACCAAACTAACCAAGGATCTAGAATATAAAAAAGATGGAACACAAAGAAAGGAAAATAATAAAGTGATGAAAAACTACAGCCATATCATAGGCACATATTATAAAGTTGTTCAGAAATTCGCTTTGGAGCTCGGGCTCATATGCTCCCGTTATATTCAAACAAATTTAGCAAATTGAAAACTTATCAAAACATTCCGAAAAAAATCAAGCATGTACCTGACCATGTTGCGCACCACCATGATTTTTTTCGCACCGAAATGACATCGTATGCGCCCTGTACAAAAATGACAAATTTCCTGTCAGATTTGAGATTCAAAATTTGAATTTTCTGACAGGAAATTTGTCATTTTTGTACAGGGCGCATACGATGTCATTTCGGCGCGAAAAAAATCATGGTGGTGCGCAACATGGTCAGGTACATGCATGATTGTTTTCGGAATTTTTTGATAAGTTTTCAATTTGCTAATTTTTTTCAAAAATACCGGGAGCATATGCTCCTGGGAGCCAAAACGCTGCTCTCAAAGTTGTTGATGTACTTTAGAGAGCATCCTAATCCCAAGAGAGCATAGGTTTTATTAGGATATGGGACTGGTGCAGCTAGTGCTTTAGAGAAGAAAATCAATTCACATCATGAGTGCAACATGTACAATCACTGTCACTATTAGAAGTATCTCACAGTTACTTTGAGAATGCTATTAGATAAATTGTTTATTTAACACGAGACAATCAGCCATAAAATGCAGTAATACCTGTAAACTTGTGACCATCTTACACTATATATTAACCTATGCTTATTGCTTACAGGTTTGTAAGGAAAGATATGGGAATAGCATCAGTACACAAAAATTAGAAACACATATGATGATATTACGGACAATACAAAATGGAGAGGCAAATATGTGATGAATGAAAGCACGTATGAAACTGGCATTTCCTGTTGACAGGAGAGCAGCATGGAACTGATAATTTTCTTAAATAATACACCAACAGCTATGAAGAAAAAGAACATCAAATTGCATAATAAGGAAAAAGAGCATCTCAGATTAACCAAAACTAAATCAACATAAGTGCTATTACCACGAATAATAAACAAAATTGAAACGACTCATGATATGTGGAAAATCCCCACCTCTTGTTTTGGATTACACCGAGAAGTATAAAACATATATCCATATTATCCTTGCTCTTCTCCTTTCTTTGAGCCGTTCAAAAATAGCTTACAATTTAATTTATGAATCAACCTTCCCTGATTATGCAAGCTGCAAAAAACCAGGGCCCACTTCATCACTTCCAAATGGAACAAAGAAATTGACAATAAGATAGCGCAAAGATGATATGAAATTACCATGAAATTCATGTCTCACATTTGCTCACCACTGGAGCTATCTACACAACACTAAAGAACCATATGGGTTGGACTGTTACTAACCAATCTTTGAGTAAAACATGTGAGATCAAATGCGAAGATAAAGGGAAAACCTTGTTCGATTGAGATACAAACACTAACCAAAAAGAGGAGCTCATATGGCCTTGGAACCATGTTCGAAGATAGCTTATACATTTCCAAGTGAGGTGAAAAATAATCCTTGATGTATGAACAATAACTTCACCTGAAACAGAAGGAAAGGAAAACTGAAAACTACATATAAAATATCAAGCACAAGTATATCTCAGGGAATTAAATGTTGGAAATCTGAAACAGTTAAACTTTTATGTAACTGCATGCTTACACGGATAGACAAATAGCCACCCTAATTGTCTCATGCTTGTGTGAATAATTATCTATTCCAAATTGGTTTACACTTTAATCAATCAACCTTGGATGGGTGTTGGTTCTACATAATCACACAAACATCACAATCCTGGTATTAGCTTCTAGTATGACTATGTTTCAGCTCGGAAATTACAAAATTTCCAGTACAATTCAACATAAATCATCGGTCCTCTCATCAAGATGCAGTCCACCTATGGGGCTATGCATTTGAGTAGTTGATGTATCTTTAAAACACCATATGGATCGTAATAAGTTACTGGAGATAATTTGCTCGCACATGTTCTAAAAGCCCCTGTTGTGCTCTTGATCAGCACAATGGACACTGAAAATGTAGGGAACTTCTCAAATCGCCAAACGACATGTACATGAGCTTTTAATCTGAAAAATATTATTTAATGTGTGCCTCAAACAATCAAACACGTATATATTTTCCTAGGAATTTACTCATATATTCGATCAACGATAGCTGCACATGCAAGTAACATTCAAACCTTTAACTTTTAGAAATGCAAGATTTGGTTCCAACATTCCACGTCCAATGCTAAACTGTATTCGCTCATGAATGGGAATACTGAATTTTTAGAACATTCAGCTACAACTACTAAATTATGAATCGCAGTCATAATGTTCAGTTCTAAATACTGTATGTCTGCAAGTGCAAAATCTAAATAGAACATTGCCGGAGAGATTAATTACCTTCTTCACGATGAACTCTGTTAGTAGTCATGGAGCTTGTTTGTAGGCACCCTGCAATGAAAAAAAAGGGGGAATAGAAGCTATGATTCCACTGGATCATATTACTGAACCTATAATCGTTGAATTCAACTAACTTAAACGAAATGAGTACACAACAGAGCATGAACAACTTGTACGCATAGAAAAAGAAGAATCTGCACACAGAAAGACCATATATTCTAGTGAGAGAGGAAGAGGGGAGTCAGGGCACCTGCGAGAGAGCCAGATGCGGCGAGGTCAGATGGAGCAGAGGTGCAAGGTCAGCTGCGATGTCAGATGGAGCAGTGGCGTTCTTGGCTTCTCCCACGATGAAAACCTTCAATCGGCGACGGTTGAGAGCTCCGCAGCCTCCATCTCTGTCCTTCTTCGACCTCCAAATCACGCTGCTCACCCTCGCCCGCAGAAGGAGCCTGGGCGGCCGTTGTCGCTGCACCGCGAGAGGAGGCAGGGTGGCAAGACAGCGGCGGTCTGCTCCACCCAGGCCCTGGACCATCTTCTCCGAGCACGGCCGTCTTCACAGCTCCGATCCACCAACCCCACTTCGTCTATACATTTGTGGTCTCTCTGAGAAAGGGGGATGCGGCTTGGAGGAGAGAAGGCTAAATAAAGAAGGAGACGAAATCAAAACCAAACAAAGAAGATCAAATCGAAAACGAAGAAACCAAATGAGGAAAAATCTGACTAAACAAAGAGCACCATGAAATCAGGGACGGCCAAAACGGAATCAGCCAAAACAGGACGAAGAATAGATCAAAGATTGAGCAATCCTACGAAAAAAACAAAAAGCAATGGGCTAAGAAAAGCCAAAACACAGGAGAGTTCCAAAATCGAACACCAAAAGCCCAAATCCGAGATAGGAACAAAGGTGAAGAAACAAAAGGAGAATCTGTTAACCTGCGGCCGAAAAGGAAAGACAAAAAAAGAAATTAAATGCAACGAATCGGATCTCACGGTTGAAAGAAAGGAAAAGCTAAAGAAAAAAAACCCCGCAGGTCAAGCAGGATCTCACCTTAACATAAACCACCACCGAAGACCTGCATAGCGTCAGATCCTGCCGGAGGTCGGCGATGTGCCGGTGGATCTGAAGCTATGGGCATGAAACAGTCGGTGGCAGGAGGGAGCGGAGTAGGGGAAACCTAGATCGAACTGAGAGAGAGGAGAAGCAGAAAAGTGAGCCAGAGCTCCTCTCCATTGGGGCTAGGAATAAAGCCTCGAGCACTATAGAGCTGTACCTGCCAACCATGGAGGAATCGACAACGAGAAGGACACAGAGACGCTCGGTCCACTTGTTGGCGAAATCCCCATTCTACCCCTCGCGCGAGATATTATCGGCAGGAATAAAGGTCCGCGACCTACGTCGAGCCAACTACGCTGACTGAAAAGTGGACCAGACCGAGGACTGGCCCCCAAAACAGTGACCAAGCGAGTAGAACTTGGCCAGTCCATGCCTCTCAGCCCAGCCCAGCAAATACGGAGCGGACACGTGTTCCGGACCCCACGCCCGGCGCGCACTGCGAAGCGGTACCGAGGACGCCACACTCTGAGCCACTGTCGAACGGGACCGGAGATTTTTGGCCCCATAGTCAGTGATTGATTTAGGCAGTTAAAAAAGTAAGGCAAGGAATGGACGGCGCAGATCGCACGGTGACCGCTGGATCCGACGGCCGAAAATCGCTGAGCGTTGAGGAGCCTCCTAAAGGTCTCGAGGTTTACCTCTTTAGATGTTCATTGCTGCACACGAGTTAACGCCTACTACATTATACTGATTTTTATAACTGCATACAAGTTCACACCTAATACATTGTACTGATTTTTATAGTTCTATACAAACGTACTACATTCTACTGATTTCCATAACTGAATTGAAACTTATTACATTGTACTGATTTTCAGAACTGAATATAAGTTCACACCTAACAGCAGCATACAAACACACACAATTATTATATCAATGCTCACAAGAATATTTAACTGTGCTATTTCTGTTCCTTTCTGCCGCTCCTTTCGCTAAAAAACAAAGTCGGCTGTAGTCGATTTTTCTTTATGTTTGTTAGTCTCCTTGTCAAACCAGCTAATGCAGTTGCAGTGTGCGTCTGCATTTCCTTCTTCGCCCTCCTGCATGGCTACATTTTTTAGCTCTGCAGTTTACACTTCGACAACATTGGCAAGTACTCCCTCCGTTCCATTTTAGTTGACTCCAAAACGGATGTATATAGACATATTTTAATACTACATACATCTATATTAGAGGCAATTAAAATGGAATGGAGGGAGTAGAATCTAAACATAATTTTTAATCAAAAAATTCACAGCTCATAGAATCCTCTTGACCCCTCAATTGTGAAATGGAAAATCGAATTCAGACCCAAATGAACATCACACATGGAATAGAAATCAATCAAAACTGGTCAAAGCATCGAACTAACCCTGTGATTTGGACACTTATAATAGATTCGGTCTGGGTTCAGATCCGAACGCGACGCTCCACCAATCGCGTGTCTACAGCGGCAACACACACACTTCACAAGCGGCAGAGCTGACTCGGCATCGGCGGGGCAGGAGGAGGACGCCATCGATCTCCTTGACGAGCTCATGCTCTTGGCCGTGGAGGACACGACTGGGGAGTAGAAACAAGTTGGAGCAGAGAAACAAGGGCGAATCGACAATCTTTCATAATATTCAAGAAAGGACTAAAAAAAGGAATTGTATATACCCAACTTCACCAGAGGGTTCATATTAATGTACAATGCCATTGAGCGAAAAATTGGACAAAGATAGACAGAAACCTCTATTACCAATAATTGGCAACGGTTGAAAATTCAAAACCGTTGCCTATGAATGTGGGGACACGGTCCAGCTTGCCTGACGGGCGGCATTTTTCACGCGCAAAGCGTGAATTACCGTTGCCTAACTCGTGTTGTTTACATAGAAGGGTATTTGATGTGTCGTTTTGTACTCGTGACTACTACTCATCTAGAATAAACCGACATGTAATGAACGATGACTGAACATGTGAAACAATTTATCTGAAATAGAAATGACTCCACGTTGATAACCTTAGTAATATTTTTTAAAACAAAACGTTAAGCATGCAAATAGGTAGGTACTGGTGGACAGAATTAACATCTGCATATTTTGGCAAATAGACCGATATACTATTGCACAAACATGTAAAAATAGTATATTCTTGAATAGTTGGTGTTGGATACATGTAAACCATCATATCGGAACCTCATTGACTTCTGTAATGTAAATTAGTGGTCAAATACATATTCTAGAAAAATTATCGACGTACGAAAAGCATGTAACTTTATAGTTTGATGATTGACTAGTAAACATGCCCGTGCGTTGCAACGGTAGAGAAATATTTTACATCACGGAGACGCACAAGTAATTTCTTGTTGGCATGGTGAGGACGTTGGGTTTGAATTTATCTTGCATTAACTTTGTGATATGTAGTATATCACCATAAGAGAAGATTACTATGAAGGGAGAGTTATCTTAAGCATTTCCTATTTGCTGGTAGGTTTCTGATCTCTGATTATGAAGATGAATAGTGCAAATGTAAGCATCTTTTCTCTTCAGATAAATTCGGTTCAGGTGTCTGTCCAAATGATGTTACTGTCTTAACAATGCTCTCTATTTTTGCACGGTTTGGACTCTGTCATGGAGCGGAGCTGCACTGCTATATCCTTTGACATGGACTGGGTGGTTCAAGATTATTGCAAAACTCACTTGTTTGCATGTACTCACAGTCTGACACATGAGTGCTTTACGGAGACAGTTTTGTCGGATGGAATATCATGACAAGAATGACTAAAGAGAGGGCCATTCTTGTGGACTAACTTCCATTGTTATTACTTAGATTACCAGTTGAATGGATAACGCAAATAACGACAGTGAGGGTAAAAATCTTGATACTGAGACCAGGCCACTTCAAAAAAGGCTCTCGCGACCGCGCCCATGGCCGCGTGAGCGCGCGGCCGCCGCCGGCCGGATCTCCTCGCTCTGGCCTCGCACGTGTCCGCCGTGGCCGGATCCGGCCGCTAGGCCTCTCCCTCCTTCGTCTCCGCAGGTACAAGCGTGGAAGATGAGCTCGAGCAACCCCGCGCCGTCCCTCCAGTCCTCGCCGGCCACAGCCCCGTCGTCCGTCCCGCCCTCACCCTCTGTCCCGAGCTGCATGCTGCCGACGCCTCCCAGCGCTCCGACCTCAGCCGGCACGCCACAAGCCCCCTCCGACGCTCGTCCCGGACGGGATCGGGAGCCCCTCTCGCCGCCGCACCCGCAGCCAGCATTGGGCTGCTCCGCTGCTCCGGCTACGTCGGCCCCCTCCACCGCGCCGTGGCCTCCTTCGTGGGCCTCCGCTGCTGATGCGAAGGAGGACGACCAGGAGGACGATGAAGAGGAGCTGGCCCCCCAGACGCCGCCGGCTGCCACCAAGAACGACGATGCAGCAATTGTCGACAAGGGCGAAGCCAATGCGGCGGTGATGACCCAGCGGGCGCTGTTGGCTGACTCCAATGACCTCGGCTTGGCTTCGGTGGCTTGCCCGTGCATGCAAGGTGAGGCGGATGAGCACGGGCCATGGCAGGAGGTGTTGCCGCGGCGCGGCCTGCGTCGCCCACTCCCGTCAGTTGCTCCTCGTCGCATTCCGGCTTGGCTTGCGGGAAGATGCTGCAGGTGCCTTGCTCCTGGACACCGTGCAGCTTCGTGTAGAGATCCCTTCAGGTGTTCTCGGTGCCTTGAGAATGGTCATCGGGCACGTGATTGCCGCAACGCTTGGCGTCCGCTTAGCATGTTGGGAGGCCCTGCTCCGTCGTCATCCTTCCTAGCGGCCGGGCCATGTCAACCTCCAGCTCCTCGTCACACTCAGAGAGAAGTCTCGCTCCCTTCCAAATCGCGTCATCATTCATGGGCATCGCTCGTTTCTCCGCCCTTTGGCTCTTTGGACTCAGAGGATATGTCGCTGCGTTCCAGTTTAGAGGGACAGGCTAAGCTATTGCGCTCTGAGCTACTCGACATGGCTTCCTTTCGGCTTGAGGAGACAGTCCAACCTTTGCGCGATGTCATTGACTCCATGCAAGGCTGGATGTTACGGATTGGGAGCTTCCTGGAGCGTGCTGAGTCTGTACTGGGTAAGCTATCCCAGTCGCCGTCTGTGTTGCATAATGATTCGTCTGAGCTACGCCCTCTGATTGTGACTGATGTTGGCCTCACGGACATGGGAGGATCGGGTCTCTATGGCAGTTTCTCTCCTACTGCTAGGGCCAGCTCGTCCGTCGTGGCTCCGATGATGCAGATGATGCCCGAGATTGTGGAGTTGTGTGGGGAACCGGTTTTGCCTCTTCCAGGTGAGCAAGTGAAGGGGGTTTTGCCTGAGATTTCAGTCGTGGCTTCACCGACGAGTCAGGCGCTAGACTTTGAGGGAAGTGGTGTTGTTGACGGTGCAGTCTCTCTCTCGCGTGTGTCTGTTCCTGTTGGTGATATGGTTGCTGCGTCTGGACCGTTGCCACGTGTGCCTGGCTCTCTCGTTCCTAAAGAGATTTGTGATTTCTTCGCCACTTTGGCTGCTGCTAACACTGGATCTGCCGAGACGATTGGATGTCTCTTGAAAGAGAAGGCTAGCAGGGATAAGACAAAAAGAGGCAGCGTGAAGGAGAAATCAAAATGCAGAAGCAAAAAGGGTGGCGCTACTGGAAAGGCGCCTGAAGTTGCTTGATGGATGGTTCTCGGTGTCTTGGCGTGTCATCGTGGTCGTGCTCGTGTTTGTTGCCTTTGCAAATGTGGTTCCCTCGAGTCATCGATGGTCTAAGGGGACACTTTGATGACGGTGTGTCTCTTCTATCAGTGTGTTGTTGGAGTTTCGTGTTGCAAACGTGTGTTTGTGTGTTTCTTTGGTTGTGTGTTCTATTTTGGGAGTAGTCCACTTGTGTGTTGGGTGGTGTCTTGGTTGCTTTTGTGACCAAGTTTGTAAAGGTTTTTGCCCGATTTTCCGTAAATAAATTGGGCAACTCTCTTCTCCTTAATAAATGGATGAGGCAAATCTTTTGCCTCAGTTTCAAAAAAAATAAATAACGCAAATACTTTTTTGATGAAATGAATTCTGAACTGCATATAGCAAGCAACATGCTTGATTATGATGTGAAATCTAAAATTCAGATAGCTGAATGCAAGATGGAGTGGACCTGGTGCAAGACCGAATGTCATGTGCTTTGTTGATGCCATGATGGGCTGGAGGGGAAAATTCGTATTGACTGGTATTATTGCGAATTTTATCAAACACACAGAAGGTCCGGTACTGTTAGAAAATTCAGAGGAATGGAGTCAAGCTATAACCAAGATCAGAGATGATGATTCTTAAATCTTATCCCATGATGGTGGAGACTGGACAGAGGAGGCAGCGTTGACGGTTGAATGAGACTACTGACGGTCGCTGGGTTAAGCCCTATCTTCTCCAATTGGGTTAAGTGATTCAGTCTTGCCATTACTCTAGTAGGCTAAGCCAGTAGTAGAAAAACGTCACCATGATAACATGAGGAGGTCGGCAGTTCTGTTCCTCCCCCTAAACTCTTCTTCGTCTCCGGAGGCCTCTGCCACGGGGACGGGGAGCTTCTTATCCAGCAGAGCGGCAGAGCGACTACGACCGTAGTGGCTGAGGGAGCGGACGTCTCCGGCGGAGCGGCAGCGCGACAGACGCAGTCACGCAGGGGTGCTGGCCGCCTCGGCCGGGAGGCGGCAGCTGCGGCTTTGCTCTGCCTCCTCCTCGCCGTATTCATCTGCGGAGCAGTGCGTCGCGGGGAGGGCCGTCTCCGACGCAGCGGCGGCAGCGCGACAACCGCAGGGGTGGCGCCCACCTCGGCGGTGACTGGGAGGCGGCATTGCTCTGCCTCCTCCTCGTCGCCTTCGTATGCGGAGCCGTCCGTCGTGGGGACGGATGTCCCAACACACCGGCGGCGGTGTGGCGGCCATGGCCTCCTGCCACGCAGCTTTGTCTCTTCTCGGTTTAGGGCGGGGATAGATCATGAGCTCTAGAGAGGGGAACGGCCACCGTTGGGCGGGCTGCCGGGTGCCGGCGAGGAGGGTTGTCGCGCCTGCTGCTTGCACACACAGTGGGCTGGTTTGGCCAGAGATCGTGCGAGCAACGATTAAAAAAAGGAAAATCGAAAAGTTATGTGACTTATGGGTGGCATTGGTGGGTAATTTGCGTCAACTTTAGGGGTATTTTTAACGACGTACGAGAAAAAATCTTAATGCTTTTGTTATTAGGTATAGATATAAATCAGTGGACAAAGGAAAAAATACGTCAACTTTCTGAGAAGTAGCTAAAGGTTTCTTTCTTGTAGAGGGATTCAAACACTTTAATCCAAAGAAATCGAAATCAACATGTCTCGGTTAAAAAACAAACACAAACAAATTTGACAGAGACTCGTGCAAAACCCTAAAGCCCAATTCCGGCCCAGCTTCGACTCCGTCTTCTTCCTCTTCTTCTCCACCAAGAAAGAGGGAAATAAATCAATCCCCAACTCTTCCGAAACAAGAAATTCCAGGCTCAAAAAAAGAAACAAGAAATTCCACTGCTATCTCGACAGGTTCGCCGCCGCTAAACCCTCCCTAGCTCCAACCCGGCGAGTCTACTCAGTCAGGATCCGCGGATATGCCTACGGCTTCGTCGGCGTCGGATTGGCTTCAGGTGGCGGCGCAGGACGCCTCCTCGCGCTCCGGCACCTCCTCCTTCTCCGACCAGGTCCTCGTCTCCCGGGCCGCAGGGTACGTTCCATCTCCTCCTCCTCACTCTACGATTCCATCGATTCTCTCTGTTCTTACTCGGCAGATTGCTTCGATTCGGGCGAATTGTGGGCGGGTTCCGCGGTGTGCGACTAGTAATTTTGGATTTAGATGTTCATACTGTGGATTTAGATATTCATACTGTACAATGTAGCAGTAGTAGTAGATGACGAGCACTTTGGGAAACCGTAAGACACTGGTGCCACATGTTTTTCCAAGTCTCCATGGCTATCATAAGAAGCTCGATGAAACGAGTTAGATGCAGTTCTGTACTGAAGGTTAGGCATTGGTAAAACCTTCAGTAAATTGGTTGGTTAGCAGAATCTAGAAGAATACGCTTCAGTAAATTGGTTGATGCCCATTCTCCGGCACCAAATTCTGTGGTACCTGATCTAGTTGATTTTTTTTTTTGGATCCTAATTAAAAGTTTGATCGATTCATTAGTCTTGTAGTTGATCCGAAGTTGCTTGATCTTCCTAGGCTCAAGTTGGACCCATACAACATAGTCTACCATATGTTTTTCCACAGCTATAATCAGTATTTGAGGCTTCAATCAACGAGTTATGATGTTATCTGTATACATATATGACAGGGGTAGAGCTCCAGTGCTTCAGTATAATTTCACTTTTTTCTTTGTTTATTTGTATGACGACTCCCCAGCGTCTGTAGGACCTCTGCCCGGTTCATGCTAGATCATGCTTCCCCTGTCTATGACATGATTACTACGAATTACGCTATCACATGTTTGCCATTATTGTCTCTAACCTCTCATTTGCCTTCACAAGCAAACCCCTATACTAGTTAGCCATTCCCACACCCAACATGCCGCTGCCCTCCACCACCTTACTCAAATTCTCCTGTGCCCCGCCTTGCTGGTACCGTGCACCTTCAGGTGCTGCCCAAATCTTGCTTCAGTGGGGATGGTGGCACCCTTGACCTCCGGCACACACTCCCCAGGTGAAATTAACCCCAAATATACGTGAACTAGCTGAACGTTTCTGACTCTTAAAGGAAACTTTAATACTATGTTTGTCGGGCTCCTAGTTGATTGAAAGTTGCTGGATATATCCCTAGGTGAAAGTTTGTTTTTTCTTACTAATCCGAGTTGAAAGGTTCCCCCTTAAACTTGAAGTATTGATTTGCACTAGTATTAAGTTTTATCGTGATTTCCTAGTTGAAACAGTGTGAACAATTCAATCGGAAGTTTAAATCATTCAGTTCGAATCCGGGGTAGGAACAGAGGCGATGTGGAGGGGAGTCTGCATCTGCTGACCAAGTTAGCTGCAGACGGCTGCCACATACACTCACTCGTTCATACGTGTTAAAGAGTAGAATTCTGCTTTGTTTTCCACCTTTGGCATCAGCTTTCGAATCTTATTTTCTAGATTTAGGCTGCAATTTCAAGTATTTTTTCCATGTAAACCTATAACACCAGAGTTGATGCTTCTTTGTTTGCTCTTTGTAACTGACAGACATTTGGTACTCTGTACTGCAGCCGGGTCGTGTCTCTGTCGACTTGCACGAAGGTCGGCGCCATCAGCTTCGTGGTGGGCGTCGCGGTGGGCTTCACGCTGAAGAGAAGGCTGCGCCAGTGGGCTGCCAGGCTGCTCAAGAGGATCAAGGACGACAACTAGCTAGCTGAAGTGCTAGCAATGTCTCTGAAGTTTTGTTCGCAAGCCTCGTATTCTACTTACCCTGCAGCTCCGTGCTGAACCTACCTGATTGCTTGGATTAACTGTGATGGATAATACAAGATAGTCGTTTATAAAACTGTATCACCACTCCTTTTAGGGGATCTGTACTGGCAGTTGTGGTTATGAGCGGATCCTTCCTTCTCGCTCACTGATCGTAAATCTGCGATTTTGTTTTGTCTCCTCCCTTGGCAGACGTTCCTCGTCTCGCTCCTGTCGATACTGGTTTTTGTTGATGGTTGCTGAAACTGTTGAGTTAATGTTGTTTGAGCTAATGCTTCCTTGCCTCAGGCAAGGCACCCGGTTCAGTCAACACCGGAAGGCAGGAATACATCGCTATCAGAAGACTGGCTTGTGAGGTAAGACTTGCTATCGTAGTTTCGTAAAATGCAATGAATTATCGAGCTTTGCTGTACGCTGATCCGGTCATTATCCAATGTAAACCTGTGTTCCCACTTCGAGTTTGTAACTCCAGAAATGTCTTTGTAATCAGTACATACTCTTTCTCCGTCTGCTCCTCGCGCGCGCTGTCAAGGGTCAACAAGAAAAGTAACAAAAAAAACGTGTGGGCCTACTGTGCCTCCACTAGGATAACTGGGTATAGCTGAATTATAATAGAGCTCGTACATTGTATCTCCTCTCTCAAAGTGCCGTTGACCTTGTTGGAGTAATCCTGTGCTTCCTCCTCTACACAGCACTAGAAAGTTCAGCTAGTACAGTAGCTAGTGGTAAGCTCTAGAAATATCTACCATTTTCACTGTTGTGACTTAGCAGCTAAGCTAGTAGGTAGAAGATGTTTCTAGAATACAGAACATGAGCTGTAACCTGTAAAAGACACTAGAAACTAGTAGTAAATACTCCCTAGTAGGTCGGTTGTGAAGTCCTATAAATAGGACATGCACCCCATCGTTGTAAGCAAGCAGAACACAAGCAATAGAGCTTCTCTTGTGTACGTGACTACATCCTGCTTTGTGCTAGTTCGTGTGATCCAGCTGCTACGTTCCGAGTACAGCTGAAGACAAGTGCTGGGACAACAAGTGATATCAGAGCTTGTTCGTGTGAGCCAAACCAACTAGCTGGTAGAGCATCAGCCCGGGACGACAAGTGGTATCAGAGCCATGTCCAAGGCTGCAACGGAGGTCGGCGAGAAGGGTGAACGCAGCGGGTTCAAGACGCCGCTGCCGTTCGCAAGGCGACGCCATTCCACATCTCCAATGGCTCGACGGGGCTGCAGCCCGACACGCCGCGGTGGCGGCGAGCTGGTAGTGCGCGAGCGTGTCGTGAGGGAGAGCACCAGCTCTGCCCAATATCCGATGCTAACCCGATCAAACTATGCTGAGTGGGCGATGGTGATGCGCGTCCAGCTCCAGGCTCAGCACTTGTGGGATGTCATCGAGTTTGGCGCCGACGACGAGCACGACGATCGAGCAGCGCTGGCAGCATTGCTCCGTGCCGTTCCGCCGGAGCTGGTGCGTACGCTGGCGGCAAAAGTCAACGCAAAGGCAGCGTGGGAAACGCTCAAGACGATGCGTCTCGGCTCTGAGCGCATACGGGAGGCAAAGGCGCAGACGAGACGTCGCGAGTTCGAGGAACTTCGTTTCCGCCCAGGTGAGTCGATCGAAGATTTCTCGATCCGACTAACAAACATCGTCAGTGATCTCGAGCTCCTCGGCGATCCCATAAGCGAGTACAAGGCAGTGCTCAAGTTCCTGCGCGTGGTGCCACGCAAGTATCGGCCAATTGTGATGGCCATCGAGCAATTGTCAACCTCCGGGAGTTGACAATCGAGGAGTTGTGTGGTCGTCTTCTCACGGCAGAGGAGGCGTATGACCTAGACGATGCCACCGACGGCGTCAACAAGCTTCTCCTCACAGAGGAGGAATGGGCGAGCCGTCAACGATAACGCGGAAAGGGCGTATCTAGCGGCGGCGACGTCAACAAGCTTCTCCTCACAGAGGAGGAATGGGAGAGCCGTCAACGACAACGTGGAAAGGGCGTGTCTAGCGGAAGCGACAACAACGGCAAGCCGACTCCTAGGCGAAGCAGCAAGGCGCGCAAGGAGGCGGCGCTGGCTCAAGTGAGCGCTGTAGAGGGAGTTGTCGGTACTGTGGTAAGCCTGGACACTGGGCAAAGGAGTGCCGAAAAGCCAAGCGTGACCGTGAGCAGCGCGGCGAGGTGGCTAACCTTGTGCAGGCTGAAGATGAGGACAACACGCTGCTGATGGCAACCCATACTGAGGCGGCAGTGGCTATGCCCGCTGAGGATACGACGAACCCCTCTACACCAACAACGGGGGAGCAAGTCTTCCTCAACGAGGAACGTGCACACGTCGAGCTGCGCAAGTCCACGAGTGACACTGACACGGCATGGTACCTAGACACGGGCGCCTCAAACCACATGACCGGAGATGCATCCGTCTTTGCTGAGCTCAACAAGGAGGTCTCCGGCACGGTACGTTTCGGTAATGGCTCCCTTGTCGACATCTGCGGGCGTGGCACGGTGATGTTCGCCATGGATGGTGGGCGTCACAGGGCATTGTCGAACATCTACTGGATCCCGCGGATCAAGACAAACATCATTAGCAATGGGCAGCTCGACGAGATCGGGTGCCCGACGCATGTCGAGAACGGAATGATGATCATCCGCGACCGGCAGAAGAAGCTCATCGCCAAGGCTCCTCGCATGCGGAGTCGGCTGTACATGGTGCATCTCCAGATCGAGAAGCCGGTATGCCTTGCTGCTCACATGGGCGAGGACGCGTGGATATGGCACGCGCGCTTCGGCCACCAGAGTTTTGAAAGTCTCGAGAAGCTTGCTCGGAAGGACATGGTGCGCGGACTTCCGATGATCAACCACGTGGAGCAGCTCTGCGAGGCGTGCCTCGTCGGCAAGCACCGTCGCGCCCCGTTTCCTCAGGTGGCGAAGTACCGTGCTACCAAACCGCTGGAGCTCGTGCATGGTGACTTGTGCGGCCCTATCTCGCCGCCTACGCCAGGAGGTAAGCGTTACTTCCTTCTCCTCGTCGACGACTATAGCCGGTACATGTGGATCGTCCTCCTGCGTACGAAGGACGAGGCACCGGAGGCCATCCGTCGCTTCCAAGCTGGCGCAGAGGTGGAGTCACGACACACTCTGCGCGTCTTCCGCACCGACAGAGGAGGGGAGTTCACCGCAACAGAGTTCGCGGACTGGTGCGCTGATCAAGGCATCCAGCGACACCTCACTGCTCCGTACTCACCTCAACAGAACGGGGTGGTGGAACGGCGGAACCAGACAGTCGTTGGCACCGCGCGCTGCATGTTGAAAGGCGCCGGCATGCCAGCACAGTTTTGGGGGGAGGCGGTCACCACGGCCGTTTTCGTCCTCAATCGTTCATTCACAAGGAGCGTGGACGGGCGTACTCCGTACGAGGCGTGGCACGGAACGAAGCCAAATGTACACTTCCTTCGTGTCTTTGGTTGCAGGGCCCACGCCAAGATCACCACGCCAAACCTGAAGAAATTGGATGACCGAAGCAAGCCCATGGTGATGCTCGGGTACGAACCCGGCGGTAAGGCGTACCGTCTCTACGACCCGGCGACCAAGCGCGTCCACGTCTCCCGCGACGTCATCTTCGACGAGAGTGCTGGTTAGGACTGGAGCAACGACAACATGGCGGAAGATTATGGCGGAGGTGAGTTCACCATCGAGTACTCCTACGCGCCTGCAACGGCGACATTGCCTGCTTCACCAAACCAGTCCACCACAGTCACTCCTGCCCCGATGGAGATTCAGCCTGAAAACAATTCAGAAGCAAAGTCTGTAGACACGGTGGCCACAGAACAAACCCCAACAAGCACTACAGAACAAGTGAGGTTTGCCACACCTCCGTCTGCACCAGACCCGGAGCTCTTCGACAACAGCAACGATCCGGATCATCCACACCGCTACCGCCGCGTCCTCGACATGGTGGAGCCTGACGCACCGGTGCCAGGCCAGGCTGAGCGCCTGCTACTCACCCCCTCCGGTGAGCCATCCACATATGCTGAGGCGGAGCACGACGAGCACTGGCGCGCCGCGATGCTTGAGGAGCTGAGGTCCATTGAGGAGAACAAAACATGGACCCTCACTGACTTGCCTCCAGGTCACAAGCCAATCGGTCTCAAATGGGTCTTCAAGCTCAAGCGAGACGCCAACGGCAACGTGCTGAAGCACAAGGCGCGCCTCGTGGCAAAGGGGTATGTGCAGCGACCAGGGATTGACTTCGATGAAGTTTTTGCCCCGGTGGCGCGTCTGGACTCTGTTCGTCTACTTCTCGCCATCGCCGCACAGAAAAGGTGGGAGGTGCATCACATGGACGTGAAGACTGCGTTCTTGAATGGGGAACTCGGCGAGGAAGTATATGTGACGCAGCCGCCGGGCTTCACGACCTCCACCACATCAAGCAAAGTACTACGTCTCCACAAGGCTTTGTATGGTCTTCGTCAAGCTCCCAGAGCATGGAACACCAAGCTGGACAGCGTGCTGGTATCGCTCGGGTTCACTCGCAGCCCATCCGAACATGCTGTGTACACCCGCGGCAAGGATAGCGAGCGGCTTCTCCTTGGCGTCTACGTCGACGACTTGATCCTGACAGGCGAAAGCACCAAGACTATCTCCAAGTTCAAACAGGAGATGAGCAGGAAGTTCTGCATGAGTGACCTAGGACTATTGACGCTCTATCTTGGCATAGAGGTCAAGCAGTTGAAAGTGCATGTGTTGCCCCATGCGTGGTTTTGGTAATTAATGACAATCCTTATGGACTAATGTTTGCATTGAGATATTCTTATAGATCTTGTCCATAGGAAAGATTGGAGTTCATGTGTTGGACTCTAGAAGCTTATAAGATGACCAAGATCTTATTCAAGGGTTTATATGAAGAATGGTCTTATATAGAGTTGAGCATATTGCAAGTATGTCTTGAAGAATAGAATACCGTGGATATTCATGCTCATCTTCAAGACATCATCATTGATCAAGAAAGAAGAAAAGATACAAAGTTGATCAAGGCTAAGTGGAAAGGATGGATTTCAAGTGATCAACACACAAAGCTACATGTTGTAACATGTGGGATCTTGTGATCCAATGGTATGGTAAGCAATCGCCTATATAGCTTTGTGAACTAACCCATATACATGTGTGTGTGGAGTATCTATGTGGGGTTAGAGGTATCTTCCCATGGGCATGCATCAAAAGGAAGATTCCATATAGCCCATGGCGGATGACGTCAAGCGGTGGTCGTCATCAAGATAATGGTCAAAGTGAAGATGTTCCTAAAAGTGGCTCTCCCATATTGTGTATGGGAGAGCATTTCACAAGTCTTCACCAAGCGGAGCACAATCAAGAAAGGTGATCCAACTTGAGGTGATCAAGATCGTCATCATCTAGCTCAAGTGGATTGCGCAAGGCAAAGGTATGACCTTGATAGAGTTTCTATTTTACCGGTCTCATGGTGTTAGTAAGAGACCGGATTATAGGATAGATGCCACACTTTCAAGAGGAGCTCTCGAATGAGTAACTTGATCGTATCGTTCGGAGAGAGCTCAAACCTTTGCATATTTGGCATATCATCTTTCTTGGTTCTTATTTGGCTTTTATCCATGTGAGAATTTAGAGCTTGTGTTCATCTCCATACCAAGCTCTTGTTCATCAAAAATGGATTTCATATGAATATCTTATTGCGTTTTTGTTGTTTGAGGTTTTACCGGTTTGTCTTTTCTAAGAGAGGTCAAACTCTCCACTTGTGGTTTCTTTCTCACATGATAGACTATGATGTGTATTTGCATGATCTTGTAGGGCTTGTGATTATCTTCGAAACAAGCAAAAGATCATAGAAAACAGAGTCTTGATGATTATCTTGTTGAGTTTTGTTGTCGGAGGATTTACCGATTGTTCTTTAATAAAGAAGGTTTACCTTTATACTTATTGTTTTATGCTCCCATGTTGGACTATGATGTTTCTCTGCATGTTCTTATAAAGCTCTTCGTTGCGATTCCAACGAGCCCAAGAACATCGAAAACGGAGTCCGGATGATCAAAATATGTCCGTTTTCGTATTTGGTGTTCTGCTGTTTTACATGGGGCGGTAGTACCGCCGCGGTACCGCCCGAGGTACCGCCGGGGCTAACAGAGGCCAGTTTTCAGCGGTACCGGAAGCGGTAGTACCTCCGGGGCGGTAGTACCGCTGCCCGGGGCGGTAGTACCGCTGCCTGGAGCCCGTTTTCTGCCCGTTTTCTTGTTCTAACTTCCTAGGGGGGCGGTAGTACCGCCGGGTCTAGCGGTAGTACCGCCCCGGCGTGAATCTGCACCCAACGGTTGGATATTTGGGTGACCTATTTAAGGGGCCTTCTTCCCCAATGGTTCCCCAACCCTTCTTGCAAGTTTTGCCCTCCATTGTTGACCTCCAAAAGCTTGCTTTCTCTCAATCCCTCCAATGATTCTTGCTCATTCTTGAGGGAAACAAGAGAGGAGATCTAGATCTACATCTCCACCAATCAATCTCTCCTCTAAGTGAGGGGAGCATATTGGATCTAGATCTTGGGGATTCATTTGTTGCTTCCTTGCTCTTCCTCTCATCTTCCTCCATAGCATTAGTTGCTTTGGTGGGATTTGAGAGTGAATTGCTTTGACCACTTCTTGTGTTCTTGCCATTGCATTAGGTGCATCGGTTTGAGTTCTCCACGGTGATTCATGGAGGTGAAGTTTGAGAAGCTTATTACTCTTTGTGGTTCGTGTTACTCCTTGGGTTGGTTGTAACCCTAGGAGGCTTTGTGAGTTTCGGAGCCTCAACTTGTTGCTAGGTGGTCCGGGACATTGTTGGGAGGCTCCAACTCATTGTGGAGTTCCTCAACCTTGGTGTATCGGTTTGGTTAACGCCTTCAAGTCGACCTCATAGTGGAACGAGCCAATCCCTCACGGGTGAAGCTCACGGAGAATAGGGTGAGCACATCGGTGCTATTGGAGTGCCTAGGAGGCTCCACACCGCTCCAACGTAGACGTACTTCCATTGGGAAGGAACTACGGGAAACATCTCCTCGTGTCCACTTTGCGGTTACTTCTATACCCAAACCTTTACTTATGCATTTACCTTTGTGATAGCCATCGAGCTTGAAGTTATCTATATTGCTATCACTTAGTTGTTATTCTTGCTTAGCATAAGTTGTTGGTGCACATAGGTGAACCTAGCTTGTTTAGGTTTTGTGCTTGATAAATTAAACGCTAGTTTTATTCCGCATTTATTCAAGCCTAAACCGTAATTATTTTAAAACGCCTATTCACCCCCCCCCCTCTAGGCGACATCCTCGTTCTTTCAGCAGTCACCCGGGGAAATTACCCTCAAGCAGTCCGCGTTTGCGAGCAAGCTGTTGGAGAAGGCGGGCATGGCAGATTGCAACGCTGTGCTTGTTCCCATGGAGCCGCGTCTGAAGCTATCCAAGGTGAGCACTAATCCACCTGTGGACGTCACCTTGTACAGGAGCATCGTCGGTAGCCTCCGCTACCTCGTGCACACACGGCCAGACATCTCGTTCGCCGTCGGTTTCGTCAGCCGCTTCATGGAAAAGCCAACAACGGAGCACATGAGCGCCGTGAAGCATATTCTCAGGTACGTTGCAGGGACACTCCACTATGGCTGCATCTACCGTTCCAGCGGCAATGACAACGCACACCTAGTCGGCTACAGTGACGCCGACCATGCCGGTGACGTTGACGATAGGAAGAGCACGACGGGGACTCTCTTCATCCTTGGTCAGTGCCCAATCACTTGGCAGTCCCAGAAGCAAAGGGTGGTCTCCTTATCATCCTGCCAAGCAGAGTACATTGCCGCCGCTACCGCAGCATGCCAGGCCGTCTGGCTTGGACGGCTCATTGGCGATCTCTTCGCCACATACCCCATGGTCCCTACAGTTCTCGTGGACAACAAGTCGGCGATCCAATTGTGCAAAAATCCGGTGTTTCACGACCGGAGCAAGCACATTGAGACACGCTATCACTTCATACGGGAGAACGTCGAGAGCGGCAAGATTGTCGTCGACTACATCAACACCGACGACCAGCTGGCGGATATCCTGACCAAACCACTTGGTCGGATCAAGTTTCAGACTCTACGCAAGAAGATCGGCATCGTCGAGATCAAGTGAAAGCATCAGGATTAGGGGGGAGATTGTTGGAGTAATCCTGTGCTTCCCCCCTCTACACAGCACTAGAAAGTTCAGCTAGTACAGTAGCTAGTGGTAAGCTCTAGAAATATCTACCATTTTCACTGTTGTGACTTAGCAGCTAAGCTAGTAGGTAGAAGATGTTTCTAGAATACAGAACATGAGCTGTAACCTGTAGAAGACACTATAAACTAGTAGTAAATACTCCCTAGTAGGTCGGTTGTGAAGTCCTATAAATAGGACATGCACCCCATCGTTGTAAGCAAGCAGAACACAAGCAATAGAGCTTCTCTTGTGTACGTGACTACATCCTGCTTTGTGCTAGTTCGTGTGATCCAGCTGCTACGTTCCGAGTACAGCTGAAGACAAGTGCTGGGACAACAGACCTGATATCACATCTAATCGCCTTCTTCTCCTCCAGTATCCCACGACAAATCTGAAGCTCGATCTCCTTCACTAGGTTGAGAAGATATTAGTGAAGCTCCTTCGTTATAGTGAAGCTCGATCTCCTTCACCAATTCCAGGTACCACTAGCAACTACAAATTTCTTTTCCGAGATGTATTTATGTATGCTTATGGGGCTCTGCCGTCTGCGGATCCATCGTTGACCGCAGATATCTAGCAGGTCGATCTGTAGTTTGGAAAAATCGCAGCAGTACCTGCACAGCAAGAAGAGACTAAATCAACATTAATTACTATTTTACTGTCTGCATAATATATAGGTGAGTAGGCTGGGGTCATCCCCATTTCGAAAAATATATAGGTGAGTGATGATCTTAATTTGTTCGTTAGTATATCAATATTACTTCACAGTTACCTGAGTAATTTGGGATTTGAATCTACGTAGTAGTCATGGTCATCAATATATAGTGAGTTTTCTCTTGTTTCAAGGTTAATTACATACATACTGACTGCAAATGGAACGCAAAACTATCATTGCCCAAAGTGGCCTAGAGCAGATGTTAGTCCACGAAACCGCAGAGCCCAAGGCCCTGCAATTATCTCTTTTGGAGACAATCACTGGTGGTTTTTCTCATGAACAGCAGATTGGAATTGGTGGATTTGCAGTGGTTTATAAGGTACTTATGCATGGCATGGATGTTCAATCTTTACTAATCACGCTTGATACTGTCAACCCGATGCTATGCTAACTTCATTGAGTGATAGGGAATACTTGGTGATAGGGCGGTCGCCGTGAAGAGGTTGTCTAATGCTTTTATGGATGAAAAGGAGTTTCACCGAGAGGTTGAATGCCTGATGCGGGCAAAGCACAAAAATGTAGTAAGATTTCTCGGATATTGTGCTGACAGACAAGGAAATATGGAAATGTACAACGGAAAACTTGTCATGGCGGATGTCAACCAAAGATTACTTTGCTTTGAGTACATACCAAGGGGGGTCTTGATAAGTATATCACCGGTAGGACCATGTGGCCTCTAACTTTCCACTTTATTTAGTTCATTCATGTGCTACATATTTGCAATGTCTTATATAACATCTTGTAATGTTAAGACTTGAAGTATCTCAAGTGCTCAACTCATAAACCAGGTTTCTTCTCTCGCATTTACAGATACATGTCGCGAATGGGGAACATGCTTTGAAATAATAAAAGGGATTTGTGAGGGTATAAGGTACCTTCATGAGCATAATATTATTCACTTGGATCTGAAACCCACGAATATACTGCTCGACGATAACATGATACCCAAAATTACTGATTTTGGGTTGTCACGATGCTTTGATGAAAATCAAAGCCGGTATATTACAAAAAATGTAGGAGGGACAATGTAAGCTAGCTACTCCTCTTGAAAGCTCGGTTTCCTGTGCTAAATGAAATTGTTCATTTCCTTTGTACATTAATCCCTCTGACCTTTTATATCTTCATATAGAGGATATCAGCCACCAGAAATTTGCAAAGGGGTGTGATTGCACGCAGCGCTGACTTGTATAGTCTTGGTGTTATTATCATAGAAATACTGACCGGGCATAGGGGTTATGAAGCTATTGAGGACGTAAGCACAATATATGCCATTATTACAGCGATATAAGTTGAACTTCCTTCTTTGCTGAGGAGGGCGCTTTTACTTCACAGTTGTCCATTACATTTTAGTTTGAGGTGTTGCCTAATATCATTTCTGGAAGCACACCTAGTATGTGGTCAGTGTACACCATATTCGAGGTTCCTATAAATACAAGTGTTGCTGATCCATTTCATAGACCATAACTCGCTACTGCCTTTTTAGGTACTTGAAAGTTGGAGAGATAGGCTGGAAAAGTCACAGCGAGACAAACTATGTGAACAAATACAAGTATGCTACGAGATAGCTGTACAGTGCAGAGACTTCAATCCAAAAAAGAGACCAGCAAGTGCACGAGATATATTTGAAATGCTTCATCAAATAGAATGTATTCAGGTATGTTGAAAATTTCAGAGGATATGTTTTTGCTCCTTTAGTTCGGAGTTGATAGTGATACCCCTGAGATCCTTGCACTACAACCATTTAAGTTGCTAGAGTATGGGATTGGTGCTCAACTAACATGGCTAGGTTTCCCACAACCCTAGTTGATTTACTGGTACATCTCTATTTTTTTTCGCCTCAAGGGACAAAGCCCTCAAATTCAATTAAGAAGCTGATAAAGAGCACACTTAAAAAATCAAGCCTTTTGTCTCAGAGAAAAAGGAAAAACATGCATAAACCACTCTAGCAAGCTCATCAACTAAACTTTCACTACCTTTTTCCTTGAGTGACAGCCAAAATATGGTACCAAACGACAAAGGATGGAGAAGAATATTACATAATGATAACTCCTAACATTTCGCCAACACCATTACTCAGCTAGTACAGACAAAATAAACTGCACAGGTCTCGTTTTTTAAGCTCAAGAAACTGAAACTTCATTCCAATCTTCTTGCTAGTGTATCCAAACCTGTACTTATGTTAAAGAAGTCAGATGCCACCACCCCAATCATTTTGCCCCATACCAAATCAACCTTCGGAGAATTTTACTCTGCAGAATAACAGAAGAAAGCAATAACTGAGAAACAGCTAAAATTACAGTTTGCCTTCATTTTGTCTCCAACAAACTTCCAATCACTATTCTAAGTCTTTATAGTGTATAGGAATTCCGAAATATTTAAAGGGTAAAGTTCCCACAACACAAGTAAAAAATGAAAGTGTACTGCTGTTCAAAATCATTAGACCCGCCAAAACAACAAACTTCACTTTTATGAAAATTAATCTTCAAACCTGACATTTGTTCCAACATACAAATAATAAATTTCAAATTCCTAGCAGTTTCCAGATCTGCATAAAAATAAACTTTGTGTCATCTGCTTACTGCAGCATGACTACACAATCAACAATCATATCAGAGACAACACTATTAATTAAACCATGCTCCCGTGCCCTTCTAATCAGAAACAACAGCTAAATTAAATAAAATAGGTGCAATGTCATCACCTTGGCGAACCCCCTTTCTGTTTTAAAATAAGACCTTATCTGGTCATTAATCATCACACCAAATTTCCATCACTTACTACATCCATGACCCAAGAATTTCGGGGAAACCTTTTATTTTTAAAACTTGTAGAAGAAAATTCTTATCAAGCTTCTTGTAAGATTTTCCAGATTCCACTTTAACCATAACAGATGAGGCTTTAGATCTATGAATCTCTTGCAAGGTCTTATGTAACAAAACAGCACCATCTAAAATGTATCTGCCCTGAATAAAAACTATTATTTAGAACCTTGGTGAAAACTTTAAAGATTTCATTTAACAAACAAATAAGTATGTAACATCCTTTATTTTTTTGGTAACAGAGACAAAATCCCATAATTAATTCTAGAAACATCTAATTTACCATGAAAGAAATCATTGATAATGAGCATTAAGTCTGGGCTAACAATGTCCCAAAAATTCTGATAAAATTCAGTGGGAAAATCATCCTACCCAGGTGCCTTATAGATTGCTTCTATCAAAATTATCTAGAATACAAGGAATGGGAATTTCTAAGTACCGGTGAAAAGAGTAGCACTAGGACCAAATAACTCTTTATAACAATCAATAGCCAAAAAAAAGTCCTTTCCCCTTGAATCATCCTATCTTAACTATTAGGAAAAACAATACTATTACGACGCTTCCTAACACTAGCTTTAGCCATGAAATAGGAAATTAAAGCATCTCCTTCCAACACCTCTTTTTCTTTCGATTGTTGAAACCACTTAATCTCTTCTTCCTTACAAATCGTAGAAGGTTGCAATTTTAAAAAAAAAATTCAAATTATAATCAGCAATAGAGAGCCCAGCTAATTCATTATTTCTATCAATTAAGTTTATTTGTTCTTTAAGGTATATTTTTTCATCTTTTATTAAAGCCTTCCCAGTTAATATTCCAGACTTTGAAAGTACTTCTAACATTTTATTGTGCCAAATATCTAAGAAAAACTTCTCCCCTACAAAGATGCTGACCAAGCCTTAAGAGCGACATCTCTAATATTGGGCCTAAAGAACCAGCTAAGTTCAAATTTGAAAGATTTGTAGATTTTAGGAATATCCAGACCAAAATCTACTACGAGCGGCGCAGAGTTAAAGCAAGGTAACGTCCTAACAACACAAGGGGATAATTACTTTCCCAATCAGTATTTACAAGCACTCTGTCCAACTTTTGAAAAACAGAATTATGTCTATTATTAGACCAAGTAAAACATCTCCCTACCAGATCTAAATCCCTCAAATCCCAATGCTCAATAATGAACACTAACTCATTTATACCCCTAATATTCCAGAAAGCACCATCCATATCAAAAAATCTATCACCACATCTATGCACACTAACTCCTCTGCTTCTACCTATAGCAATACACTAGTACAGAAAAGGCTTTCTGTGGCGCACCCTTTTTGGATTCTGTGGCGCATGGTGGGTGCGCCACAAAATTCTCGCCACAAAAATATAATTTCTGTGGCGCACCCCACCGTGCGCCACAGAAAGCCCAAATTTCAGTGGCGCATCTCAAGCCGTGCGCCACAGAAATATTTCTGTGGCGCACCCCACACCGTGCGCCACAAAATTGGTTTTTGAATTTAAAAAAAAAAAGCGGCCAGATCTAGATCTAGATCCAGATCTGGCCGCCGGAATTTTTTCGGAGCTCGTCGGAGGCCATGTTGCCCGTGACCATGGCCGTAGGTGGCTTGCCCGGAGGTGGGTGGAGGAGTGGGTCGTTGGAGGTGGGTGGGTGGAGGATGGGGGTCGCCGGAGATGGTGGAGGAGGAGAAGGAGGTCGCCGGAGGTGGTGGAAGAGGTCGCCGGAGGTGGTGGAGGAGGTCGCCGGGAGGTGGTGGAGGAGGTCGCCGGGATGGTGGAGGATGTCGCCGGAGGTCGCCGGGGTGGTGGAGGATTTCGCCGGAGGTCGCCGGAGCTGGAGGAGGTCGCCGAGATGGTGGAGGATGTCGCCGGAGGTGGAGGTGGAGGAGGAGGAGGAGAAGTGGAGGAGGAGAGGAGAAGAGGAGAAGAGAAGTTGGAGAGAAGAGAAGTGGAGGAGAGGAGAAGTGGAGAAGAAGTACGTGTAGAACTGATCAATGGTAGAGTCACCCTGCTGAAGATCATGCTCCTGACGAACCACGGACAGATATAGAGCATCCCCGGACGGCTGATGACGCTGACGAAGGTGAGCCCACATGTCAGCGACAGTACTAAGGCCCATAAACTCAGAGGCAAACTGCGGTAGAACACTGGGGATGAGAATAGCCGCAGCACGAGCATCATCATCAATCCACTGGGTGTAAGCAGTCAGATCCAACCGGTAGGTCTCAAGGGCGTCAGAATGCTCCTTGACCTGCCGGTCATACGCAGCAATGGCAACATCATCCGCACTCTTAGCTGCATCCTTTGTAGCCTGAGTAGCATGTGCAGCAAGAACTGGTGGCGTCGGCGGAATAGGAGCAGTAGGAGCAATGGGGCACGGCGGACACGAGACCTCGTCGGAAAGCACACCCCAGAGACGAAGACCACGCATATGAATGCGCATAAAAGCAGCGAAATCAGGATAATTCGTGCCATCAAAGATCACCGAGCAGCGAGGAATCGCGACATAGCCCGACGATGCAGACATTTTTTTTTGGCGAGGAAACTGCTGGAAGTCAATCAAGAACGCGTGCGGAGCTGCTCGAGAAGGACGGCTCGATGCGGCAGCCCGAGAGGATGGACGGTGGCCAGCGTCGGTCGGAGACGGACTGAGACGGCGAACGGCGGCGCCGCCGGTCCAAGACGGGGCGGCGGCGATCCGAGACGGCGGACTGCGGCAGCGGCGGACTTGCGGCGGCGGCGGACGGGAGCTGCCGGGGACAGGCGGGCGCCGACGGCTCGAGACAGGGGTGGCCGGGTGCGGGCGGACGCTGGCTGCTGGAACCCGACGGAATTGAGGCAGGAACGGGGGCGGCCAGAATTGAGGCAGGAACGGGCGGACGCTGGCTGCTGGAACCCGACGAAATTGAGGCAGGAACGGGGGCGGCCGGGGACAGGCGGGCGGCGGCGGCCCGAGCAGAACCCGACGCAGACAGGGGCGGCCGGGAATCGGGCGGCGACGGCCGGGAACGGGCGGCGGCGGCCGGAATCAGCCGGTGGCGGCCGGAATTGAGTGATGAAGATCGAGTTTCGATCTGTACGTGGAAAGAACTCGAGGCAGAGGAGAAGAGCACGAGTTGCGGCGTGCGGGAAAAATTAACCTAAGCTCTGATACCATGTTAGGAATAAGCAACTTGTATTCCACGGGGCCAAAGGCCACAATATTTAGTACATGTATAGGTGTAAATATGTAGGGAGCCCTCTATATAATAGAGAAACTACAATATACAAATATCTCTCTAACAGTGTGGAGGAGGGAAGGAGAAAAGAGAGGGATAAGAAAGGCTTGGGCGGGATTCAAATTTCGAATCCCGCCCAACAATTCTGTGGCGCACCCGCCACCACCAGGCCACCGTGCGCCACAAAAACCAATTTCCAATTTTTTTGATTTTTTTTGATTTTGTAGAAAAAAATCTTCTTTTCGAAATAACTTTTTACTCTTTTGGAATTTACCGAATCCGAGGAAAGTTCACCGGGTATACCTAGGTGAAATCGAGCTCCATTTTTTCTCACGATTTTTTTGGTATATTAAACGCATTTTTTCGATATCGTATGCAAAAGTTATGGCCGTTCAAACTTTTTTTCTGGTTTTTGCAAAAAAATGTCAAAATTCATATTTCAAAATTTCTATACCAAGTAGACACTAAAATCTAACTATATCTCAAAGGATTTTATTTATTGAAGATTTTATCATTTTCTTTTCTTATTTGCAAAACTGAAAAGGCGATCTACGGGGGTGTGATCTGAAAAAAAATATTCTGTGGCGCACCTGGCCATGTGCGCCACAGAAAGTCACATTTCTATGGCGCACACTCCCCGTGCGTCACAAAAAGTCACATTTCTGTGGCGCACCTGGCCATGTGCGTCACAGAACGTCACATTTCTGTGGCGCACACTCCCCATGCGCACCTGACCATGTGCGCCACAGAACGTCACATTGTGCGCCAGTGGCGCACATGGCCAGGTGCGCCACAGAAATGTGTCTTTCTGTGACGCACATGGCCTGGTGCGCCACATAATTTTTTTTTTGTGGCGCATGGCTACTTGGTGCGTCACAAAAAGGGATCCACAGAAAGGTAGTTTCCTACTAGTGATACCAAAAAAGTGTCTATGTCTGTTTAATCTACCAAGAGAAAGCCAACCCTTTAATACAAGCATCCGACGTCTCTTCCTCATCATGAGTGTCACTACTACTGGCCATTGTGTCCTGGATGGCCTCAGTATCAAACTATCAAGTTTTGAGCACCCATCCAGACCTAATTTGTCAGGTTCTCTACTATACTAGCTAAAAAAAGTCTCGCTTCCTCATTTTTTTACAACATCTATATCATTTTCAGTCTCTACAACACTTATTCCGGGACTAATACCAATAGTAGAAGCAATCTCACAAAGAACATGATTAGCAGTAATGAGAACTGCCAGAATACGTGGAACTTTCTACTGATTCCTCTTCTTAGCTTGATCCACAGCTTTGTCCATAGTATTGATTTCAGAATTTACCCTACCACTCTCTTCATCCGATACAACATACTCTCTTCATCCGAAAATATACAACATTTTAGATTTTGCATAGTCTCCAATGCACAACTATTTCTATCAATGTACTTTTTATATGAATACAAAAGTGTAAAATTATGTAAATTGTATATTACGAAACAATTTTTTATGACAAATCTATATTGTAAATTGGCGGCACGCTTCTAGGAAGTCATGTGTTTTTGAATGATGGGAGTAATTTAGATAAATCAATTTAAAACTCGTTTCATACTAATTTCTTTACTATACTGACATATGTTCCACATCATTGAACGTATACTAATATTTTTTTAGGGCAATGATGTTGTTGAAGCGTTGATCAAAATAAGTGTGTTTACTCACATATGCTCCACATAATTGGATATTTTTAGATACGTTATGTTTATATATGATCGTGGCATTCAACTAGTTTCTTTAGAAGCTGGAGTCACGCTCCTCGTTTTAAGAATTTATTTAGTCTTGACTTGAAGAGATTCACTGTCCCGGAATTTCTAATGTATTCCATTGCCAGATTTCAAATAAGTTGGAGCCCGTGCCCTCCGCCTCCACAGAACATATGGATGCCACACTTGAGACGCCGCACATGACGGCGGGCCCGACGGTGGTCCTGCCTTGGCCCGCAGCGGAGCCACTGCCAGGATCGGCGCACGGTCTGGTGGAGACGAAGCACGGGCTGCCGGCGGCGGCCAAGATTTCGTCGGCGTACGAGATGGTGGAGCCGAAGTGGTACTTGTACGTGAGCGTGGTGAAGGCGCGCGACCTCCCGGCCATGGACCTCGCCGGCTCGATAGACCCTTACGTTTAGGTGAAGCTGGGGAACTTTAAGGCCGTGACCAAGTACTTTGAGCAAAACAGGTACCCGGTGTGGCGGGAGAAATTCACCTTCCCCCGCGATCAGTTGCAATCCGTCATCCTGGAGGTAATGCTCAAGGACAAGGACATTTTGCGCGACGACTTTGTTGGACGCGTCGTCTTGGACTTATCGCACGTTCCTAGCCGACTCCCGCAAGACTGCCAGCTCGAGCCACAGTGGTACCGCCTCCTTCACACGCACGACAACCACAAGCAGGATGGCCGCGGCGAGATCATGCTCGCCGTCTGGTTTGGCACCAAGCACAACGAGTCATCCTTTCCGGAGGAAGTGCCCACACTCTCCCACAAGAGGCTTACTGATACCAACTCGCGCCGCTCCAAGGTGTACTACTCCCTCAAGGTCATCTACCTCAAGGTTTCCGTCATCCAGGCGCAGGACCTCCTGCCGACGAAGGAGGGCCAGCCTCTCCCTGCGCACACCATCGTGAAACTTGAGCTCGGAGGAAAGACTTGGCGGACAAGGCCGGGACAACCGACGGGGTCTACGAGCCCGAGGTGGAACGAGGAGTTCATGTTCGTGGCTACCGAGCCGTTGGAGGAGCCTCTGGTGGTGACGGTAGAGGAGGAGCATGTCGGTGACGGGGGAGACGAACTCATAGGCCGCGTCATCATTCCCGTGGCGTCCCCTTCAGGCTATGTTTGTTTCTAGAGTTTTTTTTAGGGATTGGTGGGGATAATCCTCTAGTGTATTGGGTGAAACCCCAAACTTCACCCAATCCGCTAGGGGATTGGTGGGGATAATCCACTAGGTAGGGGTAGTGTATTGAATCCCCTAGGGGATTGAGAAAAATGAATTAGAGTTTGGTAA
Organism: Poa pratensis; assembly: GCA_947311845.1. Classification (NCBI taxonomy): domain Eukaryota; kingdom Viridiplantae; phylum Streptophyta; class Magnoliopsida; order Poales; family Poaceae; genus Poa; species Poa pratensis. The sequence goes on from CAMZMU010000110.1 coordinate 37,847,525, forward strand.
TTTGTGGGGAAAGGTGGGGATAAAACCTGTCCAATATTCTAGAAACAAACGATGTTTTGGTATATGTGGGGATTTAGGGGTTTGACCGAGATAATCCCCACCAATTTCTAAAAAAACTCTAGAAACAAACATAGCCTCAAGATCTGAGCAAGTCGGCCGTGTCCTCCGAGTGGTTCAGCTTGTCGCACGGGGTGGTGGTGGCAGACATGGAGACATGCAGCAACAGCAGGGCCAGCAAGATCCAGCTGCGGCTGAGCCTTGAGACGCAGTACCACGTGTTGTGACCTGAATGTCTCTTGTGATTAGCAGTCACTACTAGGTAAAAGGGTTTTAACGAAGATACATGTGGTCGTTAAAAGTTAGATTTTGGTCGTTAAAAGTTATTAACGACAATAATTCGGTGGTCGTTAGTTGTCGTTATAGCCTCCATCGTTAAAAGTAACAACAACCTAATACTTTTTAATTAACAACGACATGATGTGTGGTCATTAATTCTAAGGCAATAACGACAACATTTCTGCTATTAACGAAAACTTTGTCGTCCTTGAAAATACTTTCTATTGTCCGTAGAGTACCATGAACACTTTTTACGGTTCATTTCTGTTAAAGTCTATCTGTCTATGGAAGAATATGACCGAACTACTTTTCTGTATTGAACACGAGGTGAAATATACATGTTGGAGTTACATGGGCTGGGCCCTCTGGACTAGACTATGGGCCTAATATACACTTAACACCCCCCTTCAAACTTAAGGTGGATCAGGAGCATCGGATACACTAAGTTTGAGAATATGAAACCTATTGATCTCGAGTTTGAGCCTTCGTGAAGAAATCTGCAACTTGAATCTCTGATGGAATATACTGGAGCTTAATAGTGGATTGCTGACAATGAGATCGAGTGAAAGATGCATCCACACCAATGTGTTTAGTCAGCTCATGTTTGACAGGATCATTAGCAATTTGAATAGCAGCAGTGCTGTCACAGAGAAGAGGTGTAGGTGTATGACATGAAACCCCAAGATCAACCAATAACCAGCGAAGCCACACAATCTCCGATGTAGTAGTAGAAAGAGCCCTAAGCTCAGCCTCAGCGCTAGAACGAGACACAGCAGTTTGCTTCTTCGATTTCCATGCAATGAGAGATGTTCCAAGAAATATGCAATAACCAGTGACTGAACGTCGATCGACGGGATCACTCGCCCAAGTGAAATCAGAGTAAGCATGAAGTTGGAGCTGACTTGAGTTAGCATAGAACAAGCGGCGAGATGTGGTGCCCCTTAAATATCGAAGCACTCGAAGTAGATGACCATAATGTACCGAGGTGGGAGCACCCACAAATTGACTGAGAATATGAACTGCATGTGCAATATCAGGTCTTGTTACTGTGGGGTACACTAGACTGCCAACAATATGACGATAACGAGAGGAATCCTCAAGTGGAGTTCCATCGGTAGGACGCAATTGCAAATGAAGTTCCATGGGTGTAGTAGGAATGCATGTGTCGGTGAGGCCAGAGCGCAAAATCAAATCCCGAGTGTACCTTTGTTGAGAGATATAGTAACCATCATCTGTGTGTTGGACCTCAATTCCGAGAAAGTAACTGAGGGACCCCAAATCTGACATCTTGAATTGCTCACTCAACTTTTTCTTGACAAAGGAAATGTATCGAACATCATCTCCCGTGATCAGCATATCATCTACGTATAGTAGAAGCAAAGTACGCCCACGCTCTGATGTATGAATGAAGAGAGCTGGGTCATGCTCACTAGGAGAAAAGCAAGCAGCTCGAACCACAGAAGTGAACCTCTCAAACCAGGCACGAGGAGCTTGTTTGAGCCCATATAGAGCCTTTCAAAGACGACAAACATGACCAGATGGAGCCTCAATACCTGGAGGTGGTTGCATATATACTTCCTCATGCAGATCACCATGAATGAAAGCATTCTTCACATCCATTTGGGAAATTTTCCATGAACGAGTGGCAGCCACAGCAATCAAAGTGCGAACTGAAGTCATGTGAGCAACTGGAGCAAAAGTCTAATCATAATCTCTCCCATGAGCCTGCTGAAAACCTCTTGCAACAAGTCGAGCCTTATAGCGTTCCACAGATCCATCTGACTTGGTTTTGACCTTGTACACCCATTTGCAAGTGATCGGGACGGACCGAGAAGGTAGAGGAACCAAATCCCATGTACCAGTACCCTCTAGAGCTGCAAGCTCCTCGGACATAGCCAATTGCCACTTAGGTAACACCACTGCCTCCTGATAAGTAGTGGGCTCATAAGCTGCCCCTGCACAAAATCATTGCGATATCTGCTAGGAATCTCAAGAGAGGAGCGATCACGAAGAGCATACCTTGTTGTCTGAGAGGAGTCATCAGTGCAAGGATCAGTAGTACTGGCCGGAGGAGAAGACAAAGGAATGGATGATTGAATATCTGGTGAAACTCTAGGTAACGACTATAATGAAAAGGAAAACTAGTTAGAAGAGGAGCTAGTGAATCATATGCTGGAGGTCGACCCGAAGACTGATCAGGTGCAGAATCATCTGAAAAAATAGGTGGAAGTGAAAGAAAAGAGGTAGATTCTAAAGTGGTTGATGATGAAGATTGAGTCGAAGGGGAATAGAAAAAGGGTTGATCCTCAACAAAAGTGACATCACGAGAAAAGCGAATGCGACGGGCAGAAGCATCATAGCAACGGTAGCCCTTATGCTCGAGACTATAGCCAAGGAAAACACACTGAATAGACTGTGCAGTCAACTTGGTACGCTAGCGAGGTGCTAAAAGAACATAGCAAATACAACCAAAAACATGAAGATGGTCATACGTGGGAGTAGAACCAAACAAAATCTCACCAGGAGACTTGCCTTGAAGAGGAGAAGAAGGCTGGAGATTGATAAGGTAGACAGCAGTCGAGATAGCTTCACCCCAAAACTGAGTAGGTACAAAAGATGAAATCAGAAGAGTGCGAGCGGTCTCAACAATGTGTCGGTGCTTACGTTCAGCAACACCATTCTGAGCATGAGCACCAGGACATGAAAGTTGAGGGAGAGTACCTTCAGAAGAGAGAAACTCACGAAAAGACGTAGACAGATATTCCCCCAGAGTCAGAACGAAAAACACGAATCGCACTGGAGAATTGAGTATGCAACATGCACACAAAAGCCTTATATATAGAAATCAACTCAGAACGATGCTTCATGAAATACACCCAAGTATATCGAGAGTGATCATCAATAAATATGACATAATATTTGTGACCACCTTTTGAAACAAAAGGAGAGGGGCCCATACATCAGAGTGCACCAAATCAAAAAGATGGCTAGAATGAGTAGTGCTAGAGGGGTATGGTAGTTGAATCTGCTTGCCTAGCTTACATCCCTTACAATGAAAATCATAATCTACAGGGACCCGACCAAAACACCTTGCTGAACAAGAGTAGATAAACGAGAACCGCACAAGTGACCTAAACGATGATGCCACTGGGCAAACGAAAGAGACGAAGTAGAACTTGATGTAGATGCTGCAGAGCGAAACAACGATGCAGTGGAAGCCGAAGGAAGGTGCAAGTTGTTAAGGATGTAGAGAGATGTGGATCCTCTACGGCGATGGCCAGTTCCAATGATCCTCTTGCTCTGACAATCCTGCACATAACAAGAGGAGGCATCAAAACCAACAAAATAGTTCATATCAGTAATCTGACCAACGGACATAAGGTTCATGGACAACTGAGGAACAAAAGAGATGTCCGGAACAGTAAACTTCGATGTGCAAAGAGAACCCTGATGCATAACAGAACAAGATGTACCATCAGCAGTCTGAACAGATGCACCATCCTGCACTGGCTGGCAAGACACCAGCTGAGAGCGATCTGATGTCACATGGAAAGAGGCGCCAGAGTCCAAAACCCAAGGCTGAGCTGGAGCCACAGCAGACTGAGAAAGAGCAGCCACAGAAGCACTCCTCGCTGACGTTTGATGACTCCCAAGTGCAGGAGATCAATTGTAGTACCTTTCAAATAGAAAAGGTTGTCGAACCCACGAGGAGCTGAAGGTATTGGTTAGTAAGATTGATAAACAAAGCAATGAAAGATGCAAGTGTTTTTGGTATTTTCGGTTGTATAATTCCAATGCAGCAAGTAACAGTAACAAGTGAAAGCTCTCAAAGAGAGAAAGCCCAATCCTCTTATGTGACAAGAGGACAAGCTCAAGTGATATGTGACTTATATGTGGAAAACGTTCCCGAGGGCGGCATGGATAATGCTAGGCATAGAGATTTATTAAACAACACGTTGAATATCTTGTCAAGTTTTAATCTTTTTGGACGGAGCCATAATTCGGTATAGCTAAATAAATAACTACACCCCTTATGATGGATCATGTGGCCAAGTAAATGACTGCACAAGAATTATTAAGACATAAAGTCCCACCATAGCATTACACTCTAAGGTCCCCGATACTAATACCCTCATATATAACTTCAGATTCTCTCAGGTTTACGTGTCCTCCCAAGTCTCCTCAATTCATTATACTACGGTGTTCTCCTATGAGCCCATATAGGTGAAGTGTTGTGCAGTCGACGTTCGCACAACACCATCATAGAATCACATAAAAGATAAACTCTTGACAAAATACCAACACATGTCATATATAAATCATTGCCAATTCATCCTATGCCCTCAGGAACATACGGGAACTACTCACAACGTGCAAACATGATCATAATCAGTGGCATAAGTGGTACAACACAATCTGAAATTATAACTTCACCACCAAATAATGACAAGTACTCAATCACAAACATGAATAGTAGCACAAGACAAGTATCTAGGGTATAGCAACTCTCAAACTGCGAGGGGAACGGAGTGGATCACGGTGATGATGATGGAGATGGTGCTGGTCTTGATGGGGGTGATGATGTAGAGGCCTCCTCCCACGCCAAGGAGGAGAGGTGATGACGATGACGATGATTTCCCCCTTCTCCGGAGCTCCGGAGCAGCAGGATCTGACCCCCCTCGGAAGGGATCAGGAGTTTCGCCGCCGCCGCGACCTCGGATGGACTTGGAAAAATTAGGGCGTTACTTTTCGGGCGAGACGAAGGCGTCGATAAAAAGCCCCAGGCGAGGAGGTGCCCGAGGCCACTTTTAGTGGGCCCCACGCGGCCAGGTTGGCCGCGTGGGCCACCCCTTTTGGCCTCGTGGCTCTCCTCTCTTCGGTCTTCTTCCCTCTGCCTTTCTCCCGATGAAAAACTGACGTGGTATTTTTCCTTTTATTATTTGGGTTCCTGAAACTCCTGAAACATTAAAACAAGAAAAGGGGTTTTCTGCCTCCCAGAAATTAAATACCAAAAATAGGGACTTTGTGTGAAAGTCCCCAAAATCATCTAAAACATGTAAAAACAATCATATAATCATGCAAATAACATTCTAGTATGATACTAAAAGTTATATAAATGATGATATAAAATGCACGTATCAACTCCCCCAAGCTTAAACCTTTACTCGTCCTCGAGTAAGTAAGGACATAGATCATTACATGCATCAATGGACTTATGGTTGATAAATAAATACGGCATTGTATCATCATATTCAATTGCAAGATAAGATAATGAATAAAACTCATGCATATGAGGGCAACATAAGTAGAACTCTAGCAATCACCCCTTACTTTTGAAAGCAAATAACCATTGTATGTTGGACAATCGAATCATATTTTTCACATGCTTTGCTCTTCTGGCAAGCATTATAATCTTTTATACTTTGCTGAAATTTAAAGACAAGATAAACTCTCATTGGATAACAAGTTCAAGAAGACAAATGAAAAGATAGATATAAAAATGTTATCACCTTGCTTTCTAGTAACTAGTGCAAACTTTAGTCATGGATATCTCAATCAAGTTCCTATGCTCTACAACCTTTTCTTACACTTTCCATGGCTAACTGAAATTTCAGGTGCCTTCCTTTCATTCACATTCAAGAGCATAAGTATTGAAATATCCATGATCATTAATTTGCTCAAAAGATACTAGAGTTAACAAGAGTGTTTTATATCCTTTTCATTATCTTCTCAACTTTTATCCTACAAGACAATATCTCAACCTCAAACTATTAATTCCAAGTCATAAGTTGACTTTTACTTATTTTATTATGAGATAATTCTACAATTGTCCAACACACTCAAGTTAATTAATTTCAAGGCAAGATGTGATTGAAATTCTAAATATGCCACGCTCATTTGCATGAGTGTTACCCATAAATCCCCAAACAAGAGAATCATGGATGACACCATACTTTAATATTCATTGATAAACCATAAGATAGAGATACATGATAATGCTCCATGAGCTCACACACGCCTAAGAGATATTGATAACTAATCGATAAAAGCAAAGCACACCATGACTAGATAGATATGATAGATTGATAAAGAGAAAGACTAGATGGAACTCCCCCAAGCTTGGCGTCTTGCTAGAACTCCCTCTCTTCTTTCACATTGCCTTCATAATAATTATCTTCAAGATCCCCAATGATCTTCATCATGAGGTTGTAAGCTTTTTCGAACTCTTTTGCGGCTTCTCCCAGTTTTTGCATGAGATTCTTCTCCACCGACTCTTTGCAAGGCTTCCACTCCGGGCTTGGCACCTTCTTGTTGGGGATCTTGCGATCCCATTCACCAGGATAGTTCTCTTGAGTGGTGCGCTGAAATTCCCTGTCAATAAGAGTAGAAGCTACGTTTTTGCTCGCAAGGAAGCGCCTGGGAACCTTCCCTCCGGTCTGCATGCGCGCGCCCTGCCTCTTGTTTCCAAGAGAGTGGTTCACCCTCACGCCGGCAACAGCAATGGGTGATGGAGGTGCTGTCGCCAAGGGCGCGATGTCGACGGAGGGCTTGTGCTCTTCTTCTTCAGCTTCTTGCTTGTCCATCTCCTCTCATCAAGCTTGTAGTCTTCATCGTCGGAGTAGTCCTTCCTCTTCCTATTCCTCCTCCATATGGACGTGGGGCTGTACCCATCGAGTTCATCATCATCGTCGTCCATGGAGGAGCATTGGTAGGAGTCTCCCGAAGACATGGCTAAAAACCTGACAGGCAGAAACAGCAAAAGAAAGAATCGCTCGAGAACGCTCGGTGCGAGATTAGATCGACAGAGAGGGGTATATATTGAGGTTTTTGGGTCAAGGCGAAGCGTCGGGATCGAAAACGAGACGAAAAGGACTCCGAGGTGGAAAAGGAGTGGGCCCACGCGGCCAGGTACATGGGCCGCGTGGGCCCCTCTTTCCTTCCTCGGGTCTCCGTTCGTAGTTTTCTTGTCCCACACGTTAATTTCCATAAAAAATGACTTCCGTAAAATATTATGCAATTCCGAGAAACTTTCCAACAGTAAGTTACCTTCTATTGATTTGGGTTTCTGAAACTGCACGGTTTCTCTCAATTACCTCCTCCGGTGTTTGTAAATTCAACTCTCCACCATTCCGACAAAGCTTTTCCTGCAATATAAGGTTTAAGGCGTTGTCCATTGACTACATGAGGTTTACCTTTCATGTCACCGTGAAGACGGATAGCTCCTGAACGGTACACCTCCTGTATCACTAATGGTCCCTGCCACTTTGAAGCAACTTCCCTGCAGAAAACTTAAACGAGAGTTGTATACAAACTTGATCACCTACTTTGAATTTTTTCTTAATTTTCTTGTCATGCCAAATTTAACTTTTTCTTTAAACATTAGCACTTTCATAAGCTTCATTTCTCCATTCATCTAGTAGGTATCAAGAATTCTCTTTTCTCCGCAGTTTTAAAATCAAAGTTCAGTTGTTTAATAGCCCATCTAGCTTTGTTCTAGTTCAACAGGTAAGTGACAAGCTTTTCCATAAACCATTTTATAAGGAGACATTCCCATAGGATTTTTAAAAGCAGTTCTATAAGCCCACAAAGCATCATTAATTTAATTGGCCAATCAGATCTAGACTTATTCACTGTCTTTTCCAAAATGAGTTTAATTTCCCTATTGCTTAATTCAACTTGTCCACTTGTTTGAGGATGATAAGGAGATGCAATTCTATGGTTAACATCATATTTTGCCAAAGTTTTTCTAAGAACACCATGCAAGAAATGAGAACCACCATCAGTAATTAAAACCTAGGAACACCAAACCTGGGGAAAATGATGTCCTTGAGCATCTTCATTGCTGTGGCATGATCTGCACTTTTGGTTGGAATTGCTTCCACCCACTTTGTAACATAGTCAACTGCAACCAAAATGTGAGTATGCTTTGTCTTTGATTCTGGGAAAGGACCCATAAAGTCAAAACCCCACACATCAAATGGTTCAAGTGGCAATGAATAATTCATAGGCATTTCATTCTCCTACCAATATTTCCTACTCTTTGACATTTATCACAAGATTTAACATATTCAGCACATCCTTAAATAAAGTAGGCCAATAGAAACCAGATTGTAATACCTTTGCTCCTGTGCGATCTCCTGCATGATGCCCTCCATAGGGACTGTCATGACAATCTCTTATAATAGCCTGTTGTTCATGCTCAGGTACACAACGTCTAATAATACCATCCACACTTTTCTTATAAAGAAAGGATCATCCCAAAAATAATGTCTAAGATCATAAAGAATTTCTTTCTTTGTTGAGAAGTGAAGTGTGGAGGTAAACTTTACCAACAATAAAATTTGCATATTGGCAAACCAAGGAGATGCAACTTTAGCACTAGAAACATTAACAATTGCAAGTTGTTCATTAACAAAGCTATCATTAATAGGAATAGGATCATCAGGTATATTTTCCATCCTAGAGAGATGATCAGCTACTTGATTATCTCCCCTTTCCTATCAACAATATGTAAATCAAATCTTGCAATAAAGTACCCATCTTATTATCTAGGCTTAGCATCTTTCTTATGCATCAAGTATTTAATAGCAGAATGATCAGTATGCAATGTGACTTTTGAATCAGTAATATAAGGTCTAAACTTGTCACAAGCAAACAGTACTGCTAAAAATTCTTTCTCAGTTGTAGCATAATTCTTTGAGCAGCATCAAGTGTTCTACTAGCATAATAATAACATTCAGTTTCTTATCAACACGTTGGCCCAAAACAGCCCCAACTGCATAATCACTAGCATCACACATAATTTCAAAAGGCAATTTCCAATCAGGAGGTTGAATAATAGGAGCACTTATTAAAGCATTCTTCAAAATATTAAAGGACTCAATGCAATCATCATTAAAAGAAAAGGAACATCCTTTTGCAAAAGATTGGTTAGAGGTTTTGATATTTTGGAGAAATCTTAATAAACCTACGGTAAAAACCTGCATGCCCAAGAAAACTTCTTATACCTTTGATGTCCCTTGGTATGGTAGCTTTTCAATAGCTTCTATCTTTGCTGGATCAACTTCTATTCCTTTCCAGAAATCTTATGCCCAAGAACAATACCTTCAGTAACCATGAAGTGACACTTCTCCCAATTAAGAACTAAGTGTTGGTCTTCACAACGCTGCAAAACTTTGTTAAGGTTGAACAAGCAATTATCGAAGGAAGTACCATACACAGAAAAATCATCCATAAAACTTCCATTATCTTTTCAATATAATCAGCAAATATAGCATTCATGCATCTTTGAAAAGTAGCAGGAGCATTACATAAACCGAATGGCATTCTCCTATAAGCAAAAGTACCATATGGGCAAGTAAAAGTGGTCTTTTCTTGATCATCCTTATGGACAGGAATTTGTGAGAAACCTGAATAACCATCTAGATAGCAAAAGTGAGAGTGTTTAGATAACCTTTCTAACATTTGATCAATAAATGGCAATGGATAATGATCTTTTCGAGTTGCTTTATTTAATTTTCTGAAATCAATACACATCCTATAACCAACAACAGTACGTTGAGCCACAAGTTCATCCTCATCATTTGGAACAACAGTCATTCCACCCTTTTTAGGAACACAATGAACAGGACTAACCCACTTACTATCAGCTATAGGATAAATGATACCAGCTTCAATAAGTCTTATTACCTCTTTCTTACCACTTCTTTCATTTTTGGATGGAGACGGCGTTGATAATCAACAACAGGTTTTGCATCTTCTCCAGATTAATTTTATGCATACATAGAGCTGGGCTTATACCTTTAAGATCATCAAGAGAGTATCCAATGGCTGGTCGGTGAGCTTTTAGCACATCAAGTAATTTCTCTTCTTCTTCAGCTGAAAGGTTAGCACTAATAATGACAGGATATATGCTCTTCTCATCCAAATATGCATATTTCAGATTTGTAGGCAAAGGTTTTAATTCAAAACTAGGATCCCCTTTAGGTGGTGGTAGCACTCCTAAATTATCAGGTGGGATATGCAATTGTAATTGTGGTGGTTGTTGCCATAATATTTGTTCTAAAGCCTCTTTTCCTCATCATTAAATGGTTCATCTTGATTAAGCATATAACGTTCTACAACATCTGTTGAAGCTACAGCTATATGAGCAAGAGTTTCAATTAAATCTTCAGAAAGGCTCTTTAACATGTTTATCAGCAAATTTGGAAAAGTTGAATTCAAGTTTCTCACCAGCACATTTAATAAACACTTTCTCTTTAGCAAATTAATTTCAGCACCAACAGTATGTAAGAAAGGTCTACCAAAAATGATAGGACAAAATGAATCTTGAGGACAACCAAGCACAATAAAATCAGCAGGATATTTTATTTTGCCAACCAATACTTCAACATCTCTAACAATTCCAAATGGACTAATATATCTTTATTAGCAAGTTGAATTGTCATACCTGTCTCTTCCATAACAATAGGATCAATATCAGGCTTGATTCAAGATAAGAGAATATGGAATGACACTATGCTTGCCAATATCACATAGACCATGATAACTTGAAGTCCCAATAGAGCATGATATAACAGGTTTCCCAACTTGGCCGAATTACCTTTGATGACTTTAGTAGCATCTTCACATAGATAAACATCACAGGTCTTCTTCATTAAGTTGCTTGATAACAGAAATTTGAGTGTTGACTTCCACCTGTTCATAAGGCTGAGAACATTTTATTACTTTGTTAGTAACAGCAATAAGTAAATTCTCCTTAACTTGGTTTGGATAGGGTGGTTCAACATACTCCTCAATTGTCACAGATGACACGGTTCAACCTGTTTAATAACTTTAGGAACAACAATAGATTGTTTAACAGGTTCAACATAAACTTCAAATCCACTTTTTGGAACACAGATATGATCAGCAAAATTTAGCTATCTCAATTATAACATAAGGATCAAGATTAAAGTATCACTCATATTTTTAAACAAGATAGAAGTAGAGAAGTTCTCTACACATGAATATCCATAATCAAAATAGGCTCATTACCTTTATCAAGATCCCAATGACTAGTATTTTCAGAAATAGTCTCCAATAAATTCCATGCTTCTTCTTCAGTATTGTTTGTAAAACTTCCACCAGATGAATTATCCAGAATTCCTTGTGCTTCATAGGTACCTCACATAAAAGTTTATCAATATAAGTTTCCTTGTAAGATCATGACAAGGATTCTTGCGAAGGAGTTCCTTTAACCTCCCCCAAGCTTGAGTAATACTCTCTCCCAGATGTGGCCAGAAATTGAATATATAGCAGCGGTTCTCATAAGCTTCTTTAGGAGTAAAATATTTAAGAAAGAAAACCTTCCTCAAGATATTCCATTCATAGACTTCTTCATCCAGAGACCTGTACCAATCACGAGCATTACCAGATAAAGACAAATATAGTAACTTCTTTTTACCTGATCCTCAGAAATACCAGGAAGTCTAAATAAACCACATATGTCTTCAATTACTCCATGTGTTCGCGTGCAGACTTAGTTCCATCCCTGTAAATGGATTTTTCATAACTCTTTTAACATGACCCATGGGAATTTTAAATCCCACTTTAGGTATCTCAGGCACAGTAGTTTCAACCACCTTTGCAGTAGTGGCATAAGCACTTTCATATAGAGCAAGATGCAGCGAGGCACGATTCATAAATGCCATAGTAACAATGAGATAAAACAGCTTTCAAGTTTCCTTACCAAACTTCTTACCAATAGCGCTACGCTCCCCGGCAACGGCGCCAGAAAAGTATCTTGATGACTCCCAAGTGCAGGAGATCAATTGTAGTACCTTTCAATTAGAAAAGGTTGTCGAACCCACGAGGAGCTGAAGGTATTGGTTAGTAAGATTGATAAAAAAACAATAAAGATGCAAGTGTTTTTGGTATTTTCGGTTGTATAATTCCAATGCAGCAATAACAGTAAGCAAGTGAAAGCTCTCAAAGAGAGAAAGCCCAATCCTCTTATGTGCAAGAGGACAAGCTCAAGTGATGTGTAACTTATATGTGGAAAACGTTCCCGAGGGCGGCATGGATATGCTAGGCATAGAGATTTATTAAACAACACGTTGAATATCTTGTCAAGTTTTAATCTTTTTGGACGGAGCCATAATTAGGTATAGCTAAATAAATAAACTACAACCCCTTATGATGGATCATGTGGCCAAGTAAATGACTGCACAAGAATTATTAAGACATAAAGTCCCACCATAGCATTACACTCTAAGGTCCCCGATACTAATACCCTCATAATATAACTTCATGATCTCTCAGGTTTACGTGTCCTCCCAAGTCTCCTCAATTCATTATACTACGGTGTTCTCCTATGAGCCCATATAGGTGAAGTGTTGTGCAGTCGACGTTCGCACAACACCATCATAGAATCACATAAAAGATAAACTCTTGACAAAATACCAACACATGTCATATATAAATCATTGCCAATTCATCCTATGCCCTCAGGAACATACGGGAACTACTCACAACGTGCAAACATGATCATAATCAGTGGCATAAGTGGTACAACACAATCTGAAATTATAACTTCACCACCAAATAATGACAAGTACTCAATCACAAACATGAATAGTAGCACAAGACAAGTATCTAGGGTATAGCAACTCTCAAACTGCGAGGGGAACGGAGTGGATCACGGTGATGATGATGGAGATGGTGCTGGTCTTGATGGGGGTGATGATGTAGAGGCCTCCTCCCACGCCAAGGAGGAGAGGTGATGACGATGACGATGATTTCCCCCTTCTCCGGAGCTCCGGAGCAGCAGGATCTGACCCCCTCGGAAGGGATCAGGAGTTTCGCCGCCGCCGCGACCTCGGATGGACTTGGAAAAATTAGGGCGTTACTTTTCGGGCGAGACGAAGGCGTCGATAAAAAGCCCCAGGCGAGGAGGTGCCCGAGGCCACTTTTAGTGGGCCCACGCGGCCAGGTTTTGGCCGCGTGGGCCCACCCCTTTTGGCCTCGTGGCTCTCCTCTCTTCGGTCTTCTTCCCTCTGCCTTTCTCCCGATGAAAAACTGACGTGGTATTTTTCCTTTTATTATTTGGGTTCCTGAAACTCCTGAAACAATAAAAACAAGAAAAGGGGGTTTTCTGCCTCCCAGATATTAAATACCAAAAATGGGGACTTTGTGTGAAAGTCCCCAAAATCATCTAAAACATGTAAAACAATCATATAATCATGCAAATAACATTCTAGTATGATACTAAAAGTTATATAAATGATGATATAAAATGCACGTATCAACGTTTCAGGGACAACAGCAGTAGAAGACCTCACAAACTGAGACTGACCACGGTTAGGTGCATGACGCTGCTGATCCTGAAAGGCTACTCGTCTAGCATAAAACTGAGCTAACAACTCTGGGTGAAGCTGGAAACAACCAGCCATGTTGTGTCCTATCTTCTTGCAACGAGTGCAGAAGTCACGCGACGGAGGTCGCGACGAATATGTAGCCTTGGGAGGACCTGTCCGGTGAGGAAAACCCAAAACACTGTTGGGTAGAGACGGTGTATAAGTCATAGCCAAAGAACGAAGACGAGTCTCCTCAGCAATCAGACTAGCAAGTGCCTCAGTCAAAGTGGGAGAAGTAGTACGACCAAGGAGTTGAGTGCGGATGTTCTCATACTCCTGCCTCAACTTCATCACAAACTGGTACATGAGTGTTCGTTGTTCAAATTCTTCCTTAGCCACACAAGATGTCCAACCAGGGCTGCTCTTTGGAGCCATGGAGCTAAGTTGGCCGCTAATGCGAGTGAAGGCAGCATAGTACTCATCCATGGACATGTCATTTTGCTGAGTACTGTTTAAATTCTGCAGCAAGGAGAAATGAAGTGCACCACTAGGCTGAAGATACCGCTGCTCAAAATATGTCCAGATTTCCTTGGCTGATGTGTGATGCTCAAGACTCATCCGGAGAGAAGGGTCAACACCCAGAACCAAGGCTCCCATCACACGATCATCAGCCTTTTGCCAAGATTTCTTTGCTGCTTCATCATCTCGAGTAGATGGATCATCGGTCAAGTGAGAGGCAAGACCAGCAGCTCTCACAACCGTCCTAGCTGAGAAGGCCCATTCCCGGTAGTTTGAGCCATCCAGCTTGATGTCAATAGACATGGAACCTTCATTCCTTGCCATGGCAGCAAACAAACAACAGCAGCACAAACTACTAAAATCCGGATTCAGGTCCGGAAAATTCTGGATCTGGTACTGGAACAATCCGGATTCAGGTCCGGAAAATTCCGGGACTGACACCGGAAAAATCCGGAATGAAATCCGGGTCACTACCGGGCGAGATCCGGGCGAAACTGGGTGAGTCCAGTAGCTGTTTCGTCGGTCCGGAAGAAAATCCGGAAATTTCCGGAATGGATACCGGATAAGTCAACACTCACTGTGAGATCGAGTTCGGCGATGCGCGGAGACGCGCGGAGCTGGAGAGGAGGCGATGCGCAGCGGAGATGCGCGGAGACGATGACGGCTGCGATGTGGACGACCGTCTAAAAGCGCCGACGACGAAGGAGCCGGCGATGGCGATGGAGACGGCCGGGGAACGACGATGCGCGGCGATGACGACGACGGAGATGCGCGGCGACGGAGATGGAGATGCGGAGATGGAGACGGCCGGGGAGCTCGCCGGAGTCAGCACGCCGGCGGAGACGGCGATGGAGAGACGGCCGGGGAGCTCGCCGAAGACGGCTCTGATACCATGTTAAAGTCTATGGAAGGATATGACCGAACTACTTTTCTGTATTGAACACGAGATGAAATATACATGTTGGAGTTACATGGGCTGGGCCTCTGGACTAGACTATGGGCTTACTATACACTTAACAATTTCAAGGGCAAAAGACGAGGCATAGTAAAGCTGAGGATGCTGAAGATGCGCAAGTCCTGGATGTGTACTAACTTCCTAGAGCTGGTGAAGCAAGTCGTGATTTCCTTTGGGCAGGTTCCCTGGAATGTATGAAGTTTCATTGTGTTTATTTCTGAACAGGGAGCTTGAGGCGGCCTTTGCTGCAACTGAACCTCCTGTGTGTCATGGTTTCGTTCTTCGAATGTGCCGACGGATTTCATTTTATTTCCGTATGATCCTGGCCTCCTGGGTCGGAGGGCGAGCTTTGCTGTACGCTGATCCGTAACTCCTGAACTGATGCTCGATTTTGGTCACGAGAGCATCTACCCGTGGGTTAACTGTGATCAATGCACAAGCTAAAGGTATGTAACAACTGTACCACGCAACTCTGTTAGGAGATCCGCACTTCGACTTGGCGTAGCTGATTCGTTGGGAGGTCTTTCTGAACCTGCGTGCTTCGAGGCCCTTGTTGCTGCAGTGACGCTGATTTGGTGACTTGCTGCTCGCCTAAATTACTTTATTGATGTAAACATTCGGATTTGTTGCACTGTAACAACAAAAGATGACGCCTGATTATTATGCTCACGCGTTTCTTTGTAATCTGTATTGCAGTCATGGTGAATGCGTCTCGGCTTCAGATCGAAGAGAACGATATCTGGATAAACTGGATGTAGACTGAAGCAGCTAATTAAAGGCATCGATCTCTAGATGGATTTTAAATAACTGACATTATTCAGCAACGACGGTTCTTTGAGACTGCAGTACAGAGTACTGCCAGGCGCGTACGTCCTCGTCGATCAAACAGGCAGGAAGCAGAAAACAGTGTCCGGCTCTCGTGAACCGTGAAAGGGCGCCAACCATATAAGTTGCGAAGATACTCTCGTGAGATACTAATCCTACGAATTAGTGTTAATTATTCCACCGTTTGGCTTCCGGATCTCCAACACCATCGCGATCCATGGCCCCACACAACCTTTCTCTCTTTTGACGATGACCTGTCTAAAAGAAAGAGGTTGTAATGTGAAGTTTTCAACGACGAGCCGCCGCCTGGTCGAGATTGTGCTCTGATTCCGTCGTGATCGACGACACAATCCAAATTCCTAGTAGCTTACACCATGTACTAGTAACCACCTGCAGCTAGATCTGAAAGATTAGTGGTAGGCTATCGCTAATCTTAATACGGATAAGCTGACGTGGATAGATGCCACAGCTGGCTGCTGCCGGCCACTCCGATCTTCCCTCTAAAAAAACACAAGGGACCGACCACGCCCGGTCACGCACGTACCGGGTAAAAATGAAGGGCCGCCCGGCAGGCAAGCACAAACCCGGACAGACGGATCTCCGCCAGTTCACACACGGATTTGTCCATTCTACCCCTCCCTGCCCCCCGCGTAATCTTCCCGACGCGCATGGACGGCGTAATGACCCATGGGGTCCGTCGCCGCCGTTCGACCAACCTTATCACGCTTGGCCTCCCCCATCAGCTTTATAAAGTGGCGCCCTGCTGACCTGTCGTCCACAAGCAGGGGTCGTGACGGGGCTTCCGCGATGGGGCTCTGCATCGTTACCTGGAAGTCATGGCCATCACGGCAGCCATTGACGTCGCAATGACATCCTCCGCCGTGAGATATATCCTAAAGTTTAATGAAATTTGCCGATTCAGTTTAGATTGTTTGTTTAATTTTTTTGCCAAAAAAATAAAACTAGGTGCGTCGCCGGGTGCAGTCGCTCCCAATAAAACAACAACGTTATGCCAACGCTCCCAATAGCATCCATCTGACACTGTTGTCGGGCCTTCTATTGGGAGTGTCAGTGCATATGCTCTTAGTTAATAAAATGCACATATTCCACGTCTAGAAGAGGAGCTGAAATGGTACCATCGATTAAAAGTACAGATTATTCCCGAGAGAGATTCAGACAGAAGATACTTTCATAATGTAGCAAATGAGTGGCATAGTAAGAAACGTATTCATTCTTTCCAACAAGATGATGATTTGATCGAGTGTCATGGAAAAATTAAATCATATATCACAAGATATTATAAAGCTTTGTTTGGGATAGATGATTTGATCGAGTGTCATGGATAGATGATATCACCCAGATTATAGATAAGGATACACTATTCATACTGAGCCGGCTCCGCTCTTGGTATTCCTCCCAAGGGAAAATATCTCTTGAACCGTTGTACTTATTTCTACTTTACACCTTACGAAGTTTTTAAAATATCTAGAAAAAATTGGTGACAACATAGATGGGACTAGTATTGAACATGTTACAAAATTTTAAATCAAAATTCGTAAGACAAGCCTGTAGACAAATTCGATACAAAATTGTACATAACATAAGCTGGGCTTCGAATTTGATACATTATCACCATTGGTAGAAAATTTGTAATTGTTGTCCTTCACGTTACGTTTCAAATTTATATTTGAAATTTCGTGACATGTTAGATACATGTATTATACTATGTGTCTTTTTTTGCAGGCAAATGGATATATGTCGTAGTTTTGTTTTCTTGAAACTTCGACGGATGTAACTGGGGCTGATGTATATATGTCGTACTCCTTCCGTTCCAAATTACTTGACTCGGGTTTGTCTAAATACGGATGTATCTAGACACTAAACAAGTATAGATACATCCGTATTTGGACAAAACCAAGTCAAATAATTTGGAACGGAGGGAGTAGTTTGTTAGATACATTTTTTAAGTGGATGTTAGATACATGTATTATATATATGTCTTAGTTTGTTTCTTGAAACTTCGACGGATGTCAACTGGGGCTGTTGCATTTGGGTGGAGAAGATGTCAACGGATGCACGAGAACATTCCCTTCCTCTCCTCCCCGCAAAACCCCACCATAATCCCCCACACACCGTGTCAGTCATCTCTTGTTCTTCTTTCCTGCTTGCCATCGTCGTCTTCTCCTTCCTCCTTTGACTGATCATGGATCGTCATTCCTCTTAGAAAAGCTGCCTCCCTGCTCAGCCAAACGTTCCAAGGGGCCCCAAGAATATCAAGAAAGCTTCTTCATCTTTGCTCTCTAGCAGCCTTTTCCAGCAACCTCGGGACACGTTGTGGGTGATCTTCAACGGCAGGGCTTTCTCTGGCAAGCTCACGTCAACGGCGAGTGATCTTCAGCAGCTGTCTACCGAGCTCTGTTTTGCAGATTTACTCTTGTTTTACTCTGTTTTTGCTTTCGTGGGGACAGAAAGCTTCTACTGGTTTTACTCTGTTCTTCGTGTTTCTTCAGCGAGCACTCTTCCCTGATGAGCTCTCTGGCGGGTTATTCCAGCGGATTTGCTGGTGAGTCGATCTGCTTCTGCAGTACTCTTATGTTATTAATTTGGATTTCAGTTATCCTCGTCGCTCTGTATTTTCAGCACGCTGAGTCTGTAGCTTGCTGTAAGTGGATCCTGAGTAACAATGAGAAATTAGCAATGGATCTCATCATTAGCCATAAATCTGCTACTAGATCTGATCCATAGCTCTAGATCCGTCGCAGTTTAGAAATGAAGACTACACTAACAGAATATCCATTGCTAACCTATCCGTAGCCTAGCAATAGCAATAGTCAATACTAATGAGACTGAAAGATTAATTATTTAATGTGGTCATGATGTCATGTGGACATGCCTGGGAAATGCCAGAAAGATTAATCATTCAGTAGTGCTAATCTATCCAGTCAACTACCACACGCACACCAGGTTAACCTGAAACCTCCTCCAGGCTTGGTCAGCAACGTCACACCCAAAAAGACAGAGCTTGGCTCTGCCTCAATTAATCTCTGTAAATTTGCAATATGTACAAATTAGCAACGGATGCAGATTATGGTTTAGATTATTAGAAGAAATTTATGCAATTATTTCATTGGTGGTGCCTAATTGCTCAACGACATATGCAACATCCCTAGCTACGCTCACCAACTTATTTGCATTTCGACGATTTCAGTTCCGGTCGTATTTTTTTCGTGGTTGAACCATCTTTTTTTCTTCTTCTGGTTTTTGATATCATTGTCTGAATATGCCATTCAGGAAAGATGTATTGCCAATCAGTGAGTCTGAGTGTGCCATTGTCTGAATATGTCAAGATGTTCACCACAACCTGGACAGTAACACCGCCAGGATATCCAACTATCCAGCGCCTTGGCCTGACTGAAGAAGTCCAGCAGCTAATGAGGCGCGTGCTGGCGCTTTTGCCAGACCCTCTGACTAACAAGACGTGCCTATTCGAGTTGAAGGCTGACAATGTGTTAGTCGACCTATTGACCGGACGACCTTTTCTGCACGCAGTATCATGGACGGAAAACTATGACGACAATCTAGCACAGATGAACTACGCAAGTGTCGAGAAGATATTCAGAGAAACCATCTTCAGTGGTGAAGTGGCACTCTTGCCGCCTGATTTCCAGGAACTCCTTGGCCTGATGAAGACCAATGGGCACACGGCATCCTACGCTATTCAACATCACTGCTCGCTTGCTTGGGCAATCGACAAGAAAGAACTTTTTGCTCGTATCTATGATTTTTCAGACAGCATTCTTCAGAAGTGGAATTATAAGGCGTATACAGATGTGATGAATAATCTAGTCTTCCCTCAAGACTGGGACGGACTCATTCAGCAAAACCCATACCTGGATATGTTCTACAGAGGAAGTACCTATTACTCAGTAGGCCCCAATGCTGGAAAGGAGGTCCTGCGATTTCAGAGAAACACCTACAGCCATTGTTTGCAGCATGCAATAGACCTGATAACAATGCAGCAGATGTATGACCAAGCAGATCTGGGAGAGATGATGGAGACCGTGCTGCCCTGGTCCTTCATAGTTTTCAGCTCGAGCTGGATAAACGGGGACTGCTAAGGCTTATAACTCTCGAGTCTTTGTTCCATTAGTCAGTCCGACAGGTTAGTTGTTTGTTTTTATATTCAGTAAGAATTTAAAATTGGCAACTAAATATTATCTAATAAATATGCACATGCGCAATGCGATGCAGGTCACAAATCCCGAGCATACAAGGTATCAAATCCGTTCAGTTGTGGTATCGTGCGTCAGTTCTCAGAACTGAAGCGAATATGTAGACCGCTTCTGCTTAATTACCACTCCCTCTGATCCGTAATACATGTCGTGGAAAGTGAGCTATGACAGTACATATTCCTACGCGGCTGGCGACACTAAATTCGGATCGGAGGGAGTATTTGATTGTATAAGCTGGAATTAGTTCTCGGCCCGATCTTGCACACTAGTTGCTTAAACCATTGTTGTGGAGGTGTGCTCCATCAGTCCGTCTTAAATTATTCCACGAATATTTCTTTTCAAGAAAGGTGAGACTTGCGCTCGTGGTGGTTTGTTGATTGACGGAGTTGTCGGCTAATTAACTCGCAGCATGTACTTTGCTTCATTGTTGCACAACCTTCTAGTATTTTTCTTATATACGAAAATTATTTTCCACACAGGTAGAATAGTACACATGCTGATAGTTTTTTGAATCAAAATATAGCACCGACCTACTCATTGGCCGGCTCAGTGCCAGCCCACCTTTACAGCGCGGACGGTGCGTTGTAAGTGAAATCACCAACTAGGTCAAACAGCCTAAAGTTATAAGTAGGAGTCTGACACGTGGTGCTTGGATGAGCTTACAACCACAACACCTTGTTCATTTCTCACACGCGTTTTTCAGCGTCGCAATGAAATGGCATGCTACATCATCCAAAGCAGAGCTACCGGTTAGGCTAATCAGGTGTCGATGAGGCGGGCAAAGGAGCTCGGATGTTGTTTTGGAACATCATTCCTCCAGCCACCAGATCAACATAGCCACCGTCAACTTGAACAGGTGTCCTCCAGCCAGCCGTCAAGTATATGTATATCTTTTTGCCGCCTTCTTTGCTACACACCATTGACGGGCTTGCCTGGTCATATCTTGCTATGCATCCCCCTTTTTCTCAATCTTCTATCATTCCGTTGCTATCCATGTTCACTAATTAAACCATCGTCAATCAAATCTGCCGTCAGATATAATTTTGGGGAGCCTCTTTGGTAAGTGACAACTAACTTGTTTTATTAGGACCCAGTGACATTTCAGAAAATAATTAGGACAGTCCTTGCATTCTACTTACTTCTTTATAAGGCTATGCATAAACTGTGTTTTGTCATTATCGGTCACTGTCTGCCATTGCTTCCGGTTATAAACTGTGTTTCAACTGATGTGCTTAATGCACGTGAGAGATCAATCAAGGCAAAATGAGTACTGCATGCAGGGAAGCCATGATTTGAGAAATACCTTCCAGAAGCAGCTACGTCTGACACAGTGCCTACAGCAGAGTGCAGTGCTTCCCAAAACTACAACGCAGATAAGATATCAAGACAGAGTAGCATTGATCAAATGTCACGCACTAGTTAAGTTCAGACAAGAAAAAGATACTACTACTGGATAGCTCCGTTGCAGGAATACAGAATTTGTCCCAGGGATTTAGCTATGGATGAGAACTAAACGCACCCAACAAACATAGGACATAAGTGTGAGGGGATAATTAATCTATGAGCAAAGTCTCTCCTTCACAACAAACGAGCACAAGCTGGAGGCATGTTCCATAGCACCAAGTGCGTTCAAAATCTCTAAATTAACCAATGCGTAACGCGTACGGAAAACGTTGGCGCTGCTTTGAGCAGGAACATGTAATTAAACTTGTTTGCTTCTCCATTATCCATCATAATCTAGAAAATCTCGATAGTTGAATGAATAACCCTGTCACACTGTATGTATGAAGTGATTAATGGAAATGGGGATAGCCCGCGTAGGAAAACGGCTTTCTATAGACAGACATTTTGTGGCGCACCAATAAGCCATGCGCCACTAAAAAAAATTCTGTGGCGCACCTAAACTGATGCGCCACAGAAATTTGGAATTCTGTGGCGCACGAAAACCCCGTGCGCCACAGAAAGTCACATTTCTGTGGCGCACCAGCGCCGTGCGCCACATAAATGCTGATTTCTATGGCGCATGCAGTCAGATGCGTCACAGAAAGTCACATTTCTATGGCGCACGTGACCCGGTGCGCCACAGAAATTTAACTTTCTGTGGCGCATATTGTTGCATGCGCCACAGAAATCCCTAGATAGCAATTCAAAGAAAAAGCAAATCCCCAGATCTGGTTTCTCTCTCCTATTCTGGTCAAAGCGCACGCCCAACACACACCACGCACCCATCTCTTTTCCTTATCCTCTTCTCTACCTTATCATTTTCTCCTTCACGCACGCACACACAGCCGCGATGGCCATGAGGTACACGGAATCGATCTCCTTCACGCACGCACACACAGCCACGATGGCCATGAGGGCCACAGAATCGAGCTCCCGCGCCAGGCGGAGCGAGGAGTTGGTCGGCGGGCGCCCACGGTGGCGCGTGATGCCGGTGAGATGCGGCGTGGCCGCCGCGGACGAGGAAGCTGCGCCGAGGACGAGGACGCCCTCTGTGGGGACCATGTCGAGCACTGCTTGCGGCGGCGGCGTCCCCTCCTGCCGCTTCGTCCTCCATGGTTTCCGCCGCGTCTCCCCCTGCTGCTTCATCCTCCATGGGCTCCGCGGCCGCCGCCGCCCCGGCCACCGCCGCGTCCCCCCCTGGCCCCCTCCCTCCCTTCCCTCCGCCTCCAGCTCGAGTCCGTGCTCGAGGATCTTGCCCGCGCCGCAGTGCTCCGAGGCGCCGTCGGCTCCAAGGACGTGCTCGCCGCACTTCTTCTTCGGAAGAAGCTCGCGAGTATTGGCTCGCCGCCGCCAGGGGCTTCTTCCTCCCTCTCCCGCCGCTGCACACGACACCTGCTGGGTCGCCGACGACCACCTCTGCGCCGCCGCCGCCAGGCCTGCGGTGGGGTGGCAGCTTTTTTTTTTTAATCCGAAAACCAAATTTTGTGGCGCATGTTTACCCGGTGCGCCACAAAATGCCTAATTTTCTGTGGCGCACCGGACGTGCGCCACAGAATTTTAATTTTAGTGGCGAGAAATTTTTTTAGGTGCGCCACAAGAAAGGTTTTTCCTACTAGTAGGTTCGCGAGGGCATCGTTCTCAGGGTGTTTAATCCTCTCATGATATAAATTTATTATGTCGTAGATAATGGAAATATGAAATTTAAGTCAATAATCTTTCTAGCTGCCACAAAACTTTGTATGAAGAATAAATTACTATGAAATTTCCGAAAGAATACAATGTCACATATTCCAAAATTCTATCTTGAAACGGTATGATTGCTAGTGATATTCTCTTAACTAAGAGTCCATGGATTTGTTATCTCGACATGAATATGAAACCTTGCATTGTTATATACTAATAAAATTATATACTAATAAAATGTGAGTTATATACTAATAAGTTTTTTTTACATCATTTTTCAAAAAGTTATATACTAATAAAATGTGAGTCCTGTGAAACAAAATCCATATAGTTAAATTAATGCTCAAAACCCATTTCCAATTTCCTGTTTTTCTGTCACATAACTCACACCTCAGTGGCTTAATTCTTTGTCATACTTAAATTTTAGATTGCACAAACGTGTTACATTTTCAAGTGGAAGGAATACTATGGAAATATATATTATTTCAATAACTAGAAAGAGAGAATTAGAAATTAGTGTCACCTGCAGCCCAGAGTTGTTGCGAACCTCGATGTTGCTAGGAATATCAATAGCCACATGGGGAACAACCTAGTACAAGTAGCAAAGACAATTAAACAAGAGATGCAGTGATTTCAATATGGATTACACAAAATTTGATTCTAGACAGTAATCAGCACACGCAACACATGAAAACTATGTATACAACGCGATGTTCAAGGAAAAAAACGATTCAACACGGAATGGGCAGAATACATATGCAAAATATTTTAAGCCGTCCGAAGTATTAATACGGTTTTGAGTGAAGTTATTAATATGGTTGGAGAAGCTTTAGCCTCGTTTTCGTGCAAAGGTGGTTAGAGAGCTAAATGAACAAGAGGACTGTGAGAAGGATGACATCCCATATGAGGATGATGAAGACGATGATGAAATCAGGCAACGTATTGACTTCTTGTGAGGAGTGTGCTGAGGCGATGGCTTGGTGTCATCATGCATCAATGCTTCAATTTAAACTTATTATGTTGGATAGTAAGAACTTATTTATGCATTTCGTGTATCAGTTTGTGTCACTGAAACTCTATTATAACCTAAGCACATGTGTAAATGTGTGCTCCTTTTAGGTAATATTGCTACAACTTAGCTTGTTGCTTGCTATGTGGTGTCTTGTGTGCCTATTGGGGGTATTTTGTGCTGCTGCGTAGGTGTGGTGCGGTACTCAGATGCAGCAGTATTGTTGAATGAGTGAATGTTGATCCTGCTGTTTGAGAGAGTTAAGTTCCTAACTTCAGTTTCTGTAACAATTGTTGTGTGATGTGCGAATGAATGAAGTATGCAAAGTCAAGGATGCAAATGAATATTGATCCTGCTGTTTGAGAGAAAGAACAAGGCATCAAGAAGGAATTCAACAAGTGATAGTTTTAGCTTGACAGGAAGAAACAAAGAATGTAAGGTGTCTTTATTACACTTCATTTTTCTAGGTACGGCTAGTTCTTTGGCCTAAAACTCGTAATTTCTGCTGGTTTTTGGTCCTACCTCCGAGTAAGTCAACAACTCCTAAACACCGCCTAAGAACGCATAAATCGCATAAGCTCGAAGCAGATGCGACTGAACCGGATATGCATAACGTTTTTTAACCTTGGTATCAATACGGTCTTGAGTGAAGTTGCAGAGTGTGAAGTGCCTACAAATTCTAAGACTTAAGTTCACCCACGCATTATATTCATACTCAAAAGCCTTTCCAGTGATCCTTTTTTTGTGCGTCATATAACTCACACCTTAATGATCTAAATGTCGTCACACTTGGCATTGAAAGAATACCCTTGTGTTATTTCAATAATTATTTCAGTAATCGTAAAGAGAGAGCAAGAAAATAGTGGCACCTGCTGCTGTCCGGAGCTGTTGTTGTTGCTAACCTGAAGACCGCCAGTAGCCTCAGTATCCCCAAGGGGAACAAGCTGGGACAAGTAGCAAAGCTGATTAGATGAGGAAATAGCATTGCACAAATGATTTCTCCATAAGTTTACTTGAACATATGGTTAAATCTCAACAAACTTGTCCCCCCACAAGGCACAAGTACAAAATAATCACCATCCACTCCTCACCGAGCTAATTAACAGATTGGGTAACGAACAGAACCTCCTTTCCTTTCACCACTGAAGACGGATGAACATATGGTGAAATGACGTATTTTCATTAACAGAAATTTCAACAAAACGAAAAAGGAAAAAGACAGGAGCACGAGCAGATGCGGAGTTGACAGAGATCAGTTCACAGCCGGCACACTCGGAAGTGAATCCCAGGATGGCTGATCCGTAACCTCGCCCCGCCATCGACGTCACCGGTGAACGCCGACGGGTCCGGCTAAGCCCAGCCCATCGGTCACCGGAGTCGATGGCACCGCAGTCGATGTTCACGGCGGATCCATGACTGCGGTGTCAGCTAATAACACGGATTGGGTCAACGGTGTAGAAATGGTTTTTTTTTTCCTCTCTTCTAGCGCAGTTTCTATTTTTTTAGCGATTCCTTGAGCGCAGGTGCAGAAAAATCTGGCCCAGTTAGCTAAGAAGCAAGAGAGCCCAACAAGTACATACACACACAGAAATAAAATCTGGATTCTTCGTCGTGGGCTATTTACCTCTAACGTGACGACGGAGGTTCGCGCCGCCGGTTGCAGGCGAGGCTCGGGCCGCGACGAAGGCCTGCAGGCACAACTGGCACACACGCCGATCGATGGCTATCTATTCCTCTAAAAAGAAAACTCGCACACAACACACGCCTTCATTCCGATCGATGCTGCAGACTCCCGTGATTTTAATCAACTGGCTCATTCGTTCGCGGGGTCGATCGGATACGATCTGTTTCGTCGTGGCGTATGAGCGATTGAACAAGAGAGGAAGAAACAGCCGGCTAAGCTGTTGGTAGCTTACGCTCCGAGGTTGGTGACCGCGGCCCAGCTGCCGCCGTCCTTCTCGACGACGAGGTTCTCCGCCATAACTAGCTACAAGTGGAGTTCTTCTGGGGTTAGCTGAGGAGAAAAGTGGAGGGTAGCTCGGATGTTTCTCTGTCGTTGCCCCTGATTGGTGCGGACGAGACGGTAAGATGACGTCGAGCCGGTGTTGGTGCTCCTCCCTGAATCGTTCAAACATGCATCATACTACGCTCGCTCGTCGCTCGGTGAGGTCCATCCACTTGTGCTGTTAATTTCAGACGTGCATGGCAACATACGATCAGAAAGAGAGATATATCAGTTAAACAACCAAATCCGTACCATCTTCTAGAGTAGATAGACTACTTTTTCCTAGTTTTGGCACACTGACAGTCACGGTCCAAATATTTTTCTTGTACCCACGAGATAGATTTTTGTTGTTTGAGGGTGTAACAGAATGTCCTTCCCTACATATGCCCTCGCTTTGAGAGTTTCCACGTTGGTGATGCCGCGCGCATCACTACTGAGGACGCTCCCATGAACGTCCCCGTCTGCTCCACCTCCACGAACTACAGCTGCGATGGTAGCTGCATCAACGTTAATTTTAACCATGTTGGCCGCCGGTTGAATCCAGGCTGGGCATCGTACATTCCTAGCTCATCGATCTTGCCAGTAGACAATGAGAACAAGGAGTAGTGAAAACTAATTCACATGTAAATGATAGGAGGCCATCGAGGGTTCCCCGCACCAGTGTTGAAAGAGCCTCGAAAGAGGATCCGACCTTGCCCACCGATGACAACACGAAGCGAGACCGAGCGGTACCGGATCTGGGTAAACTCTCTAGTGTCAACAACGTTCCTTGACTAGTCAAAAAACGTCTGTCCCCACAATATATATGATCGTTCTCATGATGACCTCTTTGATGTCAAACCAGAGCTAAATGGATACCCGGTAACAACCCTCGACAATCGGAGTACCGAGAAGCCGAAACCTTAACATACACCACGCAGGATCGGAAAAAACGTGCCAAAGCACCATCTCGGTCAGGGTCATCCATCAACGATGCCGCCCACATGAACCCGGCCATGGGCGCCGGATCCCGCCTGTATTCAGCACCCACATCTCGGCTAGGGACGGGGACCCGCGAGCACGACTAGTACCATGTCGTAGGCTATCTACCCACAACATGGCACCATGACAGAGCTGGTGTCTTTTCGGTAGTTGTTACCAAGGGAGACTATTTGTCCTTCGTCGTGACGCAGGACGGTGGCCCACTGCTCGTGATCCACATGCCATCGAGGTAGGAGAGATGGCGTGCGGGTGGATCCGGCAAATCTCTTCTAAACTATCGTGGCGGAGCTTCGGTCTGGATTTGTCTAGGGATGGTTCCTCTTGTTCGTGGGTGTCATGGCGGCGATGACAAAGAAATTGACGGGCTTCGGGATGACAAAGATTTTGAGCTACCTACTTTTGAGAAACTTTTGATAAAAATAAAAATAAGCAGTACAATAGTACTGTAGTTTCTCAAAAAAAAAAAGATACTGTGAATCCTGATTGGTGGGGACGAGGGCCCTGCGTGCTTTGGTAGGTGAATGCTGTGAATCGTTGCTCATGTCAGTGTCAGTCCAACAGCGGCTGCAGCTCTTTCATGAATTACCACTCCGGACATAATTTTACCTCCTCCACATTTAATCATGCAAGTGTGATAATGTCTCCTTTTGTAGTCCACAAGTTAGGTAGGAGTTACAAATTAGTCAGACTATTTTGAAATTTGCGATCGACGACTATTTTTCGTGAAACGGGTCATCGACAACTATTCTGAGAACCACCGAGAAAGAGAAAGAGAGATGGGAGGTGTGCAGGGTTTGCCCCTCGTCTCCGTCTATTGGCACATCGTTTATCGCACGTGTGGTCGATCGGTCAGTGGCTCTGAGCAGCTTAAACAAAATACTAGCATTAACGCTAATTAATAGCTCTAACCGAGAACCTGTCACACGGGGCCCTAGAGCCGACGTTTCAGCACTTTATGTAATTATAAGAACGCCATAAAGGCCACCTAGCTGCATCATATACGTACGGAGTAGTAGTCAACACCGATTTAAAGGCCCTCCCGATTTAAGCGATTTTCAACAGGCCGGATTCTTGTTGTGAAGAAAAGTACACGACTCGATGACCGGATCTGAAAGAAAACGAAAAATACAAGACAATGATTCTTGTTGTTGTCTGGAAGGTTTGGAACTAGCTTTGCTTCATAGTCAACGGCCGATCATCATCGACACAGATTGCTCCATGTTGGTATCGGCGATCCAAGACCTCTCGCCCAACAGATCGTATCTTTTGCACCTTGTGTCGGAAATCAAAGGTTTGTCTAGCCAGGATAGAATATGCTCCTTTGTAAAAGTGGATAGATCACAGGTTAGGGTTACACTACGGGAAATCCACAAAACGCCGACGGCCAGGACATACGCCGACGGCCAAATGTCGGCGCCGTCGGCGTAGACCCCGACCAGGCCAACCGAGATCTTTTTTTCTTTTTTTAGCTACGCCGACGGCATTGCCGTCGGCCTAGAGATTTTGGCCGTCGGCGTAGATTTTTGCCGTCGGCGTATTCTTTTTCAATTTTCTACATTTGATACGCCGACGGCAGCCGTCGGCGTAAACTTTTTCAATTTTTTTACATTTGATACGCCGACGGCAATGCCGTCGGCGTATACTTTTTTCTATTTTCCATTTAATATGCAATAATTCATATCTTTAAATCCGTAAATCGGAATTTAACAAATTAAATGTCTAAATCGATTATAAAAATGAGAGGAATCCAAATATGACATCCATAAAATCTTTTTCACCGTGCACATGAAATTTTGTAACATATGTTTGTTACTTGCTTAATTAAAAAGTCATTTTTTACACTAAAAAAATGGAAAATGATATTTATAAAAATAATTTGGAATTTTTTTTTGGCAACAATGTTTGCCATACCAAGGCACCCCTATGTTTCAAATATGGACACATTATCACAAACTATGGCATGAGGATGGCCATAACTTGGTCATTTGACACGAAAGTTATACATGTCTATAGATGATAGAGCTTTTTGTGAAGCATTTTTTTTGAAATATTTGTCAAAACTCAAGTTTATCATTTTTCCTAGCAACTAGCACACATAAAAGGACTACATGTCTACAATGCAAAAGATGATATGGATGTCATATTTGAATTCCTCTCATTTTTCTAATTGACATAGATTTTTTTCTTTTCAAATTTCGATTAACGGAATTAAAGATATGAATTATTCCATATTAAATGTAAAAAGAAAATAAAAGTAAAAATAATTTCATTTTTTCATTTATTAAAAATATATATTATTTTACAATCATTGTTACTTATTCAAATGAATTTTCTAAATTTAAACAATGAAAAAGTGTAACATCCTAAATCAGGGGTTAACATGATTGATATGATATAAGTATCAGTAAGTTCTCATTTCTCATTTGGAAGCTAACAATGAAGGAACTCAAAGGTTAAGCGTGCTTGGTCTGGAGCAATTTGATGATGGGTGATCGAACGGGAACTTTGACCAGCGTAAGTAATTTGACCTATGATTAAATGTGTAATTGGAGATTTAGTATGTAGCTGGGTTAGAAATTTCGAAATAGAAAAAAAAGTTCAAAAAAATTCAAAAAAATTAAAAAAATTGCATTCATACGTCGGCGTATGAGGGCGTACGCCGACGGCAGAGTGGCTACGCCGACGGGCCGCTACGCCGATGGCCATACGCTTCCGGCCGTCGGCGTATTGTGTGTTTCCCGTAGTGTTAGTCACTGCCTTGCAAATTTTGCTAAAGCAGAACGCCAAACTAATGTATGGCTCGGTTCTGGGGTCTTGATATCTTTCTTCAGGAGCTAGAATTGGAGCGATGTGTAGCCCTATCAGAGTAATGAAGTCCTCTTTTACCCGCAAAAAAAATGATTCTTGTTGTGCATGGGATGGGACTGGCCACGAATCCGTAGCGTGTAAAACGCACACGCGAGCGGCAACATGAGAATGACACGTAGGTGGCCCGGTTATTTTATCCAAACAGAGGACACGTAGGCGGCCCGCTGGATCCATTTCCTTTCACACATCAGAATCAGAACTCCTTATTCTAAAAAAAAAAAATCAGAACTCCTTTCTCACGTCCGTACGCTCGGTGGGGTCCAAGTAGTATCTGTGTGAGTAGTACTTTTCTAGAGTGCTTAACACTCTACGCGTGTGATTTTCCTTTGCTTAGCGAACGCAGAGACTATCACATATACAAACAAACTAGATGTTGCAAGTACGTAATACTAAACTATAAATATACATTACTAAATCAAACACGTGTAGATACACACTAAAACATATATAGATACATCTAAATTTAGACAAATCCGTGTCAACTAATTCAAGGAGTAGTTGCTTACATACTACTGAAATACACTTTATAATCGTCATTGTAACTTGGAGTACATGAAACTGATTTTAAAAAAGCAATTGTGTGTCAAGGAAAAGCAAGTTCGCAGCAGAAACGTGACCTTTCACCACAAGAGCCATATTGTAAAAATCATGTTTCTAATCCATCGCTACTTGCATATCATTTTCCTATTTTTGCATTTTTAGGGCAGTCACTACTTTCTTTGAAGTAATTAACAAAGTGCAACAAAATATAAGCACAATTTTTTTCGTCACACTAATTTGCTTAAGTCTTATAGAATAATTTTAGACGGATGCATGTATGGGCAATTGTATACGTACCACTTGCCTTTTGTGCAAAATATTCATAAAATTTTGGAGTTGTTTTACGGTGCATCAAATCAATACGAGTCGTTCGTTCAGTGTGATCCCACGGTCCAGATTAGATATACTACTCTAAATTTTTGGTAGTATATCTCAGCCCCGGGGTACTTTGGACAGTTCACTACCGTTAAAATTCCCGCAGCAAGGATCCTCCAAAACGAGACGGTGTTTCGGCCGTTGCCGGGCCTCATTACCTTGTCGCCCCTCCATGGCCCTAGTCCGCTGTCGCTGCACTTCTGCACGGAGGCGCGCTGCCACATCGCCACATGCGCATCCAGGTGACACCTCGTGAGAGCCGCCGTCAGCGAGATCCTACTGTGAGGTGAAGCTCCCCGAGGTTCCCCATCCTCCTCTGCGACCAAATCCTCTCCTTTCCTGCCGGTCGGTATGTCTCTTCCCGTCTTCCCGATTCCATTCACCGGTCGCTTGGATGATGGCGGTCATTGGGCTAATGACATTCCACATGGTGTGTGGTCTCTTTCGTCACTTCCCCGCACGGTGAGAGAGAAGGCTACATGTAGTTTTTATAAGTGATGATCACATATACTACCTCCGATCCATATTAGTGGGCACAACTTTGTCTAGATATACATGTATCTAGTCTAAATACTTAACTAGATACATATGAATTTAGACAAAGCTATGCCCACTAATATGGATCGGAGGGAGTACTAGAAAAGAAGGTGAACAGTGTGGCGCTGAATGACCACAGACAGAAACGGCTGTAATTTCAGTACCAAGGAAAGATTCTGTGGGAGGTTAATCATATGGGATGAAACGAATAAGTGCTGGTTG
The DNA here is from genome assembly GCA_947311845.1 of Poa pratensis. Lineage (NCBI taxonomy): Eukaryota > Viridiplantae > Streptophyta > Magnoliopsida > Poales > Poaceae > Poa > Poa pratensis. Next base: position 37,879,392 of record CAMZMU010000110.1, read on the forward strand.
TTGGTTCAGATGTGGCTGGCAGCTTCACGGTAACAACTTGCTCATAGACGATCCACCCTGGACGCTGCTCCCACCAATTTTCGCACCTCCGCGCGCATAGCCACATTTGAACGAAGCAGCCAACGTGCATGTCTCCGGCAAGGGCAACACGACGTGAGGGCGTGCGCGGTACACATGCGCGCGGATCTGGGCCGGCGACCTCGGCCGGCGGGCGGTTAATTCATCGTCCACCTTGCTCGCGGGCAGTAACCGCGTGATTAGCGATGATTAAGAACAGATGAACGACTATTTAATCTTCATAGAAATTACCTATTTGTCCTTTAGCGTAAAACCAGCCCATTAATTTGTAACCGTTGGATCGGCTATATACTACACATCATAATGTGTAGTAAGATGCACCATAAAACGTCCCAAATTTTGTGAACGTACCGGTTTGTCAGCTTTTTCATTACCGTAATTTTTTAATACCAGTGCAAATTGACATACTATTCCCTCTCTTACGAAATAATTGTAATCACAACACCTATTTTGGAATGGATGGAGTAAAAGAAAATTTTAGACAACATCGACGAAATATTTATGTAAAGTTTTTTTTCCCACTTTTATTTGCACAAACATGCATTAGCTGATAATCGTTTTGTGAGAGAAAAGCAATTTTCTTTTAGTATAAAAATTGCTTCGTGTGGCCCATTGTTGTCCGTAATTCGATCGAGTGTGAGTTACCTAGTCAGAATAGTTGTGAGTTGAGATTGATCAACAATCATGACAACCGATGACCAGTTAGCCCCAAACACGCCAGCTCGTCCCGAGCGCCACTACTTCTGTCATATCCTTGGTCGTCTTAGATGGCCGGCGACCTGCAGGTTAGCTCGTCCCGCGTGTCATCGCGTGGGGCTTCAGGGCGGCCACGGCCACCACCATCCCAGCGGCCACCGTCACGGCTGTCATCACGACGGTAGCGATAATCATCATTGCGGCGAGGGCCACGATCATCATCACGGCCACGGTCACTACCGCGGCCACCATCCCAGCCGCGGCCACGATCACCAGCACCGTGACCACGACGTGCATAATTAGCAGAAGAGGTGAACGTGTCGCCCGAAGCCTGTAACATGGTCTGACGCAGATCGTGAGCAACAATTTGGTCATAAAAATCATCAAGGGTGATAAGGGGGTTGCCATGGACAGCGGCAGCGACTTCATTGTACGAGCCGTCGAGGCCATTGAGGATATAGCCTACAAGCTCTCCATCATCGACTTGCTTGCCGAGTGCCATCAGCTCGGAACTGAAGCCTTCCATCTTAGCAAAGTATTGGGCCGTCGTGAGAGAAGCTTTCTTCGTGCTGTTGAGGGCGCTGCGAAGATGGTTAACCTTGGCCAGCGACTGGGTGGAGAACATCCTTGTGATCACGGACCATACGGCCTCGCTGGATTCCAGGCCAACGACGTGCGCCAAGATATCAGGGGACAAGGAGTTGACGAGATAGCTCATCACGGCTTGATCTCGAGCAATCCAAGTGGCATAGTCCGGATTGGGCACAGACTTCTTCTTCTTCTCAGCATCTTCTTCCTCCATCATGCGAGCAGGAGCACGTTCAATGCCGTCAAGGAGCCCGAGAACTTGGGCACCACGAAGAGCCGGCATCACCAAGGTTTTCCAGAACAAAAAATTTCCACGAACGAGCTTCTGCGAGGGAGGAGCTCCAAGCGCCGATGCAACCGATCCCATCATAACTGGGGACGAGGACGACGCCATGAGCAGAGCAGGGTCTTGAGTTTTTGTGGTTTTAGGGTTTGGGTCGTGTCTTGTGGCGGCGGCGGCAGAAAAGGCTGCGGCGGCGGCTGAGTTTTTGGTTTTGGTCGTAGGTTTGTAGACGTAGGGCCGCGGCGGCGGCGGCAGAAAAGGCTGCGGCGGCGGCTGAGTTTTTGGTTTTGGTCGTAGGTTTGTAGACGTAGGGCCGCGGCGGCGGCAGGTGACTGCAGCGGCGATCTTGGTTTAGGCGGCGACCGAGAAGGATCGGCGGCGGCGGCTGAGTTTTTGGTTTTGGTCGTAGGTTTGTAGACGTAGGGCGGCGGCGGCGGCAGGTGACTGCAGCGGCGATCTTGGTTTTAGGCGGCGACCGAGAAGGATCGGCGGCGGCGATGGTTTTCTGGATCGGCGTCAGGCTCTGATACCATATCAATAGTAACGTAGCGGAAACGATAGCCCTTTGGGGCATCGTGTTGCGTGTTTATATGAGGTGGGAAAATCCCCCACCGTGGTCTACATGGATACGTATTTGGTCGGTGTACTACACCGTACCAAATACGGTATGAGTGTATTACAAACTTTAACAGCCGGTAGCGACGTTAATTCTTGTGCATATTATGACATCCGAAAACAATCGGGAGCTTCCAAAACGTTTTTGCAGGGCGCTACATACTTAGCCATAATGGTTTCACATTTTCTGCTGCATCAACTCCATATTCATACTCTTGGTTGGAGGTGTTCAACTAAGCTTGATTATCATTGCAATACAAATTTCATGATGTAGGAGAGCAGAAGTGTAAATACGCAACATTTTCACACGATCATTAGTGTCCGTGGGTGGGCATCGACGCAACAAGGAACGACTGGAGGTGCCATCGAGCCCAACTCAGCAACCCCAGTCCTTCTCCTTTACGAGGGCATCGCTGCTACAGATACAACCAATACATACTACCACGACTTTGCATCGACATCATTTACTCGGACTACTATTGTTATGCTGGCCATCGGCACGAAGGGGCACGTCGTATAACTGCTTCTACAATTTTCATTCAACGTTTGGTTCTCATCAACCTACCCGTATCCCACTATATACTGTTGTATTGCATGGAGTGAACATGCCCTTTGATAAAGAAATTGTTCCGCCTATATTTTTGTGTTCCTTTAGCTTTCCAATCTATAAGTGTTACGCGCGTACGACCATTTCAACTATGTTACACAATTTATATAAATGGGATTAGCCCTAGCCGCACGTCATGGTAATCATACCCGTCGGATAAAGAACTTATCATGTCGTTGTACAGTCGTCATTCTCACTCGAGAATTAGGCATCGAATGGCGCACCGTCCAAATGGAAGTTGTTCGGCGCGTAAGTGCAGTTCCGGCGCTGCACGCTACGCTGTTGAAGAATTATGCAAAAAGTAAAAAAAGTGAATACTGTAATCCGAGTCATAGATTCCATACTAGGACACAAGTTGTCCCCTGTCCTATTCATATGCAACATGTAAGTTCACTTAAAATTCACCATCATCAGTCACTTTTGTTTGGTAAAAGTATGGAAAACTGTATACAGAGCTAGCATGGCAAGTTGACACGCGGTGCAGTGCACCTTGCATATTCAGATATCCTGCTTACTAAGTAAAGCGCAAAGATGACTCTAACTCACCCAAGACCTTGCGAAGGTCAACTCAGGTGCAGCCGGAAGAAAATAGCGTGACAGGAAGATTCCAGCTAGCGTAGTAATGCTCCTGTTGCTTTGTTAGTAGAACAAAAGGAAAAAACTATTCCTGCCAGCTTCTTTTATCCGTTCTTATTAAGTATATTGGACGTACACCACACTCTTTACTTAGTTCTCTGGTGGTCCTGTTCATCCTCTCGTTCCCTTCCCGAGTCCCACTCCTACAAAGCTGAGCTGACCATGCGCACCGCCGTGCTCGAAGTCGCCGAGCTCCACAATGTTTATTTCCTGCTATGGTCGACCATAGAGGTTTAAGACCGAGTCTTATTCTCACATTGGAGACGCCCTTAAGTAAATTATCATGCACGCCTTTCCACCCGGGCATAAGGATCATGTCTGTCTTGGTCTTTCTTTACGTATGGTCTATTCTAGACAACAACATCAATCCTACGTGCCTCCACATGGTGAGATCACCGTCTATAACAAGCTCGGCCGGCTCGGTGCAGTCGGCAGAAAATAGCGGGACAGAAAGTGTCCTAATAATCCAGCAAGCGTAGGTGTAGTCCTGTTGTTTAACAAAAAGAAGCAACAATTCTAGCTTGCTTGCTTGCTTTATCAGATGTTATAAATATACTGGTCACTCCCTTCTAGCTAGTCCTCCTGTTCATCCTCCAGACTGCCAGAGCCACTCCTCTCGCTCCCTTCCCGAGTCCCACAGAGCTGAGCTGACCAGTGACCATGTCCAGCACCATACTCGAAGTCGACGGCAGCAACGGCGCCGCCACCACCATAGCCGACATGGAGGCCGGAAGAAGCCAGATTGCTCAGCTAGTGTCTGCAGGTGCGCCTCAGCCGACAGAGCAGCTGGCGCGCGTGCTCTGGGTGGTCAGCTACGTCACGCTGTTCGTTGGCTTGAACGCCGGGCTTCACCAGCCAGCCGCCGCGGGATCAGTCTTCGGGCATCACGAGGCCGCTTACTACGGCATTGTAGCCTTCGTCCTCGCCGCTGTGCCCGTGGAGATGGCGACCGCCTTCTGGCTGCCCCGCTCCGGCGGCCGCCACCACTTTCACGCTTTCGCCAAGTGTCTCCAGCGCGTCGCCGTCCTGCTCCTTCTCCTCGTGTCTGCCATGGGTGGCATCCAGCTCGCTCTCACGGTCTAGTACGCATGCATGCGTGCATGGCCGCATGCATACTAGTGGCTAGTTTTTATTGTCTATATACAAAAAATATATTGACATCAGATTATTTGATGCTTATATTAGTCAACAGTTAGTACGCACAGAAGGATTAATTTGTCCAGGTGTTGATGTTGCTACTATAGGTATGTGGGTTTTTGTCGGGTTCGCTCCTATATTTGATGTCGTGCGAACGAGATGTCTCACTCATATAGGTATGGGGCTGTTTGGTTCTGTGCCAACGCCAGCCTTACCAAAATATTGGCACGCCCACGATTCCTTGGTGTTGTTTGGTTGGGAGCCAAACATTTGGCAAGCCCAAGCCAGCCAAAGCCTGCTAGTACATTTTGACGCCAAATCTTGGGCGAGTTGTGGGCAGCGGAATCCTGCGCCAAAACTTTGGCAGCCAAATTTTTGGCATGGCACGTCAGGGCTCCATCCAAACAGGCTCTATGTCTTCTTGTTCAGAAAATAATAATATATGTATGTCGTGATCTCTCGAGTCATCGTCTATTGGCCTTGTCAATATATTGGCGGTTAATTTGTTTGATTTATACATAGCAGCTCTGCCCTGATTTTACCCTTTCATAGACAAATGCCGCTTTTTATCAACTCGAATGTTTACATCAAGAAGTGTGTTCTTCCTTGCTTTCTTACATATACGTCACCAAAAGAAAATGCGATAACGAAGGAACAAATACATCTCGAAAAAAGAAGGAATTTTTTTGTTGTTGAAAAATACGTCTCCATCCGAAATCTGACTACCCAACGCACATCTTTGCCTTCTTTCTTCATGGCTAAGTTGTAGCCTACAAAAATAAAAGAAGCAAAAAAATAATTCTAACTGGTTGGTCGTCTCCGCTTTGTCAATTTATTGATGTTTTTTGTTTGGGTTACTCACCACATATACCATATGGTGCTTTGTCAATTTAGCTCTAGCGACAACGTAACCCAACGAGCAGGCGGCACCAGGAGCGTACAAGATTCCACAAAGCTGTTACAAATAACGTGATTAAAAAAACAATTACAACAATCCGAGTCGGAGATTCCAAAATATTCCCCGTCCACGTATATTCACACGCAACGCGTGGATACAGTTACCTATCTCTGTAATCTGGGAATATTCACTTTTTGCGTGAAACCTCCGGTCGGCCAAGTGAAGTGCAAAGCTGACTGTGAAAAGTAACAATTCGGTAAGACGTACACGTACAAGACCACTAATTCACCCAACAGGAGAGAAGGTGACAAACAATTTAGCCAAGGAACGAAGGCCACACTAGTGGAAAACAGGCCTTTAGTGCCGGTTCTAGAGAGTCTTTAGTCCCGGTTTGCCAACCGGGACTAGCAAATCGGGACAAAAGACCCTCCCCTTTAGTCCCGGTTGGAGGCCCCCACGTGGGCGGAGCCGTGCGCGGGCGGGTGGAGAACCTTTAGTCCTGGTTGGTAACACCAACCGGGAATAAAAGTCCGGTGTTACCAACTCGGACTAAAGGTACCGGAAATTTTTTTAATTTTATTTTCAATTTTATTCTCAATTCTATTCCTAATTCTATTCTGAAATTTCTCACTTAGCCACACACTTAATAACTAGTTACACACTTAATCTCAGGTCAAATTACTTACCCTAGTCAAACTTCCCATTCAGTCACCCATCCTCCAGCCCGAACACGCTTAATTTTTGAGTTCCTTCCAAATTAGCTGCCAAATGATAAGTTAGAACTTATTGATAATAGTATCCTATCAATCATATTAACCCCTGAGTCATGATGTTACACTTTTTTATTGTTTAAATTTTCAAATTTTATTTGAATAAATATAATGATTATGTATTTTTTTTTTGAATAAATAACAATGATTATGTAATATTATTTTTGAATAAATAACAGTGATTGTGTAATAATATTTAATATGGAATAATTCATATCTTTAAATCCGTAAATCGAAATTTGACAAATAAAATGTCTAAATTGATTGGAAAAATGAGAGGAATTCAAATATGTCATCCTACCAATCATATGTTTTGCATCACAGAAACATCGATAAACTTCTATGAAAAAAACTCTATCATGGAGCCAAATTATCAAGTTATGACAATTCCCACGACATAGTTTGTGATAAAGTTCTCATATTCGACAAATAGGTGTATCTTGATATAGAAAGCAATGATTCCAAAGGGATTTTTCAAATTATTTTTATAAATATCATTTTCCTTTTTCTAAGTGCAAAAATTGACGCTTTTTGTGAACCAAGTACAAAAAATATGGTGCAAAATGGCACCCATCTAAATATCACAAAGAGTAGTCCACATTTGATGGATAATCCCAAGTATTAGAAATTTTCTTGATTTCTATCTAATTTCGCTTAGTTGAATGAGTTTATGCTGATTTTTCGAAATTAATCTAAATTTGAACTACAAGTGTTTGATAGTTTGGTCTGAAATTTTTTAAAAAACCATTTTAAGGTACACAACCAGTGGTTATATCATAGAAATATCAATAGTTTTAGATAATTTGATATCTTTCGATGAATAGTCCTGGTGGCTATTTCGATCTTTTTTCGAAAAAAATCCAATAAAGTGAAAGAAAAAACCTCAAAAAAAGATATCCTCTGGCATGTAATCATTTTATGTGTACTAGTTGCTATGAAAAATGATAAACTTAATTTTAGACAAATTTTTCAAAAAAATCTTCAGAAAAAGGTCTATCATGAATAAACATCTGTAAGTTTTAAGCCAAATGACCAAGTTATGGCAATTCTCACGGCATAGTGTGTGATAAAGTTCTCATATTCGACAAATATGTGTGTCTTGGTATAGGAAGCAATGTTTCTAAAGGTATTTCACAAATTATTTTTATAAATATCATTTTCCTTTTTCTAAGTGCAAAAATTGACGTTTTTTGTGAACCAAATACAAAAAATATGGTGTAAAATGACACCCATCTAAATATCACAAAGAGTAGTCCACATTTGATGGATAATCCCCAAGTATTAGGAATTTTCTTGATTTCAATCTAATTTCGCCTAGTTAAATGAGTTTATGCTGATTTTCCGAAATTAATCCAAATTTGAACTACAAGTGTTTGATAGTTTGGTATGAAATTTAAAAAAAAATCATTTTAAGGTACACAACCAGTGGTTATATCACAGAAATATCAATAGTTTTAGAAAATTTGACCTCTTTCGATGAATAGTCCTAGTGGCCATTTCCATGTTTTTCGAAAAAAATCCAATAAAGTGAAAAACCTCTCAAAAAAGATATCCTCTGACATTGAGTCCTTTTATGTGTACTAGTTGCTATGGAAAATGATAAACTTAATTTTGGACAAATTGTTAAAAAATCTTCACAAAAAGATCTATCATGTATAAACATTTATAAATTTCAAGCAAAATGACCAAATTATGGCAATTCCACGACATACTTTGTGATAAAGTTATCATATTCGACAAATAAGTGTGTCTTGGTATAGGAAGCAATGTTTCTGAAGGGATTTTACAAATTATTTTTATAAATATCATTTTCCTTTTCTAAGTGCAAAAATTGATGTTTTTTGTGAACCAAGTACAAAAAATATGGTGCAAAATGGCACCCATCTAAATATCACAAAGAGTAGTCCACATTTGATGAATAATCCCCAAGTATTAGTAATTTTCTTGATTTCTATCTAATTTCGCCTAGTTAAATGAGTTTATGCTGATTTTCCGAAATTAATCCAAATTTGAACTACAAGTGTTTGATAGTTTGGTCTGAAATTTTAAAAAAATATTTTAAGATACACAAGCAGTGGTTATATCACAGAAATATCAATAGTTTTAGAGAATTTGACCTCTTTCGATGAATAGTCCTAGTGGCCATTTCGACCGTTTTTCGAAAAAAATGCAATAAATTGAAAAAAAACCCTAAAAAAAGATATCCTCTGCATTGAGTCCTTTATGTGTACTACTTGTTATGGAAAATGATAAACTTAATTTTGGACAAATTGTTCAAAAAGTTTCTTCGCAAAAAGGCTTATCATGTATAAACATCTATAAGTTTCAAGCCAAATGATCAAGTTATGGCAATTCCCACGGCATAGTTTATCATAAAGTTCTCATATCCGATAAATAGGTGTGTCTTGGTATATGAAGCAATGGTTGCGAAGAGATTTTTCAAAATATTTTATAAATATCATTTTTCTTTTTCTAAGTGTCAAAAATGACTTTTTTATGAACCAAGTACAGAATATAAGTTGCAAAATGGCACCCATCTAATTCTCACAAAGAGTAGTCCATATTTGATGTATAATACCCAAGTATTAGGAATTTTGTTGATTTCTATCTAATTTCGCCTAGTTAAATGAGTTTATGCTGATTTTTCGAAAGTAATCCAAATTTGAACTACATGTGTTTGATAGTTTGGTCTGATTTTTTAAAAATCATTTTAAGATAAACAACTAGTGGTTATATACTTATATCACAGAAACATCGATCGTTTTATAAAAATTGACCTCTTTTGAGGAGGATCATGGTGTCCATTTTGACCGCTTCTTGGAAAAAATCAAATAGAGTAAAAAAAACCTCCAAAACTGATATTGTGCAAAATGGCACCATCTAATTTCACAAAGAGTAATCCACATTTATGAATAATTCTCAAGTATTAGGAATTTTCTTGATTTCTACCTAATTTTGCCTAGTTAAATGAGTTTATGTTGATTTTCTAAAAATAATTTTGCCTAGTTAAATGCGTTTTTGTGATCCAAAAGATGATATACTTGTCGTATTTGGATTCCTCCCATTTTTCTAATTGATTTAGATTTTTATTTATTAAATTTTGATTTACGAATTTAAAGATATGAATTATTCCACATTAAATAAAAAATGCGGGACCTTTAGTCCGGGTTGGTATCACGAACCGGTACTAAAGATGGACTTTTAGTACCGCCACGTCTGTGGCTGCCTGCCGCAACCCTTTAGTCCCGGTTGGTTACCAACAGCGACTAAAGGTCCCCTATGAACCGGGACTAAATCTGGTCAGCGCCCTGGCCATTCGAATCGGGACTAATGGTCCCTTTAGTCCTGATTCTAATAATGGCAGGGACAAAAGGACCGAATGGAAGACTCTTTTTCTACTTGTGCCAGTGCATGCTCCGTAGAAGCTGGATTTCTTTGGCATCTCCAAAATTCGTATGTACAGAAGATGGAAAGCTACCACCCGTCGTGTGCGTACATCTTAAATCCTGCAGGCCTTTCTCGCCCGGGCCATCGTCGGCGCGAGGGTGATCAGTAGGGATATAATAGGATAGGAAGCGCCATACATGGCGTCCGTTGGTTCTGTCTTTGTGACTGCTGCTATAGATTATCATATGCCTTTCGTTAACACCTTGAAAAATTCATATCATACTAGCCGCAGAACACACGTTGCACTTTTGAGCAAGAGGTGAACTCGTGAGTATTTGGGAAGTAAGGTTTTTTTTTGCCTGCACAAGTATGTATCTTTACTATTAGCTGGTGATGGTCCGTATGTGCAGGCCAAGATTTAGCTTCTGCCGTCACCACCGACTCCACCTTAATACTCGCAGTAAATACATTTTTTAATTTCTTCTTCATATAACATGATAAAATGAGTATTGGGATGTCAACCTACTAAGATACCAACATGTGTCTACGCATCAAAGCAAGACAATTTTCCGATCAAGAAGCAATAATCTTTTCTCATGTCCATTGGAAGGGCCAACATAGACCTGAACTTGAACTGGCTCTCATCCGAAGCAAGAACGCCATACGCTTTCAGTATGTCATCACGCGCCAAGTCGGGTATCTCCCGCACCGTCGCCAACATCTCTTCGGAGGAAGCCACCCTTGGCAAGGTCAATTTTGATGGCCTGGCTGATGCTTCGAGATCGGCTTCTTTTTTACTTGTCGGGGTACGACTGCAGGGTGAGGGGTCGAAGGATTGGGAAACCGCGGAGATGACCAAGTTGTTGTAGAAGTAGCATTCAGGGTCGTAGTAGCAGACGGAGCGCAGCTCCATGTGTCTAGTGTCGAGATTGATCAGCCATGTTCCAAGGTCGCCATCCACGCCCTTGTCATACTCGGTCTTTTCCACCCTGAAGCAGAGAATGTCAGGGTCGTCCAGGCTTAGGGTGGGGTACTCGGGCCTGATGCGGGGGACGACTCCGTGATAGCCGGGGAGCGACCATAGCTCATCATAGTCGACGACGATAACCTTGTCCCATGTCATCATGTCGTCCATCTTGAGTGCCCACATGGTGATGGTGAAGGCGTGCTGAGAGACTGCGCATCTGGTCCTTCCAGGACAGCCGCAGCAACAGCGTGGGAAGACCTCCACGAATCTCACCACGCAGCCGCCATGGGTGGCGCATACTCTCCGGTAGGACGACCCATAGCGGTCACTGCTCCTCCGGTGGTCGGGATCCACTGGAACTGGAAGAGACACGTAACGCAGCTCGGATGTGTGTTGCCACACGTCGGAGTAGATGATGCCGCGGTAGTAGTCCACCCAAAGCAAGTACCGATCATCGATGGGTATTACACTGTCGGTCGACCAGCGGGAAACCTCCTTCCTCTTTCCCTCCTCGTGGATGATGGGCAGCCGTTTGAGCTCCCACTCCCAGTGATCGGATCGGAGCAAGCATAACTCAGCCTCCAGCGGACGTGATTCCTCTCCGTCCTTCGCATGGAAATCCAGCGACGCCACCAGCACCTCGTCTTGTCGGCGGCGCAGAAGCGCAGTCCGATCTGTATACATATACCGCTCGTGCTTCTGCTTCCCCTCCTCTTGCCAGGTGAGGTAGCAAGGAGGCAGCAGGGAGAGGGACGGCGGTCGGAAGGGGTCAGCTGCGGCGTCCCCGGCACAGTAGATGAAGTAGTCTGACGCGTCGTCGGAATCATCGAAGCCGTCGCTGCTTGTCCGGATGTTGACGAGGACTGAGTCCCCGTGGGCTGCGACGGCATATAAGAGCGGATGTTCAACCCGTCCGGTAAGCTGGCGTTGTGGAGGCGCAGGCGCGACGTCGCTGGCGGCTCGGCGAGGACAAAGGAGACGCTGATGGGACGGCCTTTGGATGTGCGAGCGTGGGCCACGGTCCTGCCGTCTGGATCGTCGCAACCACCATAGTACTCGTACTCGAGCAAAATCCAAGGAGGATACGCGGTGGCCGGCGGTGAAGGATCGTGGGAGGGTCGAGCTTTTGTTTCCATGTGGCACGCGCGCCGTGGATTGATCGGTGATTTATGGCGAGATTATGCTACAATATCGAGCATTGGACAGGATATATGAGGCCGGAGGGATTATAGAGCCCTAAAATCTACGTGAAAACAATTCTGGCATTAATTCTGTTTGATACCGTGAAAATAATTACCGTCAAGGACTCAAGGTAAAGGAACAAGATTTTGTACAAACCCGTTCCTAATTAACAGGATTATCACAAAAAATGGTTTTCCACAAAAAAATTCCTAGTGTTTTACTATCCAAACAAAGAACCGTCTTCATATTAGTCGTGCATATTAACTGGTATATTATTTCTTAGTTTTTTTTGTCGAGAAAAAGATAGAGGGCGTGGGCGCACCCTGGTTCATCCCCATCTTTTCCTTAACCGGATCAAACTCGTACATCAGATATTGCCACATATTTACGGAACTGTTTCCGCGGAGAAGCCTCAGCGAAGGTGATTCTGCCTTGCACCGACAAATCTATCACATGGACACCCATGCGGATCAACAACCCTCCGACGAGTCTTGGCCGCCGGCCGCCGCCTATCCAAGCTGGATTCTGTTCGCGTACTTTGGCGATTGCGACGATCCGGACGCCAGGACTGTGGCGCACGCTAGCACATCCAAAGGCCGTCCTGTCAGCGTCTCCTTGGTTCTCGCCGCGCCGCCAGCGGCATCAGGCCTGCGCCTCCAAAGCCCCGGCCTGCCAGACGGGATAAACATCAGCTCTCGTGCCATCGCGGCGCACCGGGACTCCGTCCTCGTCAACATAGAGACATGGAGTGAAGGCCGTCACGGTCACGACAACAGGTACACGTCGGACTACTTCCTCTACTGCGCGGGTGACGCTGCCGCAAAACGCTCCCGACCGCCGTCGCTCTCCCTCCTACCTCCTTGCTACCTCACAGAGCAAAAGCGGGGCAAGCCGAAAGGCATGCGCCTTATGAATACAGATGGGATCGCGCTCCTTCGCCGCGGGCAAGACGAGGTGCTGGTGGCGGCGTTGGATTCTGGTGTTAAGGATAGAAAGGTGTCAGGGCCGGTGGAGCTCGAGCTGTGCCTGCTCCGGTCCAGTGACTGGGAGTGGGAGCTCAAGACGTTGTCCATCATCCACGACGAGGGTAAGAGGGACGACGTTTCCCGCCGGTGGACCGACACGGTCATACCAGTTGGGGACCGATTCTTGTTCTGGGTGGACTACTTCCGCGGCATCATCTACTCCGATGTGTGGCACGAGACGCCTGAGCTGCGATATGTGTCTCTTCCTGTGGAGCCCGACCCCTTTAGGATGAACGACCGCGGTGGCTCGTCCTACCGCTGCGTATGCGCCACTGACGGCGGCCGCGCAGTGAGGTTCGTGGAGGTCTTCCCACGCTGTTGTTGCGGATGCCCTGGGGAGACCGCCTGCCCGGTCTCCCGCCACGGATTCACCATCACCACATGGGCGCTCAGGATGGACGACATGAGGACGTGGGACAAGGTCAGCGTCATCGACTGCGATGAGCTCTGGTCCCTCCCCGGGTACCACGGCGCCGTCCCACGCGTCAAGCCTCAGTACCACACCGTGAGCCTGGAAGATCCCGACGTTCTCTGCTTCATGGTGCGGAAGAACATGTACGACACAGGCGTCGATGGTGACCTTGGGACACGATTAATCGAGCTCGACACTAGGCGCATGGAGCTGCTCTCCGTCTATTATTACGACAGTGCTTTCTGCTTCTCCTTCGACTACATATCCTCCCCGGTCTCCCAGTACTTTGACGCCTCCTCCCGCAGCCGTACCCTGGCAAGAAGAAAAGACACTGATCTGGAAACACCGGCCATGCCATCAAAATTGACCTTGCCAAGGGTGGCTTCCCCAGAATTAATTTTGGCGACATTGCGCGAGATACCTAACTTGGCACGTGACGACATGATGAAAGCATATGTCGTTCTTGTGTGGGATGAGAGTCGGTTCAAGTTCAGGTCTCTATTGGCGCTTCCGACGGCCATGAGGAAGGATTATTGCCTCTTTATCAGAAAATTGTCATGCTTTGATGTATAGGAGGGTGTTGGTAACTCAGTATGTTGACATCTTATTGCACATTTGATTATGCTGTGATGGAGAAAGCTAAAAAGATATCTTTACTATGGTTGATGCAACCGGATCTCATGTTTTGTAAGAGAATATATATCAGATACACATACTGTATAAACCCACTATCCCAAGGTATCTTGATCAATGTAAACAACTCTCCCCACTTTTTGTGAGAGGAACCGGGATCCATTATAAAAGTTCATCATAAATAGAAAGCACCACAAGTACAATAAAAAATTGGTGAGAGAATATGTTATGAAGAAGAAAGCTAAAAAACATTCTCCACTGTAGCTGGTGCAGCTGAATGTCAATTTTGTGTGAGAATATATCAGATACACAACTTTTTGTCCACGGTGGTGGTGCTTCTCGGGCGATGTACCGGCCGTTTGGTTTTTGTCTCAATTCCCCGTGCTAGTCTCATTTGCGGTGGTGAGATTTGTACCTTAGTGTAGTCTGGGCTATGTTTCGCCCTTCGATGGTGGTGTTGCGTCGTCTTGGCGAAGCGGCTGTGTTGGAGTACTCCTCATCGGGTTGCTTGCCCTAAGTTTCTCAGAGTTTCGGGTTTGTGTGTGTGTTTTTCTGTTATCTCTCCTTGCTTGTAATCTCTGTTTACTCTGGTTCATTTGAACCTATCTTGTAGAAACTGCAAAGCCTCAAGGCAACTAATGAATATATTCAGGTGGAGATTAACCCCCCCCCCCCCCGGTGACCATTCAAAAAAATAAATATAAAAAGCATACCCTAGTGCATCGAAATTCTTCAAGAGTTCCAGAATTATATTCACTGATATTTATGGAGTTTCTTCCAGGCCATAGAAGTTCGTGCCAATAAATTTCCCATCAAAATCAATCAGAGGCCCCCCAATCCCAGCCTTGCACAAACACGGAAGTAACAAACAAGAGGCATGCATACAAATGTGCCGATGGATTTGATAACTCATACTCTGATGCAACTATTTTTTTTTGAAAGGATCTTACACTGCGAATTCAACAGAACAAACAAAGAAAGAACAGGAAATCGCAGTAGAACAAGCCAACGAAGCTCAGCGCAACAGCAGCACCCGAAGACGCCGCTGAACCACCGCAACGCCTGAAGACCTCCAACGCCGAGCTCGCCGGAGAAGGAGACACCAGGCCGCCGCCATCCCCGGGAAGGGAAGCACCCCACTCATGTAGAGACTACATAAGCCGTCCGCCGCAAGCAACGGAGCTGAAGACACGGTGAACGCGCACAGCCATGGCGCCTCCTCCCCGCAGCCACCCAACATCCAACCAACCCTGCACAGAGCACGATCGCAGCTTGCCGGAGTCACCGCCACTTGCACGTCTTGCTCCCACCTTCTCCCCTCGCCACCACGGCCGTCCAAAGAAGGAAGAAGACCAAACCTTGTTGAAGCAGAGCCCGCCGCCAGAAGCACACCTCCCCAGGCCACCATGGCCGGCAGAAGAGGCCTGAACGCCGCACCAAAAGCCGGCAGCCACCTCGAAGATCCCAGAATGAAGCTCCTGTACAGACGGCCAGGACGGCCGCCGCAATCCCAGATCCTGCACGGCAGGGCCAGAGCCCGCCCTACCGTGGCGAAGACAGGAACAGGAAACAAAAGCTCCACACGTCGGCCGCCGTCTTCACGTCGCCGACCAAGCCCGGAGCACCAACTCCCACCAGATCGACGGATCTGGGGGCACCAAACGCCAGCTGCTTCACGGCTCCGCCAAACTTGGCCTCGCCGTGATGGTGAAGAAGCACTGGCCACCTTATTCCACACCGCCGCCGCCACCACCACCCTGCCAGCGCCGATGGGGAGCCCTACCCTACTATCTACAAGCCTCGGGCATAGATCGACGGCCCCTTCATCCTCCCGCCGCCACAAGGACAGCCGGAGAGGGAGGCGACCGGCGATCCGGCCGTCGGCGGAGCAAGGGATCTCGGCTCCTTCCCTTTCGCCTCTCAGGAGCACTGTTCACGAGAGGGGAGGGGAAAGGGGAGACACCGACACTCTAAAATTCTGATGCAACTATTTATTTTTACCATACAAGAAAATACAACGTACTTGGGTGATTTTGCATGTAGAGATCACAAGCTCTTTCCAGTTAAGCTCACTTTGTTTGTCAGTCACTGCCCTAGTTCTGGCCATTGATTTACCTGACTTGTAGACGTGCCCTAACGCTACAACCTCGCCACATGAGGTCTAATTTGCTCCTGATCATCGATTATGTCTGAGTAAATTAAGTGGAAACCTTTGATGCTGACAACGGCAACGTTATAATTTAGACTATAATGTTGTAATGTCCCACGGATAACTCGATTATTAGGCAGGCACACCACAATCTGCAATTACTGATATGGTGAGACTAAATCGGCGTTGTAAAGATCTCAGATCACAGCTGCGTGCCCTTTCCGGTCTTATTTCTCAGCTGGACTCGGAAAGGGTGTCTTGTCCGACTCGATGACTCCATCGGATCGTTTAGTCCGTGTTAGCGTGCGTGTCCAGCGCAATTCGAGTCGGCAGGCGTACCTGCCTCAACTGTGATAAGTAAGTCGCCAGGAAGCCATACAGAGATCCATACAGAACCCAGAACCCTACCCGACCAACGGCGGCCCCGTTCCACTACCAGACGACATGGATGATCTGGCTGGGCACCTACCGGAGGACCTGCTTCTGGACGTCCTCGGGCGACTCCCGGCGCCCAGCATATGCAACGGGTGGCGCGCCGCCGTGGACGGTCGCCGCCTGCTGCGCACGGACCACCTTTCGCTCTCACTCCACGGGGTCTTCCTCCAGCTCGGAGACCCTTACAGACGTCTCGCGCCCGTGCTCTTCTCCCGTCGTCAGTCCACCGTCGCCGACTTGGGCACGCACGGACCGTGCCCGTCCCTCCTCTACGAGCGCCTCCTGCAACAGCCTCCTCCTGCTCTCGCGCCACGTGGTCAATCCCGCCACCCAACAGTGGGCGCGGCTACCTCCGGACCCACTTTCGTGCGCCTCGGCCAGCTCCCACACGCCTCAGTCAACGGAAAATCACGGCCGTCGTATACGCGTCATAGGAACTCTACAAAATCCGCGTTCCTTTGGTGCTCGGTACCTCGTGTTTGATCCCGCCGTGTCGCTGCACTATGAGGTGGTCTTGGTCCCTGGCATCTCTAATCATATCCCCGCTGATAAACCGGTCTCCGCAATGGAGTGGCCACCTACACCCTACATAATGCACGTCTTCTCGTCCAAGACCGGGGAATGGAAGGATAGGTCGTTCGTGCGAGAAGGTAAGGCTGCAGGAACGACCGTGGATTGTCGGTCAAAAGAGCAAGACATAGCAACTATGGTGCTTACTGCCGTGGAGCACTCTATGTTCGTTGCGAAGGTGATTTTGTTTTGAGGTATATAAATATTCGTTCAAACCAAACTTATTTGTGTTCGGATTCTTTTTTTTCTTCCTTATCAAGATAGCTTAGTTTCAGGGTTGTCAATCTTTTAATGGTTGCAGGATAAACCTGTCGAGTGATAAGTACCAAGTACTTAAGTTGCCGGAAGGAAAGAGACTACGATCTCATGCACCCTGACTCGGAAAATCAGAGAGGGGCGTCCACTGTGTATTCCGTTATGCCCGTGATGCGTTCCAGGTTTGGTTCCTTGACGAATCAGGTAGACGGATGGAGTGGCAGTTGAAGAATGACATAAACTTTGATCTTGTTCATAAATCCCCTTGTACCATTGTTGGCGGATCTTGGATATTACAAGGAGATGACAACAACGAACAACTAGCTGAAGAAGATAATTCCGAATGGGACCCAAACAATGCTAATGTGGTCAGCATTGATGCTTGGGTTGGGATGCCCGGTCCCAATGCAACATTCCATTTTTTTGGATTCCATCCTTACATAGGAATTGCCCTGTTCACGGCAAATGGAAGCATAATGGCCTACCATCTGAGTACTTCGAATGTTCGAGACTTGGGTTATATTCCCATGGGGAGCGACGAGATACAAGTTTCTCTTCCATACATGCCATGTTGGATGGGGCCATTACCTGGAAGCAATTAGCGTAAACTGAAGCTGCAGCAATAATTATGGAATGGCAAGAGTAATTAATTTCAATCATAGGTTAAAGTTACAATGTTTTTTGTTTGTAATACATTTTATTTCTACTATAATAATTAACTATAACCTATGTATCGTGTTTTATTTTTCTTCTCCCTAATTGTCATGATCGAATGGTAAGTTTTACATGAGTATTTGTATCAGTTTTTCATTTGGACCTGATGTCCTCAAATTTGGTTCAGTTGTTCTACTTTTCATCCCGGTTCTCTGAAAAATTTACACGTACTAGCTGAATACCCGTGTGTTGCCACGGTTTTTAAGTTATTTTAGACATAGTACATGTTATTACAAAATAGAAGCAAATGTTCATAAACGTTCAAGGTGGCAGTGTAATCTCAGCGTTTGCGTCCTATCCCACTCGTGTATTGGCGCGGTAAAAGCAGCTATGATTGTGTCGCCGAGGACCACACACTCGTAGTAGACAACAACGATGCACTCACTACACATATATTTTTCGCGGATGTTTTGTATAGATCAAAACAGTTAATGTGTTGCAATGGTTGAAATAAAGAAGTTTAAGAAAATCTCAACTACATTTTATATATCAGATAAAGCTTTTTTAAAATTTAACTACCAATTTCATAGAATGATATTCAAATTCTCATTTGGGTCTGATTTTTAGTTTGTAAGATAGAGTTTGTCTATGTGTTAAACCCACTATCCTCCCAAAGTGGAAAGGGATAACCACGAGACCTCAGCTCCTCTTTTTCCGCATAACCTGATCACTGCAACATAGTAAAGCGACTGATGAAGCAACGACTAGCCATATAAACAAGAGTTTCTCCATATAACATGGAAACATCTAGACTTCAATATTCTCTACTTGAGTCCTCTTGCCACATCTCCGACGCTGCCCACATCTCCACCGAGGTGAGAATGTTCGACACTAGCTAGAAGCCTGCCACAATCAACCACACTGACACTCTTTGCTCCGTGTCATGGCATGGCAACCACCACCTAGTTTGCTAGCGTGCTGTACAGAAAAGACCACTCTTATCCCTTCCCGTTATACCAAGCAGGTAGCATCTCTATGTCAGTACGGTTCTCTCTGTCGGGGTGACATTAGCGGCATTCGGAGCTTGTTAATCCTTCGCCGCCGCGGTTCTTCCCGGAGAAGAGGCAACTGAGCAAGGTAGCTTGCGGCTGCGCTGGTGAGTAGTTTTAAATTGATGTGAAGCAAGAGCTGCTATAATTTTGGTTTCGTTGTGAAAATTTCTTATGTTTTAATGACTTTATGTTTGTGACTCAACATGTTTTTTTTGGTTAACACTGATATTAATTGACTGCTGTAATGACTTTATGTTTGTGACTCAGCATGTTTTTTTTTGGTTAACCGGCGTACTCCTTTAACTGCATATTCAAGGTTGCCCAACATGAAACACTAAAGGGGACAGTGAAAGATCAAGGTTGTCCACCATGAAACACTAAAGGGGACTGAATAACATATTTCCTTTATTTGAGCATATTTCTGGAGTACAATTCGATGTCCATATCCAATTGAAAATAGCAGATTGGCTTTTTTGTGCTGATATATATTCTACTATCTTTGAATGCAGAGAACACCGTCAATGTGATTCGATCGATCGGTATCAGCTCGCCAAACAAGGTAACACAAAATAAACAATCTCAACAACTTATGAGTAATTGATGTTTCATGTAATTCCTTCTATCAGAATTACATCGGTCGTAGTACACTTGTAAGTATTTACCTACCACAAATTCAAATGTTCGATCTTTCACATATTTTAGTTCTATATGCAACGCAATTTATATTTCTCAGCAAATTTTCAGATAATTACAAGTGGTTTTCATCAACAATGCAAATTGGTTTGAAGATGAGGCAAGTTTTACCTAGAGAAGCTGGCTTCAAAGCGGATTGGTCATCATTCTCTACGCATCACATGTAGTTCAGTGTGACATCGATCAAATATGTAATTCCAAGCAGTTGTGGAGACTCGCCATCTAGTATTATGTTCCTGGTGGCATGTAATTAACAGTCCTGTAGTAGCACACTACATATTAGGTTCTTATGTATCATATTTAGAATAGAAGTTCTTGTTTAGGCATCCTATAATAATTTTATGTTTAATTTAAATATTTGATCGTGTCCCAAATAGCTGGCATAATTGGCCTCCGGATCTTTATTTGCATATCCGGATAAATCCCACACCTCTGAACAAATGCTGCTCACCGGAAACACATGGACCCTTCGAACTTTGCCGCCAGTTATAAAAAAGGACCGACGCGTGACCCCTGTGGCCGTTTGTTTTTCGAACCGGCTCCAAATGTTTCCAGAGCTGATGAACAAACACATGGACCCTCCGAACTTTGCCGTCGGTTATAAAAAAGGACCGACGCGTGACCCCTGAGACCGTTTGTTTTTCGAACCGGCTCCAAATGTTTCCGAAGCTGATGAACAAATACGGACGCTCCGGCATTTGGAGGCGGCTAAAGAACCAGCCGGCTCTAGCGTTTGCGGCGGTTACCTGCTTCAACCGTCTCAGGGTTCAGAGGCGGGTTGTTCGAAAAACTGTCTCCGGGAACTAGTTTCCCAGCCGCGCGTCGGAACCGGCTCCGGTAGTCTGAATTATCCTCAACTGTTGCTCCGAGCCGGATGGGAAAACCGGCTTAGGCCCATGGACGGGATCCGACTAGAATGCTCGGATCTGTAGTAGTGGCATCCAGAACGAATTGGGAAATTGGGGACAGCTCAAAGATGAGAGAGAGAGAGAGAGGAACGGGTGCTAATGGAGTACTAGACAAAATGATTGTTTTTTTAATAGAGGAATGAGGGGATTTGGAGACGAGGAGTCGGTCTGTCGGTGCAGGACAGCATGAGTGAATGGATAATAACATATTAAATGTAAATTTAATTGAAAGGAAAAAATGCTATTAGGTTTTTTTATAACCTAAACACATGTATATCCTGGCATGTTGTGTACCGAATAAATTAATAACTCAGTTCATAGCCCTAAATTTGAATTGTAATTTCCAATGTCCATAAGCCCAAAATAAACAATGGACACACATATACAATCCACAAGATATACTGAATCAAGAGTTAATCTTATGGATACTGGAAATGAGTTGCGAATATGAGTATTAAAATAACCATTTTTTATACAAAAATGGCAGATAATAAAAGCCTAATATTATAATACACATGAATATGGACAGACACCAGTAGCCGACATACCCACCACAACCGTTAAAGATCTATATCAAAAGGTTGTCCTATAAAAAAGATATAGCAAAACTAAACATAACTAGCCCGTGCAGGTGCACGGGTTGATGACTAGTATTTGAGTAAATAAAATTGGAGAACGTAGCTATTTGTCCATAAACTAAACATGCCTACTTTTGGAGATTAATTGTACAGATGCTTGGGATATTCGTTACATATAAAGTTGGTTCAAAAATCTCACGGAATGGATGACCCTCCATGGTTCAAATGGATAGCTGTTTTGGTGTCTGCTTTAAAAATTATGACTGTCGTTCTTACTAGAAAAATTGTAATATAAATTTAGAAAAAAAAATTGTAATTTACTTAGTGGACCATATGCGCTATGGGCCGGAAGAGCACCTGCACTGGGCTTCCTAGCTAGTCCCATGCGAATACCAAATCTGACACATAAAATCGGCCGGTGATACGCACGCATCCTGTGAGGGCAAAGGCTGATAGACTCCACCGACTCCTGAGATAGATCGATCCATCCATCCATCCGGCGGCCGGCCATGGACGACCACGGCGGGACGGCACCGCCGTCAGCCAAGAAGACGAAGATGCTTTACATACCTCACGAGCTCGTCGTGGTTATCCTGGCCCGTCTGCCGGTCGACTCGCTGATGCGGTTCAGCTGCGTCTGCAAGGCGTGGCGGTCCACCATCTCCAGCGATGCGTCGCTCCACCGCGACCACCTCCGCCTCCAGAAGCCCTTACTACTCGTCGCCCCGCACACGCTAAGGGACGGTAAGGTGCACACGGACAAGATCATCTTGTACAGGTGGGATGACAACAGCCAGCAGGGAGCCACCGCCCGGCCGTCGTGTACGCCACCGACTTGTCGTCCGACGAACCAATGCAAGCGCTCGCGCACTGCGACGGGCTGGTCCTGCTGCCCGGTGAGGCCACCGTGCGCGTCCTCAACCCGGCCACGCGTCGGGAACTCACGCTGCCGTGGAGCCCCGGCGCGGAACCGCCAAGGCAAGAGCAATTCTACTTAAGGCACCAGGCGTTTGGTTTCGGGCACGATCCTATCTCAGACGTCTACAAGGTGGCGCGCTTCTTCTACCGTTCCATGTATGAGTCCGCGGCAAGGGTCTACCCACCACCGGTATGGAAGTGTTCACCATTGGAACCGACCTGCATTGGCGCGAGACTACGGAGCACCCGCCATACCCTCTCTTGACATGGAAAAGCCACTCTCCAACCTTCTTCAAGGGGTCTCTCATTTGGAAAGTTGATGAGCTTGTCCTTGGGCATGCCGCTCCAGGTTTCCTCTCTTTCCGCTTGGAAGACGAGACGTTCGGGGTACTGCCACCACCTCCTTGCTACCCGAGGTTGAAATACGTTTTGTCGGATTTAGTTGAGCTGCGCAGCGAGCTCTGCTTGGCCCGTGAAGGGGCTAACATTAATACCATCGAGATGTGGATGTGCAAAAACATCGACAACCCGCAATGGGATCAACGGTATACGATCAATGTTACGACTTTCAGGCCCCGGATTTCAATCCAATTGTCATATTTGATGAGGATATTGTCTTTAAAGAATGGTATTTTAGTACCAGGCGCTACAATCTCAAAACAAAAACTTATACAGACGCGTACTGTATGAAGGACTTGTCTTATCACAATCCGGTCACAGGCATGGTTGGATACCAAACGAGGCGTTTCTCGGACTTTGATGTGATCCCCTGCATTCCAAGCCTCATTCCAATCTAAAGGTTGGTAACAATTATCTACAGAGTATGGTAAATCTACATCGCATTCCTCTGAACACTCCCCGAAAGTAATAGGTTCATAACAGTTATTAGAAAGCGTGGTAACTCTACACTGATTTTTTGTAGTGGTAACTATACTCTAGACACGTACATGAGTAACTCTATAAGTACTGAATTACTAAGTATAGAATGGTACCTACATCAATTTCGTGTTGGTAACTATATTCAGAACATGGAAATTTGGAAACTGAGTTGATCGCAGAAATGTTCTGAATGCTGACTCTTGTGTTTTGTTATGCGTGTGATCGCAGAAGGCCAAGGCGACGGGACAGGCGGTCAGTAAGATGCATGGCAACTTTTTTTTTCGGCGCAGCTGATGGCCACACGCAAGGACATCAGAAAACTCGTCGAGACAATCTATTAGGAAATTATTCTTTGCATAAGTGTCGTCATTAAGGTGAATTTAATCCATAGAACAATGTTGGAATTTTTTATAGACAGTGTGTCTCTCTCAAAAAGGTTTATCAGTTGTTACATTAGCTCCATCAATTCATTGTCAGTATTGATCGTTTACCTTGACAGATGCATGGCGGCAACTTTTCTGAATCAGGTTGTCTAAATTGGTTTTGTTGTGTTATTGAAACCAGTCTCTAGTGGGAACTGATGCATCTCGTTCCACTTGTACAATATGAAGCTTATTATGCTGCTTTTTGTGATGCATATAACTTAGCCCTTGTATCCCAAAATTATGAGTACACCTGATATTTGTGTGCAAATGTAATAGGATGAAGTGTATGAAGAAAATTGACCCCGTTACTTAGCCGTAAAATAGTGCTGAGTAGTTTCAAGGAATTGTCCAATGTGAATGCTCTAATATATAGTGATTAATGTTAAACTGATACATGACAACTTTAGAACATTATCATGTCCATTCGTTAAGCAGACATCTCCTTTCATTTATTGAATGCGGCACTTTCTTGTATTTCACCTCTGTAACTATCTTGGATATATATGCCGAGTTGGCAGCCATAGAAGCATAAGGCCTCAATAGAGATGCCCTTTAAATCAGTACCGTTGATTGAAATTTTTCAAACGAAAAATGAGATAAGAGAACATTTTCATTTTGAAAATTACAATTACTTAATACATGCAGCGCCATAGACCATTTACTTTGGTTTCATCATTCTAATACATATCGAGGTGTGGAGACAAGTTGTCTTTGTACTTAAGTTATTTGTTTCTCCATGTTTAATTTTTGTATTTTTATCCCAGCAGAAGTGCTCCTAATAATTTTTAAAGGCGAGCAGTTTGTTGTTTTAAGTATTTGAAGTTTCAATACAAAGAAAGTTCTCTGAAAAATCTACAAAAGTTCGTGCATCAGTAATTATGAAACAAAGGTCAATGGGCCGAACATTGGAACATATCTATGTAATTTGAAGTTTATTATGCCATTATCCAGTATATTAGCAACATACATAATGGTTCCACCACAATTATTAATGGATTATGGGATATCGCACTATATCCAACCTTTTTGGTATCTAATGGTGAAAAGTACGAAACCCCCTTTTGTATTTTATTTTTCTAGAACATTGTAAACTAATTAAATCGGGGTCCGTCAATATTTTGCGAAATAAAGAGCACCGGAAAAAAATGGTGCCCAAATGAACTGGCCGAGGGAGATACGGTGTGCTCTAAAGGACCTGCAGGCCTGTTGTGGGCACTCTGACGCCGTTAGCTCCATGTTAATCTAAAACCATCTATATATATCGTCTCTCCGGTTTTTTCATGAAAGAGTGGGCGATACTATGTAAGAAGGGAGTAGTCCACCCCCGGACTACGAATTTTGGCACCAGCTTGATCGTATATCTATATGTGATTTTATTGCTTAGAACCGTTGTGTCGTATCCCTAACGGTGCTCACGAGGAGAATCCCTAACGGTGCTCACGAGGAGAGGGGAAAGAAGGAATGGGTAGAGAGAGATATAAGAGAAAAAGAAAACAAACAAGAAAAGCATTATTGTTGACCCTGGTGGGACCTATATTTGATGAAAATTATACATATTAGAGTTTTAGGGAGTGTGACTGAAAGTTCTATATATTTGTCTTTTTAAATGGGCCCTCGAGCTCAGTGTGCACTCTTGAGTTTAATTTTGGTTTTTGACTCTTGAGTTTTTACAGATGCGTTTTGGCTTTTGCCTTTTTGGTTTAACAATGTCTATTTCAAATCCCAAAACCAAAAGCACCTCAAGCCAGAAATAAGCTTAACCAAACTGAATCCGAAAAGGACGAAGCGGCCCCAAGTCCCCTCTCTGTATAGAACGCTGGCGGCGGCGGCGGCAAAAATCGGCCACACCGGCCGGCGAACCTAGGCGGCGGCAGGTACCTATCCTCCAACTCTCTCTCCCTGCATCTCCCGCTTCAGCATCGGGGACGCGCGGCGGCACCGTCTTCCCGGATCGGTTCGGCGGCGGGAGCGGCCGTGCCGGCGGCGGATTCCCACGGAACCGGCGTCGTCCTAACAGGGGTCCTCCCCTCTGCTATTACTCTCCTATCTCTCTCGCTTGCTTTCTCTCTGACATCTCCTTCCCCTGCAGCGACACGAGCAGGAGGAGGCACCAGGAGGGCGAACTGTTTTGCGCTGCTTCCCTCTACAGAAGCCCGAGGTAAAAACCCTAGAACTACAGCTACCCCTTGAAAATCCATGGTTGAGGAGGCCACACGTGTTTGGTTTTGCACATCATGGATGGATTGATCCATCTGGTCTTGGACTTGCATCTCACGCACGGAGGTGGGGAACAGGGGAATGCCGCACTCTTTGTTTCGATTTGCGTTGTACATGGAGCACAAGTGTGGCTATGGCAATGGTTATTCAATCGAGACAAAAGGAAAAGCAGAGAGACCATTAATTATGCCCCAATTGATGGTAGGGATAGAATGACACAACTCTGTGTGAGCATGCTTAGGCTTCGGAATTCCACAAACATGCTTTTTTTGTATTTATTGAGTATATTTCCTAACTCATTTGCTGGATGCCGAACTGGATGGAATAGAAAATTTATCTTCTGGTATAGATATCTTTCCATTTTGAATTGTTGCTATGGATCTTCACTTTCTTGCCCACTCCTGTATGTTCCATTGAAACATATCGTCATATCTGATTTGAGAAGACCTTAATGTGATTTCAGAAGCATGTCATATTTGTTTTTATTTTGTATTTTGTTCTAACTTGTAGATTTAAACTCATTTGGAAAATAGTGTTTTGGTTTGTATTCGATCTGAACTTCTGTTGTTTTACGCAGAAAGTCTCGACACCACTTACCCACTGTGTTACTGCGCTCCATCTTCGGCATTAATCTACTTATTTAAAAAATAAAATGAGCCGGGTGCACACTGCATTTCAGGAGCTTCAGCATCGTCAAGATGGCCTTATCAAAGCCCTCAACACAAGTAACGCTATCTTAATTGTTCATGTATTTCGTGTTAGTTTTATTTGCTTCTACTTTTCTGCCATACTCTGAATACTCCTGTTAAATCATTTCCTTTTTATAGACCTGGATACACTTATTGAGGAAGCCAAAAAGATAAGCAACGAGACACCATGTAAGTTTCAAGCATTATTTTCTCACTTCTGAATGAACCTTATTGTGACTTACCAGCAAGCAGCTTTTCTATTACATTTGTACGACTGTTTTAAAAAAAATGCTATGCAATTAAAGCGCTTTGTCATTGATTGTTAACTTAGATCTTCAAAGGAAGTGCTTGTGGGGATTGGAGGACAAAGGCTGGGAGCTGCGACATGCTGCATATGCAAACTTCAAGGCTCCTCCGCAGCCTCAGCCGCTTCCTCCCTTTGAAGGGATGCCACCAAGTGCTAGTTGCAGATTTGAGCTATGCTTGGCTGATTTCTTACGCAGCATATCTATCGTCCTCTTTTAGCCTCGAAGAAAGGTTTGGTTCTGTTACTCGGTTTGCTTCTTTACTAGCTTGATCTTGATGCATGGAAACACAATATGCGATATAAGTAATTCTCCTTAATGGATTAATGGATCCACGTCTCTATACCTATGTGTAATGTTGGAACCGTAACATGTTACAACTTTAGTTACTACTTCAGATGTATAAGTAGAACTGGTATTAGTCATACAGATTTTCACATGTGGATGCACCATGGTAACATATCATTATATATGTGGTGAATGAGTAATTATATGGTATCCAACTCTATCCAAAGGTATGCTTGCTCCTTGGATAATCAATTAAATGAACAAAAAAAACAGCATAACACGAAAGAACTGATGAAGAGATTCTCCTTTAAAACTTAGATAAGCTAGCTACTTTAGATAAGAAACTTAATATTTGTTATATTTTTTTTTATATACATAAGCGGAACCTATGAAGATCATCGATCTGAACTTACCTTGTGTGTTTGTATCTACAGGAAAGAGCTCGTGAATATGATAGATACTCTGCCTTTAATGAGACCTGCGACCGTTCTTGAGGACAAGTATACCGCTGGATCGACTTGTGATGGTTAGAGTGGGGTTCTTGATGGCAAATTCAGCTAATTCATTGGGCAGATGGAGTTTGCGCGGAACAAATTAGTTTGAAAATATCTATCCTCACTGTACGGTTGGCAGTTTGAACATATCTTTCGAGTTATTGTAATGGTGCTAAGATCAAAATATGCAGCGTTATATTTAACCTTAAGGTGGGATGTTAAATAATTTTATCAATGCTGTGTGAGTCCAGTTTATGTATTACCACAATTGAAGTTCTGTGTGCACTAACCAGTTCAGACTTCGGATGATGGTTGGACAAGATATAACAGACTTGAAAGCATCATCTAGCAGTACTGCAATGCAGAGGCAAAGATAATAATTCACACTCTTTTCAGATCAAAATGGTGGCCACTGGCCAGACGTTGACATGCGCCAGCTTACCTATAAGTTAACCCTGAACTACAGCTAGCCCTTGAAACCCATGTTTGGTTTTTCATACCGCAGATGGATTGATCTGGTATTGGTTTTGCATGTCACGCACGGATGTAGGGAATGTTATACTCTTTGTTGCGTTTTGTGTTGTATATGGATGACAGGACAACGGTTTTAATTTTTACGGCTATGACAAATACATTGGTTGTTCAATCTCTTGTCTACCTTCTCTATCTTCACTATCTCTTCTCTGCTAATAAAAAGAAAATTTGGTTCCCTCAAGCAGAGTGCTTCGTCCAACTTACCCTTCGATTAATCAGCATTAAAGATCAAATCGGCACGAATATCGCCTCAATAAATACTATGTATCTGAGTCGGATAGGAAGCAAATCCAACACCGTCAATTTTGTCTCCATCGGATGGTCTAGTTAAAAATATTCCCATTAATCCCGCCTCTCTGAAATATTATTTTGGCTAAGTGCTTCTAAAAAAAACATTTTTGGGGCCTCAGCGAAAAATGCACACAAAAATGTCATTTTCAAAGGCACTTAGTGAAAAAATGTTATCGTTGTATTCGTCTTGTAAAATTCTTTCTTTTCATGTAACTTCATATTAATTTTTTGTACATATTATAAGTACAATCATACTCAAATTTGCAACACATTGACCAGCGAAAATCGAGAGCGCGACTTGTATATATTACTGGATATTACGGAATTGTTTTCGCTTCTCACGGAAGGTGATTTTTAGTCTGTATAATCCCACCGCCTTCTATCCATCATCCACGCGAGTCCAATGACACCCTAGAAACAGGCCAGGCGGCGCTCGGGTCTTTTACTCTTTTTTTCTCTCCGTCCAGCATAGCCACGTTATTAGATCGATTGCATATAAGCGCGTAGCCGCGTAGGTATTCTGCCTTCTATACGTCCACGCGTGCCCCATGGAGACCCGTACGTATCACCAGCCCTCCGACGACGACAAGCCTTCGGCGCCGGCCGCCGCGGCGTATCCTCGCTGGATTTTGCTCGAGGCTTTCGACGGCCGCGATGATCCGGACGCCAGCACCGTGGCGCACGCTCGGACCTCCAAAGGCCGTCCCATCGCCGTCTCCTTGGTTCTCGCCGCACCGCCTGCGGTATCCGGCTTGCGCCTCCACTGCCACGGCCTGCCGGAAGGGATTAACATCCGGTCTCAAGTCATCGCGGCCCATGGGGACTCTGTCCTCGTCAACATCCGAACACGGAGAGTTGGCTGGGACGACAATGAAGTGTTCGCATACGACTACTTCATCTACTGTGCGGGCGACGCCGCCGCAGAACCAGTGGCGGAGCCACACTAGAGTTGTGTAGTCAAATGACTACACAGTTTTTTTTGGTAATACAAGCAGATTTAATGTGAAAAGTAATAAAAAATAATACGAATACATGTATTTGACTACACAGTTTTACATTGACTACACAGAGTTAAGACTCTGGCTCCGCCACTGCGCAGAACCCTCCCGCCCGCCGTCGCTCTCCCTGTTGCCTCCTGTCTACCACGAACAGCAAGAGGAGGGGCAGCCGAAGGACATACGCTCTTTCGATGAAGATGGGACCTCCCTCCTGCGCCGCCGCGGCCAAGACGAGGTGATCGTCGTGGAGCTGAGTTCCCTGGACCTTATTAAGAACCGAGAGGAGTCGTCGGGGACGGTGGAGGCTGAGCTATGGGTGCTCAGATCTAGCGGCGACTGGCAATGGGAGCTCAAGCGGCTGCCTGTCATCCACGACGAGGGCAAGAGGGAGGAGATTTCCTTCTGGTGTACCGACAGCGTTATACCCGTCGGGGATCGGTTCTTGCTATGGGTGGACTATTTACGCGGCATCATCTGCTACGACCCATGGGACAAGACGCCCACGCTGCGCCACTTATCTCTTCCAGTGGATCCCGTCATCCGGAGGAGCCTCGACCAATGTGGGTCGTCGTACCGGAGCCTATGCGCCACCAATGGCGGACGGGCGGTGAGGTTCCTGGAGGTCTTCCCACATTGTTGTTGCAGCTGCCCTGGTGCGACATCCTGCGCAGTCTCTTGCTACGCCTTCAACATCAGCATGTGGGCCCTCAGGATGGACGACATGACGACGTGGGACAAGGTCGGCGTCATCAACTGTGGCGAGCTCTGGTCCATCCCTGGCTACCACGGCGTTGTCCCGAGAATCAAGCCCCAGTACCCCACCGTGAGCCTAGACGATCCCGACGTTCTCTGCTTCATGGTGAGCAAGACCGAGTATGATGTGGGCGTGAATGGTGACCTTGGGAAATGGCTAGTCGAGCTCGACACTAGATGCAAGGAGCTGCGCTCTATATTCTATTACGGCAGCGAATTCGACTTCTTACCTCCCTTCTTCGCCTCCGCAATCTCCCAGTACTTCGACGCCTCATCCAATAGCTGTACCCGGCAAGATGAAAGAAACTGATCCAGAAACCCGTGCTCTGCCTTGAGTAGCCACCGGGAGTGGATTTATCATGAAAACAAGTGCAAGGTCTTTTGCCTTATATATCACCTAGGCTTGCTGGTTAGTGTTGAGTATATGTGTTGTACGTATTGTGTATCTGGGCCCACCTCTAGTTTCCTTGTATAGTTTAGGTCGGTGCCCACCGTTGTACATCATATATACGTGCTTTGCACATGAGTAATACAACGTGTGCAATTCCTAACATACATGGTATCAGATTTTAGGTTTCAACCCTAGCTTCCGCTCCAGCCTCCGCCGCCGCGCCCCTCTGGCTGCGCCGCCGCCGCCGCTCTACTCCTCCTCGCCGCCGCTCTCCCGCCGCCGCGACTCCCTCCCTCCACCCGAAGCCGCCGCCGCTGCCCCTCTCACAGCCGCCGCCGCTTCCTCCTCCGGCAACTCCAACCCGTTCGCCGACGCCAACCCTCCCGACGTCAACCACATCCGCAACCTCAACATCTACGAGCGGGTTTCGGTTCGTCTCTCCCAGACGGACGCCTCCTACTACGCCTGGAAGACGTACTTCTCCCTCGTGCTTCGGGAGTACCACCTCGTTGATCATGTGGACGGCTCCGTCGACTCCAGCCTCATCCCCGCCTTCCATGACTGGTCCACCATCGACACCACGATCGTCCGGTGGTTCTTCCTCACCATCTCGCCGGACCTGTTCCAGACGGTTGTGCAAGACGGCGATGACGCCCATGCCGTGTGGACCAAGCTGAACGGGCTCTTCACCGACAATCGCCTTCAACGTCGTGTCTTTTTGCAGCAGGAGTTTTTTGGGTGCCACCAAGACAACTCCTCCATCGACGACTACTGTTGCCGCCTCAAGACTCTTGCTGACGAGCTCCGCGACATTGGCACGAAGATCGATGATGACCTTCTCCTCAGCACGCTCACCGCCGGGCTCAACGAGGACTTCGGCAACGCCGCAGCGAACCTCTCCCTCATCCCCGACCCCTCCTTCGCCAAGTTCGTCGCATACCTCCGGCTAGAGGAGAGGCGGATGAAGCAGGTGAAGGCGTGGGCCATCCACACTGCCCTCGCAGCCGGCACCACCCGCGGCGGGCCTCCCGCTGCCCCGGCCGCAGCACCTCAGCCGCGCCCTCCGACGCCGTACCCGCCACAGCAACAGCAGCCGCCGCTGCTGCCTACTCCGTACGGACCTCCCGCCCTTCCTGCGCCACCCACCGGACAGCGCCGTGGTGGCCGGCGCGGCGGCCAGCAGCAGCCGCAGGCCGCGGGCATGCCTCCTCAGCAGCAGCAGCTTCAGGTGCCCCCTCCGTGGGTCGCCGGGTATAATCCATGGACCGGTGTCGTTCATGCGTACACCATGCCGGTCCCACGGGCCCCTGCGCCGACCCTTCCCGTACCGCGTCCGCCGGCGCATCAGGCGTACTGTGCGGCTCCGCAGCCCTATGGAGGGTACCTGCCGCCACAGCCGGGTGGTGGCTACGGCTTTCCGATGGCATCTCCGCCACCGGCGCTGCCACCGGCGCCTTGGGATCCGGCGCTCCTCCCCGCGCTGCACACCGCCCCTACGCCGAACAACTACACTGGAGGCGGCGATTGGTACATGGACACCGGGGCCACGGCTCACATGTTCACTCATCCTGGTAATCTCACCTCCTTCACTCCCGTCACCACCGACCGCCGCATTATTGTGGGCGACAGTTCCACCCTTCCCATAACACACGTCGGGCACACTTCTTTTCCTTCTAATTCCACGCCTTTATATTTGTCTAACATACTTGTCTCTCCTCATCTTATTAAGAATCTTATTTCTTCTTTCACTCGTGAAAATCCTGTAACTGTTGAATTTGACGGTTTTGGTTTTTGTGTCAAGGACGCTTGAACTAGGATGGTACTGCACCGATGTGACAGCCCCGACGAGCTCTACCCGGTGCATTTGCCTCCCTCTGCCACCACCGCACCGGTCGCTCTCTCCGCTGGCATCGATCTCTGGCACGCTCGACGACCGTCACCCTTCGTCATATTCTTAGGAGTTTCATCTTCAGTTGTAATAAGATAGAGGATCACACTTGTCATGCCTGTCGTGTCGGCAAACATGTTCGTCTCCCGTTTAATAACTCCACCACCGTTGCTTCTTTTCCTTTCCAGTTGATTCATAGCGATGTGTGGACCTCTCCTGTTCCTAGTAATTCGGGCTACTTATATTATCTGGTTATACTTGATGATTATTCTCACTATGTGTGGACCTTTCCTTTGCGACGAAAATCGGATGTTCTCTCCACTCTGACGGCCTTTTACTCCTATGTCCGTACGCAGTTTGGGCGTCCCATTCTCGCTCTTCAGACTGACAATGGAAAAGAGTCCGACAGCCTTGCTTTCCGTACATTTTTGTCGCACCACGGCACAGTTTTTCGTCTCACATGCCCGTATACTTCACAGCAAAACGGTCCAGCCGAACGTGTTCTTCGCACTCTGAATGACTGCGTACGCACGCTCCTGTTTCATGCTAATGCGCCTCCTCGTTTCTGGCCGGATGCCATTGCCACTGCATCACTTCTCCTTAACCTCCGACCCTGCCGCCCGCGGTGGAATTACGCACCTCATCACCTCCTATTTGGTACGCCACCGTCTTATGATGGTTTGCGTATTTTTGGGTGCCTTTGTTACCCTAGCACCGCCGACACTGCTCCTCACAAACTTGCATCACGTTCTGTCGCCTGCATTTTCCTCGGCTACCCTTCTAACTCCAAGGGCTATCGGTGCTATGATCCCATCTCTCACCGTGTCTTCACCTCCCGGCACGTTTACTTTGATGAGCATGTGTTTCCGTTTCAGCAGGTACACCCGGTTGTTCCTCCCGCCACCGATGATGTGGGAGTCTCGACGCCTCCTCCAGGGCGCTCGCGCGCCGCTCCTGGCCCGCCCCCTGGCTTCGAGACGCCCTTCGACGCGGCGCCCCCGACGACCGTGGCCCTGGCGCCCTCTCCGACCGCGGCCCTGGCGCCCGCGGCACCTGCGCCTGCGGCCACGACGCCCGCGGCCCCGGCGCCCTTGGCGCCCTCTTCCCCGGAGCCTGCGGTCGCACCACCCGCGGTCGGTCCGGTCACTCGCGCCCGTACTGGCATCTTTCGCCCGAGCTCGCGCTATGCTTCCGACGAGTACGTCCACGCGGCATCCACCTCTACGCCGTCGCCGTTGCCATCCTCCATTCGAGCCGCTCTTCGTGACCCGCTCTGGATGGCTGCGATGCAAGAGGAGTTTGATGCCTTGCTGCGCAATCGGATGTGGCAGCTTGTTCCCCGTCCCCGGCACGCTAATGTGATTACCGGGAAGTGGGTCTTCAAACACAAGCTCCGTCCTGATGGTACCCTTGACCTCTACAAAGCGCGCTGGGTTGTTCGTGGTTTTCGGCAGCGAGCTGGCGTCGACTTCACCGACACTTTTGCTCCGGTTGTCAAGCCCGGGACGATTCGCACGGTTCTCCACCTTGCGGTTTCCCGTGCCTGGCCGGTGCACCAGATGAACGTCTCCAACGCCTTCCTTCATGGTCACCTCGAGGAGCAGGTCTTCTGCCAGCAGCCCACGGGGTTCGTCGATCCAGCACAGCCTGACCATGTCTGCCTGCTTTCGCGGTCCTTGTACGGACTCAAGCAGGCTCCTCGCGCTTGGTACCAGCGCATCGCGGCGTTTCTGCACCAGCTTGGATTTCGCTCTACCCGCTCGGACGCATCGCTCTTCGTCTATCACCAGGGCTCCGACACGGCCTACTTGCTGCTTTATGTCGACGACATCATCCTGACGGCATGTACAGCTGCTCTTCTCAGCCAGCTCACTGCTCGTCTTCGTGCTGAGTTCGCCATCAAGGACTTGGGCCCTTTGCACTACTTCCTCGGTGCTGAGGTGGTGCGTCGTCCGGATGGCTTCTTCCTTCATCAGCGGAAGTATGCTCATGAGCTCCTGGATCGTGCTGGCATGCTTAACTGCAAGCCGGCCGCTACGCCTGTTGATACGAAGGCCAAGCTCTCTGCCACGGCTGGTTCCCCTGCTTCAGATGCTGCATCCTATCGGTCTATTGTTGGCGCTCTTCAGTACCTCACTCTGACTAGACCGGAGATCCAGTATGCCATCCAGCAGGTGTGTCTTCACATGCATGCTCCTCGGGACGTTCATTGGGCTGCTGTCAAGCGGATTCTTCGCTATGTTTGTGGCACTATGGACCTCGGCATCACGCTTCACGCCTCCACCGACACCGTCCTCACTGCCTACTCCGATGCCGACTGGGCGGGCTGTCCTGACACTCGTCGTTCCACCTCGGGCTACTATGCCTTTCTTGGACCCTCGCTCATCTCGTGGTCATCCAAGCGGCAGCCTACGGTATCTCGCTGCAGTGCTGAGGCTGAGTATCGCGCTGTGGCCAACGCCGTCGCCGAGTGTTCGTGGCTACGACAGCTGCTCCAGGAGCTCTCTTGCCCTGTTGACCGTGCTACGGTGGTCTACTGCGACAACGTCTCCGCGGTCTACCTCTCCGCCAATCCGGTTCATCATCGTCGCACCAAGCATATTGAGTTAGATATCCACTTTGTTCGGGAACAGGTGGCTCTTGGCCACATTCGTGTTCTACACGTTCCTACTTCCCAACAATTTGCCGATATCATGACCAAGGGCTTGCCTTCGGCGTCTTTTGAGGAGTTCCGGTCCAGTCTTTGCGTCAGCGGTGCCGCTTCGACTGCGGGGGGGTGTTGAGTATATGTGTTGTACGTATTGTGTATCTGGGCCCACCTCTAGTTTCCTTGTATAGTTTAGGTCGGTGCCCACCGTTGTACATCATATATACGTGCTTTGCACATGAGTAATACAACGTGTGCAATTCCCAACATACAGTTAGCACATTGTACATGCCCATCACAGGAACGAGATCCTCTGACTTAGACGTAGCTACTGCAGAGGGACGAGAGAGCGAACATGTGGTCCGTTCATTACGCATCCAACGGTGATGGCATACTCGTTCGCTGTTGGAAATGGAAACAAGTCTGACCCCTTTGCGTCGCCTCACTCCAGCCATCGTCGCCGGTCAGACAATCTTCTACGGTCCGCTACGCCGGCGGCCGGGGAGGAAAGAGCAGCCACTGCACCGTCACGGCCTCAGGGCGCGACGCCGCCTAAGCGTGGAGGCAGCTACTCGCCAACGCCCGGACAGAAAATGCGATGCCCGGAAGAAATTGAGGCGAGAACTGGAAGAAATTAGCGCGACATCGACTGGAATCTGGAAGGGATGCGCTGCTCTGCTGTTCAATCTCACGTATGGCAGTTCGGCGACGTCCGCTGGCCTGAGAGGACGCCGGCGGCGGTAGCACTATCCCCGTGAGAGAAAAGATGCAGGAGTGGAGCTCGCCGGGAGTGATGCGCCGGGGCCCGGGAGTTAGCCGGCCATCCTGTGCTTGTACTGGCGGTGGATTAACACGGCCACGCGGCAACCCCGAAGATGCGGGAGTGGAGCTCGCTGGGAGTTGGGGAGTGGCGCATCTGTAGCTTGCTAGCCATGACTTGTTTCTGTTTCCAACAGCGAACGAGTATGCCATCATCGTTTGATGCCTAAGGAACGGACCACATGCATCTACGTCCCTCTGCAGTAGCTACGTCTAAGTCAGAGGATCTCGTTCATCACACGATGCCTTCTCTCATCAAATCTGAAATACCAGGAAAAAGGATGCAATATTTAATGCATGTGCCAACTATGAGTTTAAAACTATTTGTACGACAAGGGAACTGTATTGTTCACGTAAGCCGGTGTCTATGCAAGACATATACAGTTAATCAAACAATGCTTAATTTCCACTTATGCCTCCCTTGTCAACTTCATAAGGGTAGCCCACATTTCTATTGACAACTTCACCGTTGACCAGATGTGCAATTTGTCACGCTGGGAGATGCTCCGGAATGTGTACCGAGGACTCGATCACTTTGGACCTTCACGGCTAGCGGAATAATCTTTTGCTCATGTGGAAGCGCGCCCATGCGCAATCTGGGCCGTCGGATTCAGCTATCCGACGGCTAGGATTTAGCGTTGAAAATCTGCTGGGTCAACGCTAAATTCTGGTCGTCGGACAGCTGAATCCGACGGCCCAGATTGCGCATGGGTGCCCTTCCGCATGAGCAAAATCCACGTTCGCTAGCGGAGGTTATACACTACGAGGTGCAGCTTCTTGGATTCACTAGCGCAGACTTGACTATGATAGACGGAAGCTAGAGGCGGTTAAACCAAAAAATAACACTAGTAGAAACATGGTCATCCATCCGGAGCTTTGGTCCCGGCCGAATTCTAACCCGGGATCAATGAACCATTGATCCCGGGTCGAGCCGTCGTGGCGCCCGTGGGCATTGATCCCGGGTCGGTGGGACCTTTGGTCCCGGTTCGTGACACGAACCGGGATCAAAGGGTCTTCACATGCGCGCACATGCGTCGCAGCGCTGGGCCCCTCTGGCAGGGGACCTTTGGTCCCGGTTCGTGTTACAAACCGGGATCAAAGGGTCTCCCTGCTATATCATCTTCTTCCACCCCGAGCTAGCTCGAGTTCATCACCATTTCTCCTCCATTTTCCTCTCTCCCACTCAAATTAATCCCCATTTTTTTGCACCATTTGAGAGGATTGAAGGCACCCCATCTATTCAAAGGTTAGCAACATCGTTCTTTCCTCCGGCGTTGCAACTTTAGCTCATTTCGTTGCTAGTTTAGCTCATTTCAATTTTGTAATGCTAGCAAGGTGTTTGATGAAATGCCCAAGCTAGAAAGTGTATTTGCGAGCTCAAATTAATTTATTATTTGTGGATTTTAGTGTTGTCCCCGTCCTCACCGCCGTCGATAGCCCGCGTCGTCCCGTCACCGGCACCACTTTGGTGAGCCTCTTTTTTATCTTTTATTTTTAAAACCATATATATACTTGTATGATTTAAATGCATATTTATTTCTTGTATAATTAATTTCTTATGTTTTTTATATGTATAGTGTCATGGTTTTGATATCCGTCCCCGTCGGCCCTCGTCCGATCTATGATTCGGATGTGGTATATTTTCATAACTATTTGTTTCGTTTCGTGTTTATCACACTCATGCCCGACCAACTTGACGTAGAGATATTTTTATTTAGGAGGTAGTTGAACCGGAAATTCCAGTCGACCCTATTGTCGAGTATTTTAAAAAGGAAAACGACGATTTGAAAGCAAAATTGAAGATAAGCGAAGATCTTTGTCTCCAATACCTAGAAGAGAAGAGTGTATTGGACTTGAAGATTGCCGACATCGATGATGCTTACGGGGTCGTCGTCGCTGCTCACGAGATGAAGATGGAGGCAATGCGCTTGAAGCTTAAAAAGATTAGAAAATATGCCATTAGTCGAGAGGCTTGGTATCATTATGCTGTTGGTTCAATAGTTACCTTAGTTGCGATTTTGATCGCATTTGTTGTTGGATTTAAATTCTTTAGATAGTTGTATGTTAGGTTCAATTAATGTATGTTTCATTAGAACAATGTATTACATTTGGGCACTACTCTACTTTGGTTTTAATGTGATGAACTTGTATTAATTAATTTGGTCAGTACTATATATTTATGATGTAGTGTAATGGTTTTTGATATATTTATATAATGCAGATGAGCCGGCAATGGATGTACAGTGACCGACGCGGTCTCGACTTTATCAATGGCATGCATAGTTTTCTCCGTGTGGCTAATGATAACAAGCCGTCGAGTGGTTATATTCTTTGTCCATGTAGAGTCTGCAAGAATAAGCGGGACCATTCACGTCCACCTGTTGGAGGAGGGTTTCATGGATGGTTATTATTGTTGGACCAAGCACGGAGAAAGAGGGGTTATGATGGAAGAAAATGAAGAAGAAGAGGATAATGACACCTATCCTACGTTCACTGCAGACGGTGATACTCCAATGGGGGAAGACGAAGCTGAAGAAGAGCCCAATGATGATGAGCCCAATGATGATTTTGGCCGGGCCATTCTTGATGCACGGATAAACAGCGGAAGTGAAAACGAGAGGTCGAAGTTGGATAGCATGTTAGAGGATCACAAAAAATTGTTGTACCAAAATTGCGAAGATGGCCAGAAGAAGCTTGGTACCACGCTGGAATTGCTGCAATGGAAGGCAGAGAATGGTACAACTGACAGAGGATTTGAGAATTTGCTGAAAATAATAAAGAAGATGCTTCCAAGGGATAACGTACTGCCCCCCAGTACGTACGAAGCAAAGAAGATTGTGTGCCCTCTAGGATTAGAGGTGCAGAAGATACATGCATGCATCAATGATTGCATCCTCTATCGCGGTGAGAAGTACGAGCATTTGAATGCGTGCCCGATATGCGGTGCGTTGCGGTACAAGATAAGGCGAGATGACCCTGGTGATGTTGACGGCGATCCGTGCCCCAGGAAGAGGGTTCCTGCCAAGGTGATGTGGTATGCTCCTATAATACCACGGTTGAAACGTTTGTTCCAAAACAAAGAGCATGCAAAGTTGTTACGATGGCACAAAGAAGACCGTAAGAAAGACATGATGCTGAGACACCCCGCTGATGGGTCGCAGTGGCGAAAAATCGACAGGACCTTCAAGACGTTTGCAGATGACGCTAGGAACA
The DNA here is from genome assembly GCA_947311845.1 of Poa pratensis. Taxonomy (NCBI): domain Eukaryota; kingdom Viridiplantae; phylum Streptophyta; class Magnoliopsida; order Poales; family Poaceae; genus Poa; species Poa pratensis. Next base: position 37,918,349 of record CAMZMU010000110.1, read on the forward strand.
TAAGATTTGGTCTAAGTACAGATGGCTTTAATCCTTTCGGGGAACAAAGCTCCAGTCATAGCACCTGGCCTGTGACTCTATGTATGTATAACCTTCCTCCTTGGTTGTGCATGAAGCGGAAGTTTATTATGATGCCGGTGCTCATCCAAGGTCCGAAGCAACCCGGCAACGACATTGATGTGTACCTGAGGCCATTGATTGAAGAACTTTTAGAGTTGTGGAGTGACGAAGGGGTACGTGTGTGGGATGAGCACAAACAAGAGGCATTTGACCTACGAGCGTTGTTGTTTGTAACCATCAATGATTGGCCTGCTCTTAGTAACATTTCAGGACAGTCAAACAAGGGATACAATGCTTGCACGCACTGTCTAGATAAGACTGAAAGTATATATGTAGGCAACAAGAATGTGTACCCAGGTCATCGTCGATTTCTTCCACCTGAGCATCCCGTAAGAAAGAAAGGCAAGCATTTCAAATGTGAGGTTGATGACCGGACGAAGCCTACCTGCCCTGATGGTGATGCTATATATGAGATGGTCAAGGATTTAGAAGTAATCTTTGGAAAGGGTCCTGGCAGTCTATCTGTTCCGAAAGACGCCAACAAGCGCGTACCCTTGTGGAAAAAGAAATCCATATTTTGGGAGTTACCCTATTGGAAAATCCTAGAGGTTCGCTCTGCAATCGACGTGATGCACGTGACGAAAAATCTTTGCGTGAACCTGCTAAGCTTCTTGGGTGTGTATGGGAAGACGAAAGATACACCGGATGCACGACTGAACCATCAACATATGCACGAGAAGACGAAAGACGACCACCTTAATCCAGAGAAGTATCAAGGTCCTGCCAGCTACGCTCTTACCAGAGAAGAGAAGGAGATCTTTTTTGAAGTCCTGAACAGTATCAAGGTCCCGTCTGGCTTCTCGTCGAATGTGAAGGGAATAATTAACATGGCAGAGAAAAAGTTCCAAAACCTGAAGTCTCATGACTGCCATGTGATTATGACACAATTACTACCGGTTGCATTGAGGGGGCTTCTACCGGAAAATGTTCGACTACCCATTGTGAAGCTATGTTCATTCCTCAATGCAATTTCTCAGAAGGTGATCAATCCATTGACTCTAGGAACTTTACAGAAGGATGTTGTTCAGTGTCTTGTCAGCTTCGAGTTGGTGTTCCCACCATCCTTCTTCAATATTATGACGCACCTCATAGTTCACCTAGTCGAAGAGATTCAAGTTCTCGGTCCTGTATTTCTACACAACATGTTCCCCTTCGAGAGGTTCATGGGAGTCTTAAAGAAATACGTTCATAACCGTGCTAGGCCTGAAGGAAGCATCTCCAAGGGTTATGGAACAGAGGAGGTCATTGAGTTTTGTGTTGACTTTATTCCTGACGTTAACCCGGTCGGTGTTCCTCAATCGCGCCATGAGGGGAGATTGCGTGGAAAAGGAACACTAGGAAAGAAACAAATATTTTCTGACTGGGATTCTTTCAATCGAGCACACTACACAGTTCTACATAATTCGAGCTTGGTGGCTCCGTATATCGAGGAACACAAGAATACTTTACGCTCATTAATGGCTGAAGAATGCATTGAAAAAGAACACTTGAAGACTTTCTGCGGGTGGTTGCACACACGTCTCATTAATGACAACACTGTCGAAGAACAGCTAAACTTGTTGGCCAGAGGACCATCTTCGACTATATTGGCTTTTCAAGGGTACGAGATAAATGGGAATACATTTTACACGGCCGACCAAGATAAAAAGAGCACCAACCAAAACAGTGGTGTCCGCTTTGATGCATCAAACAACAATGGGACAAAGGACACATATTATGGGTACATAGAGCAGATATGGGAACTTGACTACGGACCTTCTTTCAAGGTACCTTTGTTCCGGTGCAAATGGTACAACCTGGATGGTGGGGTAAACGTAGACCCGCAGTACGGAATGACTACAGTGGATCTCAAGAATTTTGGGTATGACAACGAACCATTCGTACTAGCCAAAGACGTGGCTCAGATTTTCTATGTGAAGGACATGTCTTCCAGACCAAAAAAAAGAAAAGATAAGCAAGCGAAGACATCATATGATGAGCCAAAGCGTCACATAGTTCTTTCAGGGAAAAGAACTATCGTGGGAGTGGAGGACAAGACAGACATGTCAGAAGATTACAACAATTTTGAAGAAATCCGGCCCTTCGCAGTGAAAATTGACCCAAGTCTCGCGTTAAATGGAGAAGCTTGTCCATGGCTACGGCGCAATCAGAAAAAGTGACGGGTAGAAAGTAGAAGAGGTCGGCGGGCCACAGATGCAGGAGGCCATTGAAGCCTCCTTACAGTCCGTTTTATGAAAAGTGTGAGTGATGTGTAATAATGTAACTGTGTGAGTGAAACGATCTGTATGCTTCTTCCGTCCCGGTTGGTAACACACCCCTGTGATCGTTCCTACTCTTTGAGATCGTGTGTTTCGTTTAAGCGACGTCCCCGAAAGATAAACAAAACTACGAAAGCAATTAAATCAATAGATATAAAAGAAAAAGAAAACACAAATAGAAACAAGAAAAAAAAGGCCTTTAATGACAACACTGTTGAAGAACAACTATACTTGTTGGCCAGAGCACCATCATACAGCCCAACGTTGGGCTCAGGTTTTCTATGTGAAGATGCTCCATGGTTAAACCTTTATGTGATGTGTAGTAATGTATTAAAGCATTAAAGTCGTCGTGAGCAGCAAATCGACCTTCGATCCACAGCGGCAAGACGTCTCTGATGATCTACGACCGTCCCAAAAAGTGTTGGGAATGTCGCAGATCATCAGAGCGCCTTGCCGCTGCTTGGATCGGACCGAGGGGCATGGCTACCACTTCCACCACCACCACCACCACTCCCACCTCCTCGGCAATTCATCATTGCGTCACCCTAATCTAGTGGCTGGATTCAACCTACCTGAGGGCTTGTGTTTCCAACAGCGTCGTTGTGTTGTCATTGTTCACCGACCTACAGGAGGTGGGGCTGGCCGGTGAACAAGGATGAACACAATAATGCCAAGGAACATGCCAGCAGGTAGGCTAAATCCAGCCATTGGATTCGGTGGCGAAGGTAGATGCTCGTTGTGTGCCGTTCGCTGCAGGGACGCCGCTATTTATAGGCGATTAGAAAGTGTACCTGTGGATGAGGTGGGAGTGGTGGTGGTGGGGAGTGCTGATCCAACAGCTCACAAGCCCTCAAAAGAAACACACCCCTGATCCAACGGCTCACAAGCGCTTGAAAGAAACACATGATCCGTGTGCTTCTTTAGTCCCGGCTGGTAACACCAACCGGGACTAAAGGCGGGCTTCGCGGTCACGACTCGTGTCAGTCACACATGTCCGCCAGCGGTAACCGTCGCTTTATAAAAGGGGATTGCAGAATAATTCAAAGCAGGGAACATTATTGTCCTCACTTTACAAAAACATCATTGATCAAATATTCAAAAGTATCACGCATACATCTTTATTTAATCCATAATACATCACGAATAATATAACTAACTTTTGCCGGGTCCTAAGCCGCGAGGTGCTGAGCGGCCGGCGGCTTGCACCCAAAGATAAGGAACCATCACTGGGGCAATACTCACATGAGGAGGATCCCTATGAAGTGTATACCACATATTGTCATGCACCGCTTGGGTATCCAACCTAACCAGGTAACGATGGACGTGCTCGTCCTCCTCTCTGATACGGTGACGCACCTCCACCTCGGGGGCCGGCGGCCTCTGCACCGAGGCTGGCCCACGCGACGGCCACCAAACAAGATCCGGGTCGACGACGTCACCCGGATTCCTCACCAAACTACGCGTCCCGGAAGACACCTCCCAGTGCCAGCCCGGCGGAGCCCAGTCCCGGACACTGCCCGGTTCCAACAAATGGGTGGTCGTCATCGATTCCCGCCGAGATCTGAAAAAATGAGTGGGGAATTTGATCAAACAACTAAGGTGCGTGCAACCTAGGTAGGGGAGGGAGAGGGCAGCACCTTGGCATGGGGACGGAGGGGAGGTCCACGGTGGTGTGGAGGATATAGCGCGGCGCCGGCGGAGGCCACGGGCGCGGAGGAGGGCGTCGAGCGGCGCAGACAAGGGCGGCAGCGGCGCGGAGTAGGGGAGAGAGCAGGGGCAGGCTCTCAGGTCTCTCGGCCCCTGGCCTTTATATAAGGAGGAAAGATAAACCTTATCCCAGCCCCCACCAACCCCACCTTATCCCGGCCCCTGGCCTTTATATAAGGAGGAAAGATAAACCTTATCTCAGTCAAAAATCAAATTTATCACGAAAGCAATTAAATCAATAGATATAAAAGAAAAAGAAAACACAAATAGAAACAAGAAAAAAAGTCCTTTCATATATATTGGACCATTTAAGTTAAATTTTAAAAAGAAACTAAAATAACAATTCAAAAACATGTAAAAGAAAAACAAAACTACAAAAGCAATTAAATTAATAGATGTAAAAGAAAAAGAAAACAGAAATAGAAATAAGAAAAGGAAACAAGAAAAAAAAGAAAAACACCATTCATCCCAGTTGGTAACACCAACCGGGACCAAAGGCCTGCTGGGCTTCGCGCGCAATTTTCGCGGCCCAGACAGACCTTTGGTCCCGGTTAGTGTTACCAACCGGGATGAAAGGGTCTTCCATCCCGGTTCATGGCTGGAACCGGGATGGAAGGTCTTTTCCGCGCGCTTTAGTGCGGTTACGGCCGAAAATTTCCTCTATCTCCCCAAATTTCCCCAAACGCCGCCGCTCCGTCTCCAGCGCGGCGAAGCCCTGTCGCCGCCCGTCGCCGCCCATCGCCGTGGTGCTGCGAAGCCCTCTCCGACGCCGCGCCGCCCCTCCCCGTACGCCGCACGGCTGCCGCATCCGCGCCCTGGCCTGTCCGATTCAGGCGCCGACGCCGTGCGCCCGACGTCGCCGCGCGCGGGTGTCCTCCCCAATTCCGGCGCCGCGACGCCGTGCGCCCGACACCCACGCCGGCGTGCTGCTCCCCGCGCCCCGACACCGCCGTCTCGACCCGCACCACGCCGAGGTCAGTTCGATCCTCTCCCCTCCCCGTTGTTTCTCTTCCCCGCCGCCGGCCGAAACCCCGCCGCTGGAGGGGCGGCCACGGGGCGGGTGGAGGCGGGATGGGCTGGGGCGCCGCCGTAGGTCGCCATGCCGCGCAGGTCGCCGTGCCGCGTGCTGCTGCTGGAGGGGCACGGCGCCCGCCGTGACGCCGTCGACGTCGTGGTGGCTAGGAGGAGGCAGAGGCCTTTTTTTTTGTTCATGTCAAAAATAATTAAATCTAAATTTGAATTTGATGATTTTTTAGTGATGAGGCAGAGGCAGAGGCAGAATTTGAATTATGTTCATGTTTATGAATTTTTTGCTATGAATTTGAATTCCATTTTGTTCTAATTAAGTGATGTTTAGATTAAGTTAAAATTTTAGTGATGTTTAGATTAAAATTTTATGCCATTTTGTTCTAATTAAGTTCATGTGGAGATTAAAATTGATATGAATTTTGGATCCAAATCATTGATCTAAGTTATAGTAAAATTTGCCATCTTGTTCATCTTGTAAATCAATTTGCCATCTTGTAAAATTGATTAAAATTGATATGAATTTTGCTATGAATTTTGCTATGAATTAAGTTCATTTTGTAACTATAACCAAAATGAATTATATAGTTAAAATTGCCATCTTGTTCATCTTGTAAATCAATTGTAGGCTTTCTTCTTTTGCAAATTTTAGATGTAATTGAGCCATGGATTTGAGTGTCATTTAATTTTACATATGGATATTCATATTCTTGTTACAAAATTGATTGCAGGCACATTAATTGAGCCATGGATCCAAATTGTCCGGACGACTTCGGCATAGACGAGGAGCGTGGAGAGCCATTGGATCCACTTTTTCCGGGCCTCGGCGTTAGAGACGAGGATCGTGAAGAGCGAATGTGTATGATTATAGCAGGACGTGCAGCCGCGCCTGTCGGTGAAGAAGACGATGTGGCAAATTTAGAGGAATTCAGCTCCCAATTTCTCAATGACTCCGGTGAGGGAGCAGAAATTTGTGTAGAGAAGGAAGTGGTAGTAACAAACTCAGGCGAGGTATATATTAATTAAGCCTCTGTTGATCGATGACATAGCTTAATTATTTGATCCTGCGGTTATTAACGAATCTTTTTTTTCTTTTAGCCCTCTGGAACAAGCAAATCATCTGCATCTAGAGTGTCGAAAGGGTCGAAAGGGTCGAAAGCCATGAAGCCTCGAGGCCCGTCGAAGCCGATGAAGGAGGGTCAAAGGGTAGTGATCGACATAGTTGATGCTACTGGCCAACCAATGCAACCCTTAGAGTGCCGCCGCAAATTTATAAACCAATGCGGAGTTTTAGTTAGGGACATGGTACCGATCACATGTCAAGAATGGCATCCGCGGAAGGACGGGAGCAAGACTTGGACTTATGTCGACGACCAAACAAAAGATTTGTTTTGGGAGAAGCTCTTGACAAAGGTCACCCTGCCTCCAGAAGTGACAGAAAACGAGAAGTGGATGGAGAAAGTCAAGGAGTGGACTCTTGGCAAGGCTGCCGAACAGTTCCGAACCCACAAGAAAACTATATGGAAAGATTATTGTGAAGAGAAGGAAAAAGATCCTGAATACACTCCAGTATTCACCGGAGCACAAGTGAAGCTAAACGACCAGTGGCCCTTATTTAAAGAGCAAAGAGAATCGGAGGCCGCTGTGGCCCGATCGGAAAGAAACAAGTTAAATGCTGCGAAGAAGGAATATCACCACACTTTGGGGGCAGGTGGCTACAAGGCTGCCGTGCCTAAGTGGGAAGCATTTGAAGCAAAACTGCTTGATGAGGGGAAGATTCCACAGACAGCGGGCTGGCCCGATAGGTCCAAATTTTGGTTGTTCGCGCATGGCGCTGGGTTGGACCCTGACACAGGGAAGATTGTTGCTCAGGGAAAATGGGAGGCAAAGATTAGGTTTATAACCACAGAACTTGAGAAAGCAATAGAGCAAGTTCGAAATGGAACCTACAAGGTCGACAGAGAGAAAGACGAGCTGTCACTCGCACTCGGGAATCCTGAAAAAGTTGGACGAGTACGAGGTTATGGATACGGAGTTACTTGGGCACAAGGTTTTCCGGCAGACGCTCACACTTATAGAAGCCGTCAGAGAAAGAAAAAGGAGGAGAGCGACCGGTTATCGGCATTGGAACGCAAGGTGCATCAGCTGGAGCAAAGTCAGCAAAGGGAATCTCGTGTGCAGCTAGAAAGTCCAGAAGTCGAAGCCGCCCCATCTAATCAGCAAAAAAGCAGCGTGGGTTCCACGCAGATGGAACATTCTGAACTTGAAGCGCCGCCGACTCGATACCCCGTGGATGATATCACGGAGAAGACAGAATGCGAGCTACATATGGCAATGGGCAACTTGTCCTTCAAGGTGGCGGTCGGCTATGCTTTACTGAATGAACCTGGACCAAGGTACCATCTCGGCGGGATTCCAGCTGGCTATGCTATTGTCGGGGTGGATGACATTGTGCCGTTATATGCTAATCTAAATCTTGACATTCCTGGAGGTGACGGCGAGAGGACACTAGGAGATGCCAAGAAGTCCATCATTCTGTGGCCAAAGAAATACATCTTGTTTCCAAATTTGCCGCCGCCAAGGCCACCGACTCCTCCAAGTAGCAACCCCCCACCTCAAGATCCACCCTCCCCACGTCATGATCCATCCCCCCCACCTCAAGATCCTCCCTCCCCACGTCATGATCCATCCCCTGCACCACCACCTCAAGATCCATCCCCCCACCTCAAGATGCATCCTCGCCACCTCGTGACGACTGTCGGGAGCCCAGCCCGAGTCCATCCCCACCACCTCAAGAGAGAGTGCGCTCTGTTTCGCGGAAACTAAAGATCCCGTCGAAATATACAGAGAGGTGCGCTTTAAACTTCCCGCCAGAAACTCGAGAGGAACGTGAGTTGCGAAAGCCTCTTCCAAAGAGATCCTACGACTTGACTCCAGAGGAACTCGAGGAGTCGGTGCGAGCTGATGTGAAAAAACAATTGGCACCGAAACGGCACATGCGAAAGGAGGTAATAGCACCGGGAAAAGTGGCACAATTTCTGAAAAATCTATCGACTGGGCCGGCACGGCCGCCTATTCTGCGAGACGACTATGATCGTACCATTGAAAAGTTAATTAGAGAACGGAATTTGCAGGAGAATGAGGCATGTCGCCAAAAGAGGGAGCAGCAGCAGATGGCAGCTAAAAAGGCCCAGCAGGAGAAGGAGGCTGCATTTCGCCAAAAGAGGGAAGCTAATAAGAAATCCGGGAAACAAGTGGCCCAGCTCGGAGAACAGGCAAACCAGTCGGTCCCCGCGTTCAAAGTGGTGTCCGATAAGGAAATACAGCAAGACACAATTCGCATAGAAAACCCCAAAGAGTATATGTATGCATGGACATATGCCTACGGGAAGCCCTTGGTCAGACCTGAGATGGTCAAATCTCTGCCGACACAATTGCGACGTTTGCATGAGTGGTACGAGGGAGCCGTAAAGCACCATGAGTATTTCCACGTTTCATATAAGAAAGACCATTATTTAGAGGATAACGCGATGTATGTGCCGTTTGACGAAATATTTCAGTTATTCAATCAAGACTCCCTCGACAAAGCCATCATCAGCTGCTATTGTTTGTAAGTGATTTATTTTATGCAATTTAATTAAGTCTCTATCTCAGCTCGTTCGTTGCCAATTATCTAACTTTATTCTTTTGTACGCTATTATATATGCAGAATGAAGATCGTCGAATGCAGAGACAACGGAATCTATAGTTTAGGGTTCATGGACCCATATTGGATTCATGAAGTAACCGTAAGGAACCATCCCGAGGACACCGAGCATTACATGCTCCAATATCTAGTGAAACACCATACATGTGAAGATATACTTCTTCCTTACAACTTCAGGTGAGTGTTACCGTACCTTCTACACATTCTACTTTGCTTACTCGATGTTTAGTGTAACTCATGGACATATAAATGTGTGAAGCAACCATTGGATTCTGGTAGACATTAGACCTGAACAAGCATGCGTTCAAGTCCTGGACTCGTTAAGGAAAGATATGGACGATTATATCAACTTGCAAGCAATGTTTCAGAGGTAACTTCAGTCATTATCGCTCTATATATCGATCTCTTTCGTTCGTTCAAGTCCTTTGATTTTTTCTTTTGCCGGCCAGGGTTTGGGAAAAGTTCATTACCGAGGTTCGTGGGACTTGGAAACCGCACCTGTTTTGGTATGAAACCAAGGTAAGTAGTAGTACTATATATATATGTCCGCGCAACTTTTAAATTCTAGTTTCAGCACCATTATCATGCTTGATTGTTATTTTGATTAAATTCTATTCTTTGTAAAGTGGTGTCTGAGGCAGGCACAAGGGAATAATTTATGTGGATATTATGTTTGCGAGTACATACGATCTTTTGTTCATCAGCGGGATAGAAAGCTCAGAACAACAGAGGTCTGTATACACTCTCGGCAATTACTTCATTACCATATTTGTGTTCATTTCCATTTTCACATTTTCTGATGATTTCACATTTTCTTATTGATCTAGATGGAACGAGAGAAGGACAAGCTCATACCAACGAAGCGCCTTATAGCAATTCAAGAGGAATTGGCAGGATTTTTGAACAAGGAGGTCCTGAAGAAATCCGGAGAATTTTTTCACCCTAGAAATTATTTTCTGCCTCCAATGTAATTGACGTGATCTCGACGTGAGAAACGTGATGTCGGTGTGTGACTTAATTATATATGTATCAAAACGTATGTGTGTGACTTATATGTATGCATCACGCGTGACATCGATCGATGTGTCAACTTTATATATGTGTGTGACTTTGTATGCGCAACGTGATCTTAATTAATAGGAAATAATTAAATGGAAAACAAAAAATCGAAAACCCTAAAAAATAAGCAAATAAAATACAAAAGATGCAAACCCTTTGGTCCCGGTTCGTGTCACGAACCGGGACCAAAGCTCCCCCCCCCCCCTGCGCGCCCAGCCGCGCCCACGTGGAGGCCCATCTATCCCGGGTCGTGGACACCCGGGATAAAAGCCACCCCCCCTCTAGTCCCGACCATTTAATCCCGGTTGTAAACCCGGGATCAAAGGCCCTCTGGACCCGGGATAGATGGCTTGTTTCTACTAGTGTAAAACATCCGGCAGGAAAAAAAACCCTCGGACGGCTACAATTTTGAATCCGACTACAATAATATTTTTTAGACCAAAGGCCTAAAAGACCCGACGTTAAATTAATAACTCCATAAACGGCGACATAGGTACAAAGTGCTGAACCCAGCATACAACACTGAACTGTCTCACACACAGAAGAAACAAGACAACCACGAAAACCCCAACAAGACGGACGCCACCCAAGGCTACTCCGGTGAGGTTGAGAACCAGCTTGGCGGGCAAAGGTGTTGGACCGAAGCTCGCCCACGAGGTTAGATTGGCACACCGACGGACACCGCACACCGTCAACACGGGCAAGGTCGTCGGGCCAAACTCACCCTGGCGCCGAGACCGGCACACCAACACACACTACACACCGCCGAGACCCGCCCAACTGCAACGGAGACAACCACCAGGGAAAACACCTCCACGCTAAGGCACACCATGGAAGTCCAAATAAGACACGCTGAGAGAGCAGTCCAAGCAACAAGCTTTGCCGGAGGAAGCACGCTGCAGAAGACTCCGCCACCCAACCTCCAGAGAGCTACCCACCGCGAGCTCCAAGACGGCGTCTTCAAGAAGATCACGACACAGAACGCCGCCACCGCCCGATCCGAAAATCTTGGGTTTTCACCCGAAGCACGTAGGAGGGTAGAGGAAAGCCACAACGGTGCCTTCAAGACGGGAACGACGTCCACGGACGCCGCCGCCGCGACCTGCTAGACACCAAGGTAAGGGTTTCCCCTCGGCATGACCTCTCCACCTCCCCCACAGGGCGAGGGCGCCGCCAAGACGGCTACCACACCACTGTCGCGGAGCACAACTCGCCAAGCACCACCCGTCCACCCGGCCATGGTCCCGGCCAGCACCAACGAAACCTTGGGCTCACCCGCCCACCCACAAGCTCCACACCTTCCAGGGCCACCGCCCCGGCGTCCCAACTCCTCGCGCCGCCAAACTGAAGGGGAGCACAGGACCCACCTTGACTGCATCCTCCTGAGATCGAGGGACTGCAGCCCGCTGCAGAGCCGTCAGATCCGAGAGGGGGCAACACTAGGCTCGCCAGGGCCCGGGCCCCTGCCCCGGCCCGTAAACGCGAGGCGGCCGGAGCACCGTCATGGCCGCACTGCCCAGGGCCCTCTTCGAGTCTTCACCGCAGGAGAAGCTAGTTGCGCCGCCGCCGGCCAGAGCCGTCCATGGCCGCGCCGCCCCGCCAGCACCCAAGAAGGCCTCCGCCACCATCAGCCCGCCAGGCCCGAGAAGAAGCGCCGCCCGAAGCCGCAACCGCCGCCGCCGGGGCAGGCGGCGCCGCGCCCGGACGCGCAAGATCCCGCCGAGGCCACCACGCCGCCCGAGAGGCCGTGCCGACGGACCCCTCGTCCAGTCCGTCGCCCGACATGGCTGCCGCGGCCCGCACCCCAGCCTCCACGAGGGGAGAACGAGAAGATCCGCCGCCGACGACACCGCGCGGGCTTTGCTCGGCGGTGCTGGCCGGCGGCGGCGGCGGCGGGGGGGGGGGGGGGGGGGAGGAGGGGAGAGCGGCTGGCGGTGCGCTAGGGTTTGCGCCTCAGGTCGTCCGCGCGGGGGGCGACGAGAGACGCGAGAGGGGCGGTGCTTTGTTCTTCCCGACTACAATAATATCGATGTCGTTTGTTATTATTCGCCGTCTCAAAAATTATTTCCTTTAGAGATGGCCACGAAAAGCAACCGGCTCCGATGATCCGTTAGACGGCTTTCTTTTCTGCACGTCTTTAATAGAATTTTTTAAAATAAGGCCGTAATTAATAGCCATCTCAACGAAGAATTCTCGATTGAGGTTGTCTTTCTCGTTTTTTAAAAATTGTGACTCGAATTTGGAGTTGTTGGTTCCACAAAATTCATCAGCTATTGGAGAGGCTCTAGTCACGGTTGAGCAGCGTGGTGCACCTACTTTTTTCCGTTTACCCTGAGTGCTTGACCGTATCAATCAAACAGAATTAATGCTAGGTAGATTTAGGTAATTGACCGTATCAAACAGATCCAAGTCTTCTTATTACATCAGGTAAAAAAAATCTTCTTATTACGTAAGGACGTGGACCGTGATTTTAGGGCTGTGTTCCTCGATCCGGACTCATCTATGTTCGATTTGCATGGTAGCATAATTGCATAAACGCCAGGCTACTAGATCGATCTGTGTCGCGATTAAAATCACCGATCAATCCACCGCGCGAGTAGCCACATGGTAACAGACGATCGACCCTCTCACGATCCTTCAGCGCCGGCCGCCGTGTATCCTTGTTGGATTTTGCTCGAGTACTATGAGGGCTGCCAGGATCCGGACGACAAGACCGTGGCGCACGCTCGCACCTCCAAAGGCCGTCCCATCAGCGTCTCCCTTCTTCTCGCCGCCCCACCAGCGACGTCGCGCCTGCGCCTCCATAGCCCCGGCTTACCGGACGGGTTAAACATGAGCTCTTTAGTCGTCGCGGCCCACGGGGACTCTGCCCTCGTCAACATCCACACAGGACGCAACGACAGCTGGGATGATTCCGACAACGACTACTTTCTGTACTGTGCCGGTGATGCCGCAGCTGACCCCTTCCGACCACCGTCGCTCTCCCTGCTGCCTCCATGCTATCTCACCGTACAAGAGGACGGGAAGCCTAAAAACAAGCGCTATATGGACACACATGGGATTGCGCTTCTGCGCCGCGGAGAAGACGAGGTGCTGGTGGCGGCGCTGGATTTCCATGTTAAGGACGGAGAGAAGTCAGGGCCGTTGGAGGCTGACCTATGCCTGCTGCGATCTAGTAACTGGGAGTGGGAACTCAAGCGGCTGCCCGTCGTCATCCACGACGAGGGAAAGAGGCAAGAGGTTTCCTACTGGTGGACCGACACGGCAGTACCCGTCGATTATCGGTACTTGCTCTGGGTGGACTACTATCGTGGCATCATCTACTGTGACGTGTGGCAAGACACACCCGAACTGCATTATGTGTCTCTTCCAGTGGAACCCGACCACCGGTGGACCAACGACCGGGATGGGTCGTCCTACCGGAGGGTATGTGCCACCCACGGCGGCCACGCGGTGAGATTCGTGGAGGTTTATCCACGCTGTTGTTGCGGCTGTCCTGGCACGACTGCATGCGCAGCCTCCCACAACGCCTTCACCATCACTACATGGGCGCTCAAGATGGACGACATGACGACATGGGACAAGGTCGGCGTTATCGACTGCGATGAGCTCTGGTCCCTCCCTGGCTATCACGGAGTCGTCCCGGACATCAGGCCCGAGTACCCCACCTTGAGCCTTGACGGCCCGGACATTCTTTGCTTCAGGGTGTGCAAGATAACATATAATACGGGCGGTGGCAACCTTGGGACATGGCTGATCGAGCTCGACACTAGGCGCATGGAGCTGCGCTCCCTATGCTACTACGACCCCGAATTCTACTTCTGCAACAACTTTGTCGTCTCCACGGTTTCCCAATACTTCAACCCATCACCCTGCAGCCGTACCGTGGCAAGTCAAAAAGAAACTGATCTCGAAGCACTAGCCAGGACATCAAAATTGACCTTGCCAACATTGGCCTCCTTAGAAGAGATGTTGGCGACCGTGCAAGAGATACCCGACTTGGAGTGTGATGACATGCTGAAAGCGTATGGCGTTCTTGCATCAGATGAGAGCCAATTCAAGTTCAGGTCTTAGTTGGCTATTCCGATGGACATGAGAAAAGATTATTGCTTCTTAATCGGAAAAATTGTCTTGCTTTGATGCGTAGAAAGGTGTTGGTATCTTGGTATGTTGACATCACGGTACGCATTCTATAATGTCATATGAAGAATAAATTAAAAAATATATTTAGTAAGGTGGAATCGATGGTGACTGCAGGAGCGAAATGGTCTTTTTACTAATGTTTCAGCTTTGCAGTTGGTGTCGTGGTGTGTATGTGTAAATGTACCATAATTTGCCCATGCCGTTTCATTCAGGTGGAGCATGAGAGGACCCTTATAAGTTGGTCCAATCATTTGTCCCTTGGTAGCACTCTCGTACTAAACTCCCAAATGATCTCCACCCCTTGAATACCCCTCACATTTTCTGATACTTATTGGGCCAAGAGCCCAAGACTCGTCATGTTAACATTTGTAATTTTCTACGGTGGTTAGCTCAGGTTGGTTGGTTGGGCCACACACATGTCTACGGTGACAAACTTCTGATTGCCTATCCAACACTTCGAACTCTTCTTGGTATTTCTTCTTCATCATCACGAAATTTTGGTGTTGATCTTCCGATAAATCATCTAAACTAGACTTGATGCTGTTTTCAGAATTGATCTCTCTAGGATTGCTGATTTTGGCAATGGTCATTGCTCTTCAATCTAAGTATGGTCTCCTTAGCGGAGTCAAAAAAAAAGTGTGTTCATGTTTCCACCGAACACGTCACATGTGTACCCACATGAGCGGGAATGACGCACTGCAACGCTGCCAAAGGAGGCTGGCTAGAAGCGTGATATGAAAGACAATAGACCCGACACTTTTGGAATCTAAAACCGTGCTTCCTGCGAGGAACTCGATCAGAGCACTAGATCGATTCGCTCACCTCTAACTCGGCTCGTTCCGTCGTGCAATTCGTGGACATATCTACGCATTTAACAAGTTGGAGTTCGAGTACAACTCCTGCTCGCAAACTAGGCATGTATCCTTCGTCTTCGTGGTGCATCCGGACTCAGGCGGTAGGCTCGCCCCATATTGATATTGCGTTTGCACCCAGTGTGTGGGTGGAACGAGCCTTCGTACAGTGCTCGGACTCTTGGCCTAGTTGGGGTAAATCCGACTTGTCCCTGAGTCGGTGACGACTCCGACTTGGCCGTCGGGCATAATCCAGCTTCCTTCTTTGTTCTTTCTTTGATAATACATTCAATCAAAACAGGATAGTTGAGGATAGGGTCCTGCCATCCCTCTATTGTTCCACGTCCGAGTGTCGCTCTGTGTCCCAGTCCTCCTAAATCCGACTCCTTCTCGGATCCGTCGACCAAATCTTAGTATTACTTTCACCTTAACAAAGCTCTTGTTCAACATCCTAACAAAATAAAACATGTTTTTGTCTATCTAAGTCATGCATATCTAAGGGTGGCCATTGCACACCCATCAAGCCGCGGAGCTAGAATTACCGCCGTCACGCTCCTACGGCTGGATGCCAACGGCCGTCGCCTTTCCGGCCGTCCTTTGGTCCTGCTCCTCCTCCTCCTTCCCCGCCCCATATCTGCATCAAGCACATCTCCAAGAACCCTACCTGCAACGGCACGCTGGCTCTCACCGGATCTGCATTATTCCAGCATCTTCCGCCAGGAATCACGCCGCCCAGACTCGTGCTTGTGGCCGCAGGCCTTCCCACCACTGCCCCGCCGGAATTGATTCCCATCTAGCCTCCGCCCCTCCCGAAGGTTATTTTCTCTGACATGAATTCCGAGGAAGCCATCGGTACAGAGGAGCTGTTCCACCCCTTCCCGATGTTTTCTCTGATGCGGAGAGGGAGGTGTCTCTGGCCACGGTTGGGGTTGTCGTGCTGACACTGCACTTGATCTCAGGAAACCATCCATCATCAGGAGCTGGTCCTTGTAGCGAGAATACGAGCTGCTGTGCATGGCCGGCGGCCGCCGTATGGAACACTAGCGCTGAGGTGGCGTCCTGCTTCTGGTAGTGGTCGATGGCATGGCGCACTAGTTCTCTGCTTGGAGCTGTGGTTGTGTTATCCGTCACCGCAGTACTAGGAGTGCATGATGGAAGCTAGCACACAGATACGTGAAGGTGCCAAATGGAGATGAATAAGAATTATCAGTGTACTACTACTTTATTAGTGGCAGTGATTTGATACATATAATCGTTGAATGTTTATTTGATCAAGCATATCAAGATTTTGTCATGTGAAGATGGGGCAACGAGGTCCCCAAAGGTTTCAGGGTGATTCTGATGATTTCTGGCGAGGTTTTGGCCAATTCCGGTGAGGTTTCGGTGAGGTCCAGCCAACTCCGGCAAGGGTTCGCTGATGATCAAGGTGGCCGGAGGCGGTATTGCGCGGCTCCGGCGAGGTATGGCATGTCTTTGCCAATCTCCATCGAGGTGTTCCGGCGGTGGTGGAGGGTTCGGCGCGGTGGAGCTCCGGCGAGGTGCTCCAGCGCGGTGGTCTCGTGGCAAACTCCGGTGAGGTGCTCCGGCGCGGTGGTCTCGTGGCGAACTCTAGCGAGATTCTGACCAACTCCGGCGATCCTTCGGCGAGGTACGGCCAAGAGCGAGGTGGTCGGAGACGATGCATCGGTGGTGATGGCGGGGCTAGGAAAGAACTCCGGCGAGAAATTTCGGTCGACAGAGCTCACAAGTTTTAGGGATATTACAGACAATTCACACAAAATCCACAATTCACCATTATTGCAGACAAACGACTTTCACCTTTGCGACAGTTCTTAACTTACAGTAGGTTTTTCACAGTTCACATTTCACAGCTGTTTTTTTGAAATCCACAGCTGAACCAAACACACCCTAAAACTAGGTTCGCGTAAATTCAGAATACCAAATTTTGGAGATTTTTTTATTAGTTGATTTTGTATAAAACCTGTTTAAGATAATGGAAACAGGTGAGAGGAGGAATTAACGAGTAGGTCAAATAGGATGTTGCCTATCACTCAGCTGTACCATTATTTGAGTCCAAGCAAGATTTTGTACAGACGCGTTCCTAACATGATTATCACAAGGTTTTCCAAAAAAATAATCCTAATACGTGTTTGACTATGCAAATAAAGTATCCAAATAACCACTTCGACTTCATTTTAGTCGCGCATATTAACTAGTACGGAGTAGTAGTATGGTTTAAAAAAAAAACTAGTAGTAGTATGTCTTTTCCCTTTAGCTTTTTTTTTGGAGAAAAAGATAGAGCTGCGTGGGTGCACCCCTGGTTCACATCTTCCCCTTAACCGTACCAAACTCGTACATCAGATATTGCTACGTATTTACGGAACTGTTTGTGCGGAGAATCTCACGAAGGTGACTCTAGGCCTTCCACGGTCCAATCCAACGACCGATGGAAATCCATGGGGATCAACAACCCTCCGACGAGTCTTGGCCTCCGGCCGCCGCCTATCCAAGCTGGATTTTGCTAGGCGATGGACCAAGACTCCAGGACCGTGGCGCACGCTCGCACATCCAAAGGGCGTCCATCAGCGTCTCCTTCCTTCTCGCCGCGCCGCCAGCAGTGTCAGGCATGCACCTCCGGCTCCAAAGCCCTGGCCTGGCGGACGGGGTAACAATCAGCTCTCGTGCCATTGCCGCCCACGGGGACTCCGTCCTCGTCAACATTGAGACGAGGAGCGATGACCGACAGGAGTTCGCGTCCGACTACTTCATCTACTGCGCGGGCGATGCCGCCGCAGAACCCTCCCGACCGCCGTCGCTCTCCCTGCTGCCTCCTTGCTACCTCACAGAGCAAAAGCCGGGGAGGCCGAAAGACACGCGCTATATGGATACGCTTGGGTCGCGCTCCCTCGCCGCGGCCAGGACCAGGTGTTGGTGGCGGCACTGGATTCCTGTGTTAAGGACTGGCTGCAGGTGTCAGGACCGTTGGAGGTCGAGCTGTGCCTGCTCCGATCCGGCGACTGGAAGTGGGAGCTGATGCGGTTGCCCGTCATCCACGATGAGGGCAAGAGGGAGGAAGTTTCCTGCTGGTGGACAGATGGGGTCATACCCGTCGGGGATCGCTACTTGCTCTGGGTGGACTACTTGCGCGGCATCATCTACTCCGACGTGTGGCACCATACGCCTGAGCTGCGATACGTGTCTCTTCCCGTGGAACCCAACCCTTTTAGAATGGACAACCGCGGTGGGTCGTATTACCGGTGCGTATGCGCCACCGACGGCGGCCACTCAGTCAGGTTCGTGGAGGTCTTCCCACGCTGTTGTTGCGGCTGCACTGGCGAGACCGCCTGCCCAGTCTCCCGCTACGCATTTACCATCACCACATGGGCACTCAGGATGGACGACATGACGACGTGGGACAAGGTCGGCATCATCGACTGCCACGAGATCTGGTCCCTCCCCGGGTACCACGGCGTCGTCCCACGCATCAAGCCAAATTACCCAATTGTGAGCCTGGATGATCGCGATGTTTTTTGCTTGATGGTGCGGAAGAACATGTATGACACAGACGTCGATGGTGATCTTGGGACACGGATGATCGAGCTCGACACTAGACGCATGGAGCTGCGCTCCATGTGCTATTACGAACATGCTTTTCTCTTCCGCCCCGACTTCTTCTCCTCCGCGGTATCCCAGTACTTCGACACCTCCTCCCGCACCCTGGCAAGACGAAAAGACACTAATCTGGAGCACCAGCCAGGCCATTTAAATTGACCTTGCCAAGGGTGGCTTCCCCCGAATTGATGTTGGCGACATTGCGGCAGATACCTAACTTGTTACGTGATGACATGCTGAAAGCATACGCCGTTTTTGCGTGGGATCAGAGCCAATTCAAGTTCAGGTCTCTATTGGCGCTTCGGATGGGCATGAGGAAGGATTATTGCCTCGTAATCGAAAAATTGTCATGCTTTGATGTATAGGCGGCCGTTCGTAGCTCCGTTTGTTGACATCTTAATGTGCATTTGATTATGTTGTGAGGAAGAAAGCTAAAAATACCTTTATTATTGGTGATGCAACTGGATCTCGTGTTTTGAAAGAGAATACATATCAGATATACATACTCTATAAACCCCACTACCCAAAGGTATATACAAGAGGACCTTGGACCTCTCCCCTTCCCCGTCTACAGTACCGAAGGGCGAATTTCTGAACGACCGAAGGAAATCCACCTCGCCGTCGCCGGATCGGCGGCTGCCTCGCCCTCCGTCGGCCGCTTCGGCGGCGGGAGGACGGGGGAACCCCGATCCGCGACGTGTACATAGCGTAGGATCTCTTTCGTTTCCAGCCGGCGGCGCAGAGGAGGAGATGGCGCGGTCGGTGGTTCTTTTGCAGGCGGACGACTTCCTCTTCGGCGACGGTGCTCCGTGGAGCTCTGCTGCCGATCTTCCGCCGCAACCACGTTCGCAGCTCTGCGGACCTGCTGTGCGTGGTTTCCCCTTCGTCGGAGGCCGTGGGACGGCGGATCCGGCGTCGACGTTTACTGTGCAGGTGGCTGATGGAGTTCGGGACGGCGACGACGGCGTCTGCTGGCGTAGGTCCTCCGCGGCCGGCGTTCGGCGACTTCCCGTCCGCTCGGGGATGCTCTCGTTCCAAGGTGTCAAGGAGAGCAGGAGCGGCGGCGCGCCACCGACGGCGTCAAGGACGACGATGGAGTCGAGCTACAGCGAGGCTTGGACTGTAATTTTCTTTCTCTTGAGGGACCTCTCTGTAGTTTCCTGAACTTGTATCAGCCCTTGTACCCGCAAAAAAAAAAGGTATATTGACCAATGTAAACACCTCTCCACTTTTTTATGAGAAGAACCGGAATCCATTATAAAACTTCATCACAAATAGAAAGCACCGCAAACATAATTAAAAAATTGGTGAGAGAATATGTTACGAAGAGGAAAGCTAAAAAAAATCATTACTACAACCGGTGCAGTTGAATGTCAATTTTTTGAGAGACAATATATAAATATCAGATACACATAAATTGTGTTATGGATATCGCCGCACTTATGTGCGAAACAACCTAGTCCACCCTCACTGCATTGTTTTGAATCGATGCAATGAGCTCGTTTTACCTACATAAAGTGAGCTTTGTTTGATTCCAAATGAATACAATCAATAATAGAAGACATTCTCGGACTGGTGCCATGTCGGATAGCACTAAAATGGCTTAGGCACGGACCATCGATCTGCTTTCACAAATAATTGTCAAATACAGTAACACGTAAGGAATCTGAATTTTCAACGTGTTACTGACTGCATACGCTAAATAAACCATACTTGTTTGCGCTATAGTCATCTTGGAGAGCAACAGTCCTACAAAAAAGACCAAAATAGTCTTAACATATAAGTAAACCTTTAATGTCGAATGCATCAATGTCTTCTGCTAAGTGCTAAACACGTCAGTTCTGGCGCTTCTTATTGATCCCAAGATTTAAGTAGGACTGTTTGATTTAGTACTCACTAGGAAACATGTCCGTGTGTTGCAACGAAAAACATATACATCGTGATCAGGCGTGCCACCACTAGCTGACTAGCACTTCAGCCATGCCACCTGTTACATGCGCGAGCGCTAGCAGAGCCAGTTGCCGTCATCACCACCTCACCCCACTACGCTAAGGCCTTCGCCTCCCTTGGAACGTGTCAGCCGTTCTTTTAGAACTAAGTTTTCGGTTGCTATAAGTTTCGTGCACGCATACTCACGCAATCAAACACTTCAAAATTGCAGCCACAGGTGAAGGGTATGCGTTCTCCTAAACAAAGAAAAAAGAGAAGGTGAAGATTTTTTGCTGGTAATACATGTATTATTAATAAAATAAAGATCAAGTTCCTAAAACACCGATTTTCACATAACTGAAAAGATATGAGAAATTTATATAAAAAACCAACGGTTGTCTCTCTCTTCGGCACCACCGTATCAGCCACCAAACGGAAAGTGGACAGATCACCTCTTCAGTCCAGCTCGACGAGGCTCCATCGCTCATATGCAGCGTTATGGAGCTCCAAAACAGTTTGGCAGAGGCAAAACCATTGCTTTTGAAAGAATCAGACTGGAACAACACGACCTCGGACACGCCCTAAAATTTCAGATCTGACACCCCGCACGACAACGTGGGAGTAGGGAACCAGAACTGGTAGACTTCAACCACGAACCCAACACAAGATACACCATATTATAGATGTTGCCAGCGCAAACTACCATATGTGCGTACTACTGAACGATATCTCGAGCTCTGCTCTTACGCTGGAGAGAACGTCGTCCGCAAGGACGAAGCCCAAGATCACAAGTCCACCCCAAAGATACCTCTGCTGCTACGCCATCCCTTGAACAGACTACCGTACAGATCTCTCTCCGACCATGGAGTAGAACACCACATCGGAGAAGAAATGGGAACAATTTTATTCATCGCCTCATCCTATTTGCTGAAGCCAATACTGTCGAGCGGCCGAAAACCTAAGCTACAGAGCGCCTAATCTAGAGCAACACTGGTTCGCACACACAGGATCCGGCAACTCCCCCTCACCACCGGCGACCAGGAGGTAGTCATCGGAGGGAGCCGCCGGAAAACGGCAGCGGAAGGCTGAACCCTAAATCGCCGGAAAAACGTTTTGAAACAAGTCCAGATGTACGCAGACTGAATTGTAAAAGAAATCCTCCTCAAGCAATCGTATCCTTCCTCCATCACACCCACGGCGACCTACCATCTCCATCTCCATCTCCATCTCCGGCCGACCGGCCACAAAGAATTGCGCCGCCTCAGGATCCCGTCGTCGTACGTCCAACTCGACTTCAAACTGCAACCTAAAAGGTTTGCCCCATCTTTTCCTCCTCTCGCTCCTAGGGATCCTGATCTTGACGTACGTCGGCGCTTTTCATGAAGCACTTGTGGATTCAGGACCTTGCCTATTTCTCCCCACACGCCATTTCAATCAACGGTCGGGCCTTCAACGTTTACAAGCAACTCTGTGTACTGCTAATTATCTAAACTATTCCTTTCTTCTTCTCTAGGCTGCAGCGAAGATGCAGACTGAGCGACCGGGTAAAAGAGAAAAGATCAGCATGACTACAGGTGAGGAGGCGTCGATTTCAACTTTGCTACTACTTCCTTCTCTGCACGCACGGCGGGAGAATTTATTATTTGCCCCGTTTTACTCTGGTTCTTTACTATTTGCCACACATTAGTTTGTCTTCTACTATTTGCCACATATTACACTGACTTGTTACTATTTTGCCCTATTTCTCCTTTTACCTGTATGTCAATTTTTGTTACATCGAAATAGACTGCGAATACAGTACATGTACAGTACCCCTTGAAGCCAACATACAGGACTGAACCGAACCAGCTCTAGGGATCGATCAGATCAACCAAACAACACGATCCTATTCTGCAGCGGAGAAACAGAGGAGATGGGCGGGAGCGCCGCCGCCGGCAGTGGCCAGATCACGGGAGGCGTTGCCACAATCGACGACCACGAACTGCAGCCACGATCCAGGTAACTGATACCTCTCTCCTGAATTTCCCTCCTTCCCGTCATGTTTGCCCCATTGCCCCATTGTCGTTGGAGAAGGTAAGTGACTTGCGTAAGTTTTTCAGATTTGTTTGCGATCGATCCATCTCAACTTCTGATCAACCATGTGGTTGTACACTGATGCAATTTAAGAATATATGGTTCTTGAAATTCCATCCGTGGTATTGAATATAAAAATTAGCTACACTAACGTTGGCTGCAAACAACAAACTGGTTTGAATTTTAATGCACTGCATGATGTTGAATTTTTATGCAATTGTTAATGCTTGTGTAGCATACATTAAATGACCTTTGCATCTGTTCAACTTTCAATATTCATAGATGATTCAATGTTTCCTCACTAACTGAAAATTGCTATTTTTTGAGTAGTGCGTCGACGATGGATACTACCAACATGTGTACTTCGAATATTGTTTTTCCTCACTAACTGAAAATGTTTTTCCTCAAGCTGAGCAAAGGGAATGCTTTAGGCATCTAATGGCAAACTTCAATAAAAAGTTTCATGGAGAAGTTTTTGGTCGGATGTGGCCAGCAGCCAAGGCTTATCGTGTAGACACATTTAATTACCATATGGCAAAGATATTTGAAGCTAACCCTGAGGTAGGTACCTACTTGAGTACTTATCATAACTTGAAGTGGATGAGATGCGACTTCAACACAGAAATAAAATGTGATTACATTCACAATAATCTAGCTGAGAGCTTCAATAGCCGGATCAGAGGAATGAAGGACCTTCCCCCAGATGAGTTAGCGGACTCACTACGAGAGAAAATCATGAAGCTTTTTATATGCGGAGAGAAATTGCAGAAATGCTCCGTGGAATTATACTACCTGCTATCATTCAACAGATAAATAATAGGACTAGACAACTTGGTCATTTGGATGTTGGAAGATCAACAGGAGAAAGTTGTGAGGTCAAGGACACCAACAAGAATAACCTTAGGCATGTTGTGAAGATAGGAAGTCATGAGTGCACTTGCCTACAATGGCAGCACACCGGGAAGCCTTGCGATCATGCACTTGCATTCCTTATAGGCATCGCAAATACAAACTTTCATCCATATGTGCATAAGTACTACTCCGTGAGTATGTTCCGGGCAGCCTATGCTGGAGAGATTGAACCCATTACAGACAAGTCTCAGTGGCCTCAAGTTACTCTAGATTTTGATATGGTGCCACCGATATCAAGGAGACCAATTGGGAGGCAGAGAAAATTGAGAATCAAAGGATGCCTTGAAGATGGTGGTAGCAGTAAAGGGAGGAAAAAGTTAGATGGTAAAGGAAAAGAGCAAGACGATGGTGATGAAGAGAAGGCACCAGAAAATGGTGTCAAAGGAAAGGCAAAAGAGAAAAGAGATTTGGCACGAAGAACAGATGCAAACAATGTGGGGAGTTGGGGCATAGGAAAACAACATGTCCAGAAAATAGACCTAGAAAAAGGTAACACTTTGTTGTATTAGTATCACATCTATATTAGTCTCTTATTTCTAATTAATATCTTGTGTACTGAAACAGAAAGAAAAGGGCGAAAAAGTTCATAAAGGTGAGGATCAACCTTCAACAGAGGTGATTGAGCAAGAGGTATCTTCAGCTACTGCTGGGACACCAAACAGAACTACAATCACACTGCCTCCTAGCCTTCATGACAGCCCCGGGCCTATTACAAGGAGGTAATCCTGCTGCTTACTTTCATATCCACATAATCATGTAAAAAAGCTATTTTCTAACCTGATGTTTAAACTGTAGGAGACTTGCTATGGCCATGGCTGAAGATGGTACATCACAGCCAGCTGTGGCAACTACTGCATCTCCAGCGAGACCCAGATTTGATGTGGCGTCGAGTTCAAATGGAAGCAAGAAAAAATTAACTCCAAAGAGGAAGAAACAATGATTTTATTGTGCTGAGACTCAATTTTCAGTTTATTCGATAGATGTGATGGCTATTTTTATTTGTTGAATGACATGCGCACAAAAGTATTACTTTGACTTACATAATTTCAGAATTTTTTGGTGATGGGTTGGTGATATTTGTGTGATGTATGATGTCAATTTCATGCCACAGATTTTCTGATTATATGGATAGATGCTGTCAAAAATTTCAGATTGACACAAGCAGTGCATCTCCATCATGCTATATGCCTTCTCTCTTTGCAATATATGACCAATAATTATTTGTACAAAAGATACAAAATTCACAATGCAAACTGGTACATATTTGTCTGAATTTGTCTGAATATGGCATACTTTACAAGACCATATTCCTGGAAAAATACAGGTGCGGTACAGGCAATCTCCTTCATCACACTACAGGGAGAAAATTTATACAATAGCACACTAGCTGTTATCTACAGAGACAAGTCTTTGATTTTTATCAGTACGCAGCTTGTAGCACAACGACAGGTTCATTGATTTCCACTACATAGCTTCTAGCAGCTGAGACCAATCCACATCGTATGAAGAAGTTCTGGCTGGATCAGGGCGTTGTGCTGCTGCTAACCCTGCTCAAAAGCTCACATGACGATGTGCAGGACCGGCTGCGCGACCCATGGTTCGGCTGCTGCCGGCGGCGCTCCCGTATTGCAGTTCGTGCTCGCGATTACGGCTGCACCTCCCCTGGCGCCGACGCGCGGCGCTCCGACGCTGCAGTTCAAGGCCGTCGATTCATGGACAGGCCTCCCGTGGTCCGGCCGCTGCCGGCGGCAGCGCTGCCGCCCATCTCCTCTGTTTCTCCTCCGCTGCGAAGAGGAACGTACTGTTTGGTTAATCTGATCGATCCCTCGGACCTGGATCGGTTAAGCCATGTATATTTGCCCCAAGGGGTACCGTACATGTACCGTATTCACAGTCTATTTCGATGTAAAAAAAATTGACATACAGGTAAAAGGAGAAATAGGGCAAAATAGTAAGAGGTCAATGTAATATGTGGCAAATAATAGAAGACAAACTAATTTGTGGCAAATAGTAAAGAACCAGAGTAAAACAGGGTAAATAATAAATTCTCCCGCACGCACGTACGATTTACTATAGCACTCCAACAGAGCTGTGTTTTATATATGTAATGTTTCCTGAATCAGGAAAACTGATGCTGGTCAATCCTCTTGAGGAGGAATTTGGCTTCTCAAGTGATTCTGGTCAAGGTGTCTGGAGTCTGCTCAGTGAAGAAGTCGCAGAAAACATAGATGACTCTGTCGTATCGATTGCTTCATTCCGCCCTGTAGGTGGTTATACAGGTTAGCTTTAGTTGCAGATTTCCCTATCCAATCGACATCACTCCATCCTGACTGAATATTTGAAATTACAATCTTGTTGCAGAAGATACATTGTACTTTGCATGCACGGGCATAATTATTGAGAGCAATAAAACCACTCTAAGGTTTCTGACTTCGCTGAGTTTGGTTAGATCTATCGATGGTGATGATGATAGCAACATCTTGCATGATTTGAGGGTTGGTGCTACCAATTTTTCTCTACTTTCTACCTTAGCTTGCTTATTATTTGGGATCATGCATTCTGCTGCTAACGGATGCTGCCTTCTTACTGCAGATTAGGGTGCGCTTTCCAGATAACTATCTTACCTTGGGATGGTTGGAATACTATGACTTAAAATACAATGTTGCTGTTGTCCGCACCCATCCCTTGTTTGTTTTTCGTGCAGCATGTCTAGATCATCAACGGCAATTTGGGTGTGATAGTCAAGTAGTTGCTGTAGGGCGTTGCTACAACACAGGAAAATTAATGGCCACAGCTGGGATGTTGACTGACAAGTGTAGTACCAATTATCGCCAGGAGCTTGCCATCTCCACATGTCAAATTACTATGGTGCACCCTTGATTTCTCTCCTTCTCGGCATAAAATGAATAGATGATGTCATGATAGGAGTGGCTTAATATACCACTGTATGCACTCAACAATATCTTTGGGCCATTTAAAGTATCCTTTTTTTTCCATTGTACAAACCTTGTTCTGCATTGCTAAATTCTTGTGCTTATCTGAGCCTCAATTTATTCTTTTGCTAGACTGGAGTTGGAGGGGCCCTCGTTGATTTTAATGGGGACTTTGTTGGGATGAACTTTTATGGTCTGCAAGAGACTCCGTTCCTACCAAGGGATAAAATTCTTCAACTCTTGATGCAGTTCAGGACAAATCCCCTGTGTGGGTATGCCCTCTCACTAGTAGAAAACCAGTCTTTCGTTCAGAGCCGAACCAGGTTTTAATCCCGGTTCAGGGAAGAACCGGGACCAATGCCTGGCACTGGTCCCGGTTCGAGCTGCCAGGGGTCCGTGGAGCATTGGTCCCGGTTCGGTTGGGACATTAGTCCCGGTTCGTGCCACGAACCGGGACCAAAGCTCCAGAGCCGGACACGTGGCGTGCCGCGGAGCTTTGGTCCCGGTTCGTGGCACGAACCGGGACCAATACCCTCCCCTGCCTATAATAACCCACCCCCTCTCTTCTCTCTCTTTTTTTTTCTGTTGGATTGGTGGGAAGTGGGTGCTAGTTTTTTTTTCCTTTGCCACGCACAAGATGTGTTCGATGAAATGCCCGAGCCACACTTAAGTTCACACAAAATGATATCCTCGGCCGAGGTTAGCAACTTTATCCTTTTCATCTGTAATTGATACAGAAATATTGCACGTGTCGATGTACGGTGGTCATTTCACTATTCAAGATGTTATTGTAATGGTATTTGATAAACTTAATTATATGATGCAGATGGATGCACGGATGCGATGGATGTACGGCGAACGACGCAGTTCCGAGTTTATTGCAGGCCTGCATAAATTTCTCGAGTGGCTGAGGCAAACAAAGTGATAATTTTATGCCTTGTCCATGTGAGAAGTGTCGGAACGTCAGGGAGTACTCTGACCCGAAACCATTCAAGACCACGTGATTCGGAGAGGTTTCATGCCCAGCTATAATTGTTGGACCAAGCACGGAGAAAGAGGGGTTAGGATGGAAGACAATGAAGAAGAGGAGGATGATGACAACTATCCTATGTTCCCTGAGGAATGCGGTGATACTGTAATGGAAGACGTTGAAGAAGGAGGTGAACATCGGGCATCAGATGAGCCCGCTGATGGTCTTGGTGGGGTCATTTCTGATGCAAAGCGAGAATGCGATACAGAAAAGGAGAAGCTAAAGTTGGAGGCCATGCTAGAGGATCACAAAAAGTTGCTGTACCCAAATTGCGAAGATGGCAGCACAAAGCTCGGTACCACACTGGAACTGCTGAAATGGAAGGCAGAGACTGGTTGTTCTGACAAGGGATTTGAGAAGTTACTGAAAATAATGAAGCCGAAGCTTCCAAAGGATAACGAATTGCCCGAGACTACATACGAAGCAAAGAAGGCTATCTGCCCTCTAGGATTAGATGTGCAGAAGATACATGCATGCATTAATGACTGCATCCTGTACCGCGGTGAGGAGTACGAGAATATGGATAAATGCCCGGTATGCAATGCACTGCGGTACAAGATCAGACAAGATGACCCTGGTGATGTTGAGGCGATGACGAGCCCCCCCGGAAGAGGGTTCCTGCTAAGGTGATGTGGTATGCTCCTATAATACCACGGTTGAAACGTCTGTTCAGAAACAAAGAGCATGCCAGGTTGTTGCGATGGCACAAAGAAGAGCGTAAGAAAGACGGGAAGTTGAGACACCCCGCCGATGGGTCCCAGTGGAGAAAAATCGACAGAGAGTTCCCGACATTTTCAGATGACGCAAGGAACTTAAGATTTGGTCTAAGTACAGATGGCTTTAATCCTTTTGGGGAGCAGAGCTCCAGTCATAGCACTTGGCCCGTGACTCTATGTATCTACAACCTTCCTCCTTGGTTGTGCATGAAGCGGAAGTTCATTATGATGCCAGTGCTCATCCAAGGCCCGAAGCAACCCGGCAACGACATTGATGTGTACCTAAGGCCATTAGTTGATGAACTTTTGCAGTTGTGGTCCGAACCAGGTGTACGTGTGTGGGATGAGCACAAACAACAGGAATTTGACCTACGAGCGTTGTTGTTCGTAACCATCAATGATTGGCCTGCTCTTAGTAACATTTCAGGACAGTCAAACAAGGGATACAATGCATGCACGCACTGTTTAGATAAGACTGAAAGTATACATTTGGGAAACAAGAATGTGTACCTGGGGCATCGTCGATTTCTTCCGAACAGTCATGCCGTAAGAAAGAAAGGCAAGCATTTCAACGGTGAGGCAGATCGCCGGAAGAAGCCTAACCTCCCTGATGGTGATGTTATATATGACATGGTCAAGGATTTAGAAGTAATCTTTGGAAAGGGTCCTGGCAGTCTATCTGTTCCGAATGACGCTGACAACCACGTACCCATATGGAAGAAGAAATCTATATTTTGGGAGCTACCCTATTGGAAAGTCCTAGAGGTCCGGTCTTCAATCGACGTGATGCACGTGACGAAGAATCTTTGCGTGAACCTGCTAGGCTTCCTGGGCGTGTATGGGAAGACAAAAGATACACCAGAAGCACGGGAGGACCAGCAACGTATGAAAGACCCATACAACAAGCAGACGGATAAAGGGCGTCAATACTTAAGCAGCTACGCTCTTACCAAAGCAGAGAAGGAAATCTTTTTTGAATGCCTGAGCAGTATCAAGGTCCCGGCTGGCTTCTCGTCAAATATAAAGGGAATAATAAATATGGCAGAGAAAAAATTCCAGAACCTGAAGTCTCATGATTGCCACGTGATTATGACGCAGTTGCTTCCGGTTGCATTGAGGGGGCTTCTACCGGAAAATGTTCGAGTACCCATTGTGAAGCTATGTGCATTCCTCAATGCAATATCTCAGAAGGTCATCGATCCAGTAACTCTACCAAGTTTACAGAAGGCTGTGGTCCAATGTCTTGTCAGCTTCGAGTTGGTGTTCCCCCCATCATTCTTCAATATTATGACGCATCTCCTGGTTCACCTAGTCGACGAGATTGCCATTCTCGGTCCTGTATTTCTACACAATATGTTCCCCTTCGAGAGGTTCATGGGAGTCTTGAAGAAATATGTTCATAACCGTGCTAGGCCAGAAGGAAGCATCTCAAAGGGCTATGGAACAGAGGAGGTCATTGAGTTCTGTGTTGACTTTATTCCTGACCTTAAGCCGATTGGTGTTCCTGAATCGCGGCATGAGGGGAGACTGAGTGGAAAAGGCACGCTAGGAAAGAAAGCACTGATATGTAGGGACGGGCATTCTTTAACTCAAGCACACTACACAGTTCTACAAAGTTCCACCTTCGTGGCTCCGTATATCGAGGAACACAAGAATTATGTACGCTCCAAGAACCCGGGGAGGCTGACTCCTGGATTAAAGAAAAACACATGGAGACTTCGGCAGTTGGTTGCGATTACAGCTCATGAATGACACCACTGTCGGAGATCAGCTCTACTTGTTGGCCGCGTCACCATCTTCGACTGTATTGAATTTCCAAGGGTACGAGATAAATGGGAATACATTTTACACGATCGCCCAAGATAAAAAGAGCACCAACCAAAACAGTGGTGTCCGCTTTGATGCAACAGACGAGAATGGGCAAAAGGACACATACTATGGTTACATAGAGGAGATATGGGAACTTGACTATGGACCTACTTTTAAGGTCCCTTTGTTTCGGTGCAGTTGGGTCAACATGAAGGAGAAGGGATAAAGGTAGACCAGCTGTACGGAATGATAACAGTGGATCTCAAGAATCTTGGTGCCCGAGGTGGATCCAGATGAGGAGGATCCAAATGAGGCAGAAAAGATTGCCCGGAAAAACATGGAGCAAAAAGTCAGGGACTGGGCTCTTAAGAAGATGGCCGAGCTATTCAAGAACTGAAAGAAAAGATTGAACAACGAGTTTGTCCAGAAAAATAAGACTCCGGACTTCGATAAAGGGTATGAGAAGATAAGGGACGACTGGGAAGAATTTGTGGCGTACAAGAAATCGGAGGAAGCTCAGGAAAAGTCTGCAAAAAATAAGGCAAATGCTGCTAAAAAGATCTACCACCATACTATGGGGGCTGGTGGCTACGCTTTTAGCATGCCTAAGTGGGAGAAACTTGAGGCGGACCTGCTGGCTTAAGGGATCACTCCAGAGCCAATCGCATGGATCGAACGGGCAAGAAATTGGTTTTACGGGCATGGGGACACGTTGGACGCAGAAGGGAAGTGCATATATAACAGAAGACACAAAGATAATCCCCTACTACCCATCGAAGGCATTAGAAATGCAGTAAAGGATGTTGTAGAGGGACGGTTCATTCCCGATAGAGAGGATGACGAGCTCACACGCGCCCTTGGGAATAAGGAACACGACGGACGGTTACGAGGCGTACCAGGCTCCAAGCCCAAGACAATTGCGATTCCCGAGCACAGGAAGAAATTTCCTGATAGAAGCCATCAGAGGAGAAAGGAAAGGGAGGCAATGGAAGCACGCGCTGCTGCAGACCGGCTGCGTAATATAGAAGAAGAATTAAAGTGGCAGAAGGATCAAATTGCCACACTTAGCCAGCAAGGTACTAGCGGCCAATCTCAGCGGCACATGGTAGAAGCTGCATGCGATGGTACCGGCGGCCCATCGAATCGGAAAAGCAGCGTGGATTCCACGGAGCTCCAGGATGGTACTGATGATGCAGTGACGGTGGCTCCACTTCGTCGCTACCCAGTGGATGATATCACGGAGAGCACACCTTGTGAGATGCATGTGAAAGTTTTTAACTTAACCATGAAGGTGGCGGTCGGCTATGTCGTACCAATTGGACCTAATCCAACTTACCATTTCTCTCCGGTTCCAAATGGCTACGCTGTTGTCGCGGTGGATGAAGTGATGAAAGATTTTGAGGAGCTGAAGCTGGAACACCCTGCAGGTGAAGATGGGGAGGTGCTTGAACTTGGAGAAGCCAAGAAAGCGACCATTCTATGGCCAAAGGAATTCATCGTGCTTCCGAACTGGCAGCCAAGGCCATCGACTCCTCACCAGTCTCCAGCGCAACAGTCCTCTTCACCGCCTCAGCATTCTCCAGCGCAACAGTCCTCTTCACCGCCTCACCAGTCTCCAGCGCAGCCGTCTCCGCCGCTGCGTCAGCCGTCTCCGCCCACCGCTCGTACTATGAGGGGTAAGCGATCACCGAAACGTAAAAGGTCGCCCCTCCCAAAAGTACCTCATAAGAATCTTCCCATTAGACCTTATGACAGGACTGAAGCGGAAAACGCCGCGGAGGTGGCTGCCTACAATAAGACTTTTTTTGCACCAAAAAAGCCCGAGCAAAAGCCGGTATACGATGAAAAATCCAAAAAGTGGGCTAAGTCCTTCCTTGCGCAGCCATCCCAAATATCGATGAATCTGCAATCTGACTATGGTCGTGAACTTAGTAAGCAGGCACGTGCCCAGTCTGAGCAGGACAAGAAAAGAAGTGCAAAAAGCGGGAAACAAATTGCCCAGCTCGGACAGCAGAAAAATCAATCGGTCCCCCCGCTCATAGTGTGTTCCGATATCGACAAGGACTTCAGAGCCGATAGGGATAAGGACCTAGAATTATTGGACCCCAGAGCCATAGCTGCTGCTAGAGAACATGGTATCACTGTATCGCAGGCCATGGAAAATGCTACCGCCATGGGTATGACTCTTGGTCAACTTTTAGGGTATGAAGATCAGCCAATGTTAGAGATAGTACGGAAATATGACAAAGGGGAGTCCATGGTCAGTAATGAGGAGCTCACGCGTCTATCAACACATATGCGAAATCTGCACAACTGGTACATTGTGCACACATCAAAGAAGGACGCGAAAGAGTGGATTGCGGTGGACGTTAGAGTGGAGCATTTCTTCAAACGTTACAGTATACAGGTTCAAATGACTGAACTGTTTCAGTTATTCAATCAGCGCGCCCTCGACAAATCTACTCAGTTGCTATTGTCTGTAAGTGATTTATTTTCGTAATTAAGTCTCTAGCTCACCTCATTCATTGCATGTATTATATTATCCTAACTATATATATATCCTTTTGTACGCTATTATGTAGAATGAAGATGATTGAATGCAAAACATCTAAAGTTTATGAGGTTGGGTTCGTTGACCCATATATCGTTAATAAACATAATTTACGCAATCACCCCAGAGACGTGGAGCATGACCTGACCACCTTTTTAATCAAGCAAAACTTCTGTACGGAAATACTATTTCCTTACAACTTCAAGTGAGTGTTTCTGTCTTGTACATATTTTTATTTGGCTTTCTCGATGTTAAGTGTAATTGATGAGCTATGCATGTCTGCTTTATGTAAACGTCCGCTGGTTCCACTGGATTCTGCTAAGCATTCAAATTGACAAGTCCATAGTTGAAGTCCACGACTCATTAAGTTGGGACCAAGCGACGTGGACCGAAATGAAAGAAATGCTCAATAAGTAATTTCAATCATTATCGCATTATATCGGCCTCTTTCGTTCGTTTCCTGATATCAAGTTATCAATAACTCCTTTGTTCATTTTCTTTGCCAAAGCAGGTGTTGGACACTATTCAAACAGAATGTAGAAGGTCCATTCAAAGATGAGCTAACTTATATATCGGTGAAAAGTCCGCAGCAGCCACCGGGGAGTAATTTATGTGGATTCTACGTTTGCGAGTTCATTCGCGAGTTGACCACTGAGCGGAGAACAACTTATTTGAGCAAAATGCGGGAGGAGCTCGACCCAGAACGGCGCATACGAGCAATCACTACAAGAAATGTGTCAACTAGTGACTTTTCTATAGTGACTAGGGAAAATTGGTCATAGATCTATGACCAATTGAAGCCATTTGGTCATACACAATTTTGGAGCGTCTAAAACTGAAACAATGGTGACTTTTCTTTTCTGGATGGTCATAACCTGGTTAGATGAATTGGTCATAAACTAAAAAGCTCTGACATATTGCCTTTTCTTTAGCTGCCTGTGACCAATTAAATGGTCATTAATATTAGTGGACTGCCAACTCAGCTTCTTGCCTACATGTCAGTGCTTAGTTGGCAGTTTTGCTTACGTGTAAGTGCTTACTTGGCAGTTTTGCTTACGTGTCACTGCTCACCCCACCTGACATGTGGGTCCCACCCACCAGCCCCACCTGACAGGTGTGTCCCACCCACCCCACCTGACATGTGGGTCTCACCCACCAGCCCCACCTGACATGTGGGTCCCACCCATCTGACATGTGTGTCCCACCCACCAGCCTGACATGTGGGTCCCACAACACCTAGACCAGCTCATCTTACATGTGGGACCCACACAATGCCTGACGCACGGGACCCACCACCAAGCTGACACGCGGGACCCACCACTGGCATGGCAAAATATGTGACGCAATATTCATCCGTACAAGGGATTCGAACCCCAACCCTCACACTACCAAACCACCCACGCCAACCACTAGGGGACACACACGTTTGTGTTCTGTCTCCACACAGAGGCCTTTTAATGTAAAGCAAAGTTTACTCGGTTTGGGCCGCCTCTTTTTTTTTCTTCAACGTTTAGGCCGCCGAGTGGGCCAACGGCCCATTCTGTTTCGTGGCTCGCCGGGGTGGCTGCCCATGTGTGGCTAGGGTAGCCCATGTTTAGAACTTTATAGACTTTTACCAAAATCTAGAAATTGAATAAAGACTTCAAAATTCATAAAATATTCTTTGTAACTCATAAAACTAAATTAATATGTCAAACATTTAACAAAATGTAATCTAGCTATTTAAATAATGTTCATACATTTTAGTTAATATAAATTATAATACGGTTTGTATTTTTTACGTAAAGTTTGTCTTTTTTACCGGAGGTAGATGGAAAAATTTAACAAACAACTATTTGGTTATTTATACATAAAATATGGTGTTGTATTTTTTTAAATGTATTTCTCCAATTTTACAACATAGTTTTGGTAGATGCTTCACAAAAATACCTATTTTTCGCGTTCGGGAAATAAAAAATGATTTTATTTCTGAGAACACTTTCTTAAGAAAATTGCTGTATTCCAAGTTTATGATTTTTGATGGATACTAGGACACATATGATGACACCACATGAAGGTTTTCCATTTATTTGATGTTTTTTGGAATTTCGTATGCCGGTTTCAATATACGCTCAACTCGGGGGACATGATCGTTCGTAGCTAGGGGTTAAATCTTGCGAAACTTTTGTTGTATCTCTGATGAAATAGGTACTTGTGTACCTAAATATGATTTTTGCAATAAATCATGAGAAAACTACGAGGCACATGTAGTTCAAATTTGACCCCGTTCCAGCTGAATCGGCATGAATTTGTCTTTTTTACGAGGGGTAGATGGAAACTATTTGACACACAACCATTTGGTTATTTGTAAACACATGTGGTATAGTATTTTCAAATAATGTAGCTCTCCTATTTTACGACATATTTTTGGTAGTTGCTTCACGAAATAACCCATTTTTCGCATTCGGAAATAGAAAAATGATTTTTTCGTGAAAGGAAAATGAAAACTTTCTACGACAACATTGTTCACGGTTCCAAGATACATGTTTGTGCCCAATACGGGAATATTTAAGCAAACTATACCATGAATGTGGACATAACATTCGTCATTTGGCCCTAAAGCCATGAATCTTCATAGATAATACCTTATTTCTGAGAACACTTTCTTAAGAAAATTGCCTTATTCCAAGTTTATGATTTTTGATGGATACTAGGACAGATATAATGACACCACGCGAAGGTTTTCCATTTATTTGATTTTTTTTGAATTTCGTATGCCGATTTCAAAATACGCTCAACTCGGGGGACATGACCGTTCGTAGCTAGGGGTTAAATCTTGCAAAACTTTTGTTGTATCTCTGATGAAATAGGTACTTGTGTACCTAAATATGTTTTTTGCAAAAAATCATGAGAAAACTACGAGGCACCTGTAGTTCAAATTTGACCCCGTTCCAACTGAATCGGCATGAATTTGTCTTTTTTACGAGAGGTAGATGGAAACTATTTGACACACAACCATTTGGTTATTTGTAAATACATGTGGTATAGTATTTTCAAATAATGTAGCTCTCCTATTTTACGACATATTTTTCGTAGTTGCTTCACAAAATAACCCATTTTTCGCATTCGGAAATAGAAAAATGATTTTTTTATGAATGGAAAATGAAAACTTTCTACGACAACATTGTTCACGGTTCCAAGATACATGTTTGTGCCCAATACGGGAATATTTAAGTAAACTATACCATGAATGTGGACATAACATTCGTCATTTGGCCCTAAAGCCATGAATCTTCATAGATGATACCTTATTTCTGAGAACACTTTCTTAAGAAAATTGACTTATTCCAAGTTTATGATTTTTGATGGATACTAGGACAGATATAATGACACCACGCGAAGGTTTTCCATTTATTTGATTTTTTTGAATTTCGTATGCCGAATGCAAAATACGCACAACTCGGGGGACATGACCGTTCGTAGCTAGGGGTTAAATCTTGCAAAACTTTTGTTGTATCTCTGATGAAATAGGTACTTGTGTACCTAAATATGTTTTTTGCAAAAAATTATGAGAAAACTACGAGGCACCTGTAGTTCAAAGTTGACCCGTTCCAACTGAATCGGCATGAATTTGTCTTTTTTACGAGAGGTAGATGGAAACTATTTGACACACAACCATTTGGTTATTTGTAAATACATGTGGTATAGTATTTTCAAATAATGTAGCTCTCCTATTTTACGACATATTTTTGGTAGTTGCTTCACAAAATAACCCATTTTTCGCATTCGGAAATAGAAAAATGATTTTTTTATGAATGGAAAATGAAAACTTTCTTCGGCAACATTGTTAACGGTTCCAAGATACATGTTTGTGCCCAATACGGGAATATTTAAGCAAACTATACCATGAATGTGGACATAACATTCGTCATTTGGCCCTAAAGCCATGAATTTTCATAGATGATACCTTATTTCTGAGAACACTTTCTTAAGAAAATTGCCTTATTCCAAGTTTATGATTTTTGATGGATACTAGGACAGATATAATGACACCACGCGAAGGTTTTCCATTTATTTGATTTTTTTTGAATTTCGTATGCCGATTTCAAAATACGCTCAACTCGGGGGACATGACCGTTCGTAGCTAGGGGTTAAATCTTGCAAAACTTTTGTTGTATCTCTGATGAAATAGGTACTTGTGTACCTAAATATGTTTTTTGCAAAAAATCATGAGAAAACTACGAGGCACCTGTAGTTCAAATTTGACCCCGTTCCAGCTGAATCGGCATGAATTTATCTTTTTTACGAGAGGTAGATGGAAACTATTTGACACACAACCATTTGGATATTTGTAAATACATGTGGTATAGTATTTTCAAATAATGTAGCTCTCCTATTTTACGACATATTTTTGGTAGTTGCTTCACAAAATAACCCATTTTTCGCATTCGGAAATAGAAAAATGATTTTTTTATGAATGGAAAATGAAAACTTTCTACGACAACATTGTTAATGGTACGAAGATGCACCTTTGTGCCCAATATGTGCACATTTTAACAAACTCCACGAGGCCAAAAGTTTGACAAAAGTTTGATTCATACTTGTTCCTAAAGTTTGAAGTGTAACGTTAGAGAGCAGGCCAATGAGAGGCAAGGAACAGCCTCCAGCGGATCACACCTTTGGACACGATTTGAGCCATCCATCACCCACCCATCCAACGGTGGAGCACCTCCCAAGCCGCAACAGCCAGCACATCGCCAACGGCAAACCCTAGCATGATCCCTTCGCTCGCTCGATCCCTCCCTCCTCCCCCCCTCTCACTTCTCTCCGCGCCGCCTCTCCTCTCTTTCACTTCTCTCCGCGGGCTGGCGAGATCCCCTACCACCTCGACGGCACCGCGATTGATCCCCTACCGCCTCCATACTCGGCCACGCCGGGGCCCTAGCTCCTCCCCCCATGTATATCCGGATCCTACGGTCGCCGCGGCAGGTTAAATCCAGCTGCTCAAGATCCCGGACGCCGTCGTCGCGCTCGCCGAGGCCGATGGCTCGCCGGTGGCTTGCTCGAGCTGGCCTGCCGGCCGCACACACGCACAGCGCCTCCCTCCACATCTGCGCGAGCTTCGTTCCGATCCCAAGGTACCGCGCGTGAGCTCGTTGGAAACCTAGATCGATTTCCTTGCTTCGATGCTGCTGCCGTGGTTCGTGCCTTTTGTGCTGCTTCTGATAGGTTCCGATCTGTGTTGTGTGTTGCAGGTCTGCGAGATGAAGGCCCCCGTTCTACAGATCTCATCTCCCAGTGTGTTTTCCTGTTGGTTTTGCCTGCGTGTTCGAGCGGATCCGTCTCCCTCGGTTTCCGATTCGATCTGATGTTTCATTGTTTCTGCAGGCTATCGGTGAAGAAGAGCAAGGCCGAGAATGACCCCATCAAGCCCAAGCGCCCGCCCAGCCGATTCTTCGTCTTCATGTAAGCGTCCCCACCTTCTCCAGATCTGTCCCGCTATTCCTGATTCGTTTTCCGGTTAGTTATGTTGTGGTGGTGTTTCTGAACGAGGTTTTGGGTGTGTGAAATTGCAGGGGGGTTCAGGCGGGAGTTCAAGGAGCAGAACTAGTACACGGTGCATGATGTGTGAATTACCTGTGAAAATGAGTTATATTTTTGTTTTGGTGATATTGGTTATCTGTTTTCTGATCTGTAGTTCGATTTTGGAGGGTGGTGAATCGCAGGCTGGCATGGCCGGTGGTGAGAAGTGGAAGTCCCTGACAGAGGAAGTAAGTTGCCTGATCCCCTCCCGAACTCCCTGATGTTGTTTGTCTTTCTGATTGTGTGCGGGCTCGGGAACTCCTGTGTGGTGAATATCTCGTGAATTACATGTGCCCCATTGTCCTGTACAATTCCGTGTTCTGCGTTGTTTCTGTCCAGATGTGCCCCTGTAGATGTTACAAATGCAGATATGTGATGTTGTGCTCCGAACACTCTTGCTAAAGTCATGAGCTAGGTTTCATCTTCACATCTTAGATTTAACTGTTGGTTTTGAATTGAGCTATGAAATTGTCAAATGAGTGCATAGTGTCCAGTATGTCCTTACTAATTTAGCCGCAAGCACTAGGCCATTTGTTCTCTTATAAGCAAATTGTAATTTGAAATATACAAGTGCTATCCTGATTTCATACTGCATGCCTTTCGTTTCTTAGTTTGATGTTCTTTTGATTAAAATGGTTGTTGAATTTGTGCTTATAATCATCTTTTATCTTGTTGTTGCAGCATGATTTTCATGTCACCAGTCAAATGATCTTGTGTGCCTTCTCAAGCTGAAGGATTTTGAAGAAGCCTGACAAAGCAAAGTAGCTAGTTATGAATTGTAATAGTAGGAATATCTCGGTTGTAAAGATTATACCAATTGTAATAGACTATTTTGGTGTTATGTGGATGAATCTCTGTTCTGTATCAAATATGAATATCTCTGTTCTTTTGAAATAGCTGTAAAATGGAAATTTGACCTGTGGGAACCATTTCTGGAAATATAAAATCGACTTTCTAACGTGTGGGACCTATATGTAATAACCTGACAGGTGGGACTTGTCTGACTAATGGGGCCAGCTTAATAAAACTATAATAACATAAATTGAAAATAGTAATACAATTGTCTACGGCCCAGAAATAAAAAGGCCGAAATTTTGGGCTTGGCCCATGTATCTGATTAGAATTAAATAATAAAAAAGGCTCCACTGTTGGGCTCGGCCCATGTAAAGAACATAACTGGACTGGGTTGATTCTGCGCCACATCAGCCATGCCACGTTGGATCTGACGTGGCTACGCCAGATCGCCAGTGACCAAAACAAATGGTCATTACCTCTATGACCTTCTAGTTTGCACAAAAAGGTCACGTAGTACCATTAGTGACTGCCAGCTTTCGACCAAGTGTTTTTGGTCACAAAAAGGTCACAAATGACAATACATGACCATTCAGTGACTAATATGGAGGGTCACCAGTTAGCATATTTCTTGTAGTGAATTCAAGAGGAATTGGCGGGATTTCTGCTTAGGGAGGTCATCGATGAAAGGGGAGAACATTATGCTTCGGACGATGAACTACATATGTGATCTATCTCCATGTATTTAAATAGTTGTATTCTCGCAAGAGATCGAATATTCATGACGATGATGTGTAATAGTGGTTCCTTCATTGCTGTATGTAGTACCATCGAATTGAGTGCGAGATGGAGAGCCGGCGAGTGAGAGATGAGCCGGTGAGTAGTACCTGCATAGAAATATCGAAGCTTGGCCTCGATATGCCGGCGAGTGAGAGATGGAGAGCACGTCGGCGATGCGAAGAAGGGGGAGACGACGGAGGCACCGGCGAGAGGGAGAGGGGGCACCGGCGAGAGGGAGACCCTAAACCCTAAATACAAAAAAAAAACTCATTTGTCCCGGTTCGTAACACGAACCGGGACCAATGAGTCTTCCCCCACGCCCGGCCAGAACTGGCCACGTGGGCACCCATTGGTCCCGGTTCGTGGCCCAACCGGGACTAGCATTAGTCCCGATTGGCTAGTCCTGGTTGGGCAACCGGGACTGATGGCCCAGCCGAACCGGGACTATAGACCATTTTTCTACTAGTGTCTGTATGCATTTAGGAGCCACAGAATATCTGATTGGCTTATATATATTTCTTTGAACACTCTTCTACCCCGGTTATCCTCCCCTACTTGAGCCTACTAGTTTGTATGCACTTGGGACATACATGCTTAGGAAAAATAACAATGATAGGAAGTCCTCTCCAGATTGCACATGATATAATAGTGGCCTCTTACCTTTTATGGCTAATTTACTATAAGCATCACCTCTAAGCACACACCATGCTAGATAACAATAAGCATTGTCTGACCAAAGAAATTTCTGGATAACTGTAGCGCATCTAGTCTGCTTGTTGTCAGCTTATTGTTCAAGCTGGAGTTTCAAGGGAGGTGGCCACACATCAGCAAACATAGGAATGAATGTAGCACTGAACAATAATTTTACACATCAACAGCTGAGTTGGGTGGAAACAAATCCAAACTTCATTCCTGGCTATACTAGGACCATGCTGAATGTATAACATTTTCTGAAATATTATAATGCCATTTGGTAGGTGGTCCGGATTTGAGAGCATCTGCCTTGATAACAAATTGATTGTTTGCTACATCTTAGCTGAACAAGTAGCAGTGTTACCTTAAAACTTGCATCCATATATCCTGTATTTTCTACCTTTCTTGTAGTTTACCTGTACTTGATTAGGACTCTTGTGTCTATGTTGATCCTATTATACTTGTTTAAATGAAAACTAGTCAGAGTTCATTTAGTCTTGACATAATATATTGTCCATTTTTTCTGCTGTAGCTGAAATATTTAGTACCTTCTGGGTCCAATCCCTACTTTTTTTCCCATCTTGCCACTGTTTAACACCTCAGTTTTTATATATTTTTTGTTTCATGCATACATTTGTATATATTTTTATATATGACCTATGTTTTACTTTTGTGGATTTGCTCATGAGTTTATCACATTTTGCTGGATGGATACCAGTAAGAAAATAGGTGATAGTAAAACTGAAAGAGGCGCGAGCAAGGCAGGAGAGACTCCTGAATGTCACATGTCCGACTTAGAAGGTCAGGAAAGCACACTCCCTCCCTAAAGACAGTTAAATTATGCACTCGGACAATTCATCATCAATGTTATATTTTGTTGATCATTTGTAGAATCCTCGCCAGCAGTAGCTTGTACTTGTTATCATACTGTCATCTATTGTCTGTGCTAATTAGTTCATGGTAAGTGTATGGATATGCTATATGTGATACACATTTGTCCTGCATAGTGCTTTTTAGTGTTCTAAATTCTGCCTA
This sequence comes from Poa pratensis, assembly GCA_947311845.1. Lineage (NCBI taxonomy): Eukaryota > Viridiplantae > Streptophyta > Magnoliopsida > Poales > Poaceae > Poa > Poa pratensis. Next base: position 37,959,646 of record CAMZMU010000110.1, read on the forward strand.
CTCGGTTATTCCTGATTCCATCTTTTCCATTTTAGGCACCTCAAGCCAGGAGATGAAAAATAAGAAGCAGAAACCTTCCATATGTACTATCTGTGATCCAAAACATGATAAAGGTTGGGTCACTTCTAGTGTTACATGTTGATCATTGGTCACACATGGTTGCTAATTGCTTCACCTGTGGCACCAGCACTCGAGGATAAACTATTGAAGAGTCTGTATGAACTTGATCAGTGGCCGTATGACTGGGGTGGTGGTGAGTTGCTGCTTTCAGTTTCCTTCATTACTATTAACACATTGGTCATCAATCACTTTACCATGTTGTGCAGTACCCGTGGAGACTAGAATAGATTATTATAGGTCCCGTGGTTACCCCTTACCAGTTTTGGAGGATCGTGAGTTCTTTCTTTTCTTTTATGATTACTCTTTTTTGTTGCACATTTGACTACTCTTTCCAGCACTTACCCAACTGCCATGTTTCTGTAATCAGATGGCATGGTTTTGCGCTATAAATTTGAGGAGGAATTTAATGAAGATACCTGGAGCGAACTCACAAAAACAGTAGCTTCAAATATGTCTCGAAGTGTTGTCTCATTAGCTTCATACAGTGGTAATTGTACTCATTATAAGCTCATTACTTTCAGTATTACTATTTTTTCTATTTCTTCACTAACTGTTGATAGGGCTGCATGGAAATCAGCAATCCATTGCCCGAACCTTGATTTGATCTTTTGTCTTTTTTGTTTTCTTTTACGTTTTCACAAGTTTTTCAATGTGGGTTTCATATCTAGCCTATCCCAACTTGCTTGGGATAAAAGGTTTAGTTGTTGTTGTTGTATCACTAACTAATGATCTTAATTATTACTTATGTAGGAGGGGCAAGGCTTTTTGCGTGCACAGGTGTATCCATAGACCGCAACGGGTCCATGACAAGAGTTCTTACCTTGGGAAGTTTGGTTAGAAGTTCCATCGATGAAAGCAAGGTTGCTGATCACTTAGAGGTTGTTATTATGCTAATAATGGATTTAAATACCCCTTTGACTTGTTCATTGGAATACTTGTTTACTCTGGCTGTATCATTATATGTAGATTAAAGTGTGCCTTCCAGATAAGCGACTTGTCCCAGGGACGCTGCAACATTACAATCTGCAATATAATGTCGCTGTCATCATCATCGAGAAATTTCGCTGTACCCGGACAGCAAACATCGACAATAATGTGAAAACAGGCACTCTTTCAGAGGTTTTAGCCATAGGGCGTGTATATGAATCAGGCAAATTAATGGCGGCAAGTGGGACATTGATTGAAAAAAAGAGTGAAGTCAAGTGCGAAGAGCTTAAGATTTCCACTTGTGAAATCACCAAGGTATCCTGTGTTAATTTCTACAATATTTTATGTGTATGGTGTAAATGAATATTTGCAACATAATATGAGGAATTTGATCCATCAACACATATCTGTATAGCTTATGAATATCATCCTTTCCTGCTGATTATTATGTTGTGTTTTAGGCTGGGATTGGAGGGCCTCTTATTGACTTTAACGGGAACTTTATTGGTATGAACTTTTTTGGCTTGGAAGATACTCCATACATGCCAAAGGATATAATTCTGGAACTCTTGAAGAATTGTGATTCAGAAGGGTATATTTTCTATAGCTATGTAGCTTTTTGTGTAGCATGCAAGTGTTTTTCATGTGCATACCATTCAGGCTTGAGTGAATGGCACTTGCCTACTCAAGATATTGTTACCATTTTATTCTTCTATAATTGAATCTTGGTTTCTTACGCCCTGTAAATAGAACTATTTTTCATATGGAAAACAACATAAGATACTAGTATGATGAAGTCATCACATGAATCAACTGGTTGTTGCGTACAATTTGAACGTGTCTGATACTACATATGCATCATATGATAGTATCGTGTGCGTAGCACTACTTGAACCTGGAATTCATCCTGCCTATTGCTATTATATAGTTTGAAATTGGTATGGACATGACATGCTACTATATAGCACCCAAGTGGAAATGATCGAAGAGCAGGTAGTGCTTGTGCTAGCTGTAATAGTTCACAGATGAATAAACCACAAAGTAGGGTTGACCAGGGCGGCGGAGAGAGCTCGGTGGTGGCGGTGGCGGTGGCGGTGGAGACAGCTTGAACATGGTGACGAGGGAGGGGGCTCCAATCCAGTAGCAGGAGGGTGGGGAAGGTGGCAGGGTGTGTGGAAGGCTGGAAGCAGGTCGCCCGTGTGGCTTGGTAGGAGCTGGTCGCTGCCTGGTCTGAGACCAATTATTTTGTTTTTACTTTTTAGTCCAGCTATGAATTGGTTTTAACCAATTTGTTTGAGTTCAAACCAGTCTACTGAAAGCTAAGGCGAGTTAAACTAGTCTATGAATTCAGCCCATGTAGATCAATCAAAAGAAAAAACCAAACTCAATCTGCAGTTTCAGCCCAAACCATTCCCAACGCTAAAGATAATACTCCCTCCCTTTGTTCCAAATTAACTGACGGAGAGAGTAGACAAATAAACTGGTTGTGGCATACAGCCTGAACATTTCTGATACTAGTACATATGAATGATGTCGTAGTACCTTAACCAGGAATTCATACCGGTTGAATCTAGGTTGTGTTTGTTATCTTTCTTGTTCATTTTACCTTTAGTTTGAAGTTTGAACTCATGCACGTGTAAGCTTTAACATCTTGATTTTGCGCTGCCTCCTCTTCTTTCCCTGACATACGAATGAATATATAGTCAAGGTTGCATGATCCTTGTATGTTGAACCTAGTTTTGTTTTATCCGCAGGACTGCTGATGCTGATTCTACCAAAGGTCCTAACTCAGACGATCCGACCGGGTAATTTTTGGTAGTACTAGCTATTTGAGACAGCCTACCAGAACATACCTTGCGGTTGATTCAGATATTATTTTTCACTTGAACAGGTTGCCTGTACCAAAGGCGTATTGGTGCTATCCGTCATGGCACAGCCTCAAGGATGAGGTAGATCCGCTGGAAGAAGAAGAAGGACGGCGATATTGTTAGTGTGTGCCTCGTTGAACCTGCTGCTGTCTAGCAAGCATCAGTTGAGTTGCTCTGTAGAATTGGTGCCACGAGGGTCGATTGTTTATCACCATGCATCATGCATGGTCTTTTTTTTTCATTTTGCTTCAGTTTCATCCTTTACGCCTAGTGTGATATGTAAATATTCTCCCTGCTAATATATGAAAGCCATCAATTGATGGGCCTTAAAAAAAGAAATTTAGTATCCAAATAAAGTTAATGTGTCGAATCAGCAGAGCGGAGAGAGGGAGAGGATTGGCTTGGGTGGGTTGTAGCATCCCAAAATTTACCTTTAGAATGTCATACAATGTATCATGCCATCATGCAAAGAGTTGCATTTACCAAAATGAATTTGGAAATTTCCCCCAAACCCTAAACCGTAAATCAAAAACACCCTAGATAGGCATATGTAAGGCAACATAAGCTTAGGGGTATTTTTGTAAAAAAATTGATAAAATATAGTGCCTAAAGGTAAAAATTGACTATTGAGAATTTTACAACACTAGTAGAGAACGACACATCGGAAGCGAGCTAAAACCCTTTCCCGTCCCCACTGCTGATGTGCAGTGCACAATGACAACGGAGATTTATGTCATTCCCAATATGTTTGGCAACAGACATAATATGTCAAAATGTGGCAACATGGGATCTATTTTTTGCCCCGACTAAGTTAATGGTGAAAATGTATTTTTAATCAGATTATCGTTTTGAGAGATAAAGCTTTTTAAATTTTAAAACTTCAAAAGTCTGACCAAGTTCACAGCAAAAAAAAGGTCAACATCTACAATTCCCCTATATATAAAAGTATGAAGGATTCACCTTCCATTTCACTGTCCACGTCACCTGAATAATTTTGGCCGTGCGATCAAGGCGACAGACGGTGCAGATCACTTTAAAATTCGTGCGTACTGTAGCTGGGGGATTTCTACCAATCAGAACGGGCGCACGAATTTTGGCGCAGTCAACTTTGCAAAAAACGTACCCAAAACTTCTGCAAACAAACCCGCAGTCCATATTTTAACGAAGCGAAGGACCTGATTGTGATACCGTAAAAAATAGCGGATTTTTCTGCAAAACGACCCGCACAATCCCCGCTCCCTCCTCTCTCTCTCTCCCGTGCGAGCCGGTGGTCACCGCCGCCGCCGTCGCACCGCCCCGCCTCTCCGCCGCTCCAAGCTCAGATCGAAGGAATCCACGGCCTCCGCCGCCGCGTCTTCTCTGTCTCCACTGAGTTTAGCGTGCTGGGACGGCGTACGCTCGCCGGATTTGTCGCCGCCGCGCCCGGCTCCCTCCGCCACGTCCGTGCGCTTCCGGCACCGCTCCGGCGACCCAGAAGGGGCGGCGCCGCCCGGCTCCGGGCGCATCTAGCGTGCCCACGCTCGCGTCCGGGAGCGCGGCGGCGCGCCGCCGGCGACCCCGACGCCGCCGCGGGAGCCTCCAGCCTCTTGTGGCCACTGTGACGTCACCGCCCCGTCACAGTGGCCCCACACGTGAGTTTTTTTCTATTTCTTTTTTTTTTTTGCAAAAAATGTAAAATGCTGCAAAATCAATACATGTAAATATATCTATTATGAAAATTCAACAAATATATCAAAGTGGGCAAATAAAAAAAATGCTGACTATTTATGTCCTCCGATAAAAATTCAAATTTGAAATTTCAAAATTTTGAGTGCTTCTAAGTTTTGTTTACACAAAAGAAAAAAAAGGAAAAGGAAAGTACTGTTTAATTTACACAAAGGGAAAAACAAAATACATAGCAAAATGTTAACAAAAATATATGCCAGCTGTTAATGCCATACAATTAAATTTTTAAACTCGAACATTCATAAAATTTAAAATATCCTTCAAATCTAAACATTTCGTAAACGAAAAAAGAATTCAAACCTAAAAAACTTCCAATTTGAACAATTTTTTGAAATTCAAACAAATTCCAAACACAACCTCCTTCAAATTCCAAAAAAAAATAGAATTCAAACAATTTTCGAATATTAAGATTTCCAACATAGAATTCTACCCCACGGGTAAGGAAAATATGACAAATATGTCAATATGAACAAAAAAACTGTGATATCTTAAAATTTTGAATGCATTTCAGATATAAGCATTTAATATTTTAATAAACGCAAAGAGAATTCAAATATAACAAAACTACCATTATAAATACATAACAAAAAGAACTAAATTCATATATTCAAAACTACAATGCAAAATAGTGTAAACAACATGTCAACAAAAATTCTAAATTTTAAATTTTGCAAATTATCAAACTTTCCGCACAAAAAAACATTCTAAAATTCAATTTGCTAAAAAACAAAAAAAAGAAATACTCTAAAATATAAATACCTCACATATTATTCCACATAAATAATGGATGCCTCACTTATGAAAACATATCAACACCCTCACATTTCAATTTGCTAGAAATTTAGAAAAACAATAAGATATTTCAAAATGCTCATGGAAAACATAAATGCAACACACTTGAACATTACAGTTTACTATATAATTGAAGATACTATAAAGTATAACTCACATATTACACTATCCCAAATTATAAAGTTAATACAATTTTTTATGATACACTACAAATATATCTGCAGATTCTAATTTAGTAAATAATAAGAAATATGCAAACAAATATAATAAATGCTGAAAATGAACTATTTGGAGATAACCATAATATATTTCCTCTAATTATAATGCTAAGTAAGAAAATTACAACAAAATGGAACCATAATCTACATTTCAATTTAATTACCATATTTGGAGCTAACATACCTTACATCCCTCTTATTATAATTGAAATTAATAAATACTCACATAATGTATTTCCTCTGATTATTACACACCAAAAGAATACAAATTCAAATACATTCCAATACGAATCATACTCGAAATCTAACCATTCTTCTAAGCACAAACTTTTCCAAATTCAAATAATATTCACATTCCAAAAATTCTTTTACAGACATAATTGAAATTTATCAAACACACGCGCGGCATTGCCGCGCTAATATCCCTAGTACCCAATAATAGATCGAGTATAATATGTGAATATGTTGGATTATGGATGTAACTATATCGAGTTTAGATGACACATATAGAATTTAGATGACACATATCTATACCTAATAATAAAGAAACGATGGCTTCTTGTCGTACGACACTTTTGTTTCCGATTTTGTCCTCCCACCAAATCTCATATAACACACCAATGCCATTGTACCGGTTCGTTAGTATTTTCTTTCTGACCCCCTCCCCTGTACACTGCGCGCAAGCCAAACGCCGCTGCGGAGGTCCCGCACTGCTGCCTCCGCGTGATGGTGCGCTCCTGCTCCTAGGCCGGAATCCTCGGTAGGGGAGCTTGCACAAGCGTCGCCCCCGGAATTTGTGGCCTTCCAGATCATCGGCGCGACATCCCGCTCGTAGCACGCAATCGACAAGGTGGCGGCGGACGCGGAGCTGGAGGCGGGGGCTCGTACTCCGGCGGACCGTTCACGGAGGGAGCTGCCCCTGAGTGACTTCATGCACAGTGGAAGGCGCGATGGCCGGGGATACGGCGGCGGTCCTATAGGAGCATCGCGGTGTCCGGATCCACCCTGTCCTGGGATTCACCGCGGACGGATTTGTCAGAAGCAAGAGCGCGTGGCCGGATCTTTCTCTTCCCCACGTGCAGCTCCTCCTCCTACTGCTCTCTCTCTCTCTCACGCATAGCACAACCAGTTCCTCTCTCATCTGCTGCTGCTGCTCTCTTGCTTTGCTCTGATCTTTCTCTCTCCTGCGAGCTAGCTACAGCTGCAGCCACTCTCTCTTTCCCTGCGGCGTGAACATGATGGATTTTGGTGTTTGTTCAAATCGTTCGATATTGGTGATGCAGTGCGGTGCTCTGTATGGTTTGCTACAGCCTACAGATGATGTGCTATGTACTACTCCATACAGATGAGTAGCTAATTAATCTTTTGGCAATTAATTCCATACAGATTAGATGATCAAATTAGTGCCGGCCAAGAATGGATCAAATGTGTGTGATAATTGATACGGAGTAAATTAAATTTCTCCACTTATTAAGGATAAGTGCTGAATTTATTTGTGGGCAAATGTTTGCTCGGGAACTCGTTGGTGTCCACGCACGCCAAGAACGAAAAAATCGTCAAAAAATCATGCAAACATAGTATCTGTTCACTTCAAAATTTGTTAGTATTCTAAAAAGTGTTCATCGTTTTTCTTAAGTAAGTGTTCAAATAAAAAAAGTATTCAGATTTAAAAATATTTCATTGTTTTTATTTTTGAAAAATAATCACATCAAAACTGTTCAAATAAAAAAATCAGATTTTAAAAAATTCATCGTTTTATATTTGAAAATTTCGAATTTGAATATCGTTTAAATAAATAATTGTTCATATTTAAAAATTGTTCAAATCAAAGAGTTGTTCATATTTCCAAAATTTTCAATTCGACAACGTGTTCATATTTCAAAACTGCCCACCAACTTTTATAATTGTTTATAACTACTAGTTGACATGTACGTGCAACGCACGTTTTCAAAATTAAATGGACACAATATACAAGTAGGAAAATACCATATCAAGGTATCATCGAGCACACAAATCTCACACAAAAACCCAATTGATTTGGCGCACGACGATAAAGACATGCTCATTGGGGGCTTCTCGGCACAAATTATGTCATATACTAAATATGACACCCATATCATTAAGCAACCTTCAATAGTGACACCACCTCAGGCATCATTGTCTGCTTGTAGAGGGGAAGAGAAAGAGCGCACAGAGTAGGCAGTGTCAATGAAGTTGGCGCCGCTGCTGTCCCGAAATATGCCCTCGACCCAGCGGGATTCATGTGGCGCTCCACGGAGCTACACCCACTGGAAGGAAGGAGGAGCTTTTGGAGTCCAGCGGCGCGAAACATGCAACTTAAGCTGAATTAAAGGGAATCGGAATCACAACAATTAATTAAGAGGTTCGAGTTATATTTCTACCATCAAGTTAAATTTTGATCAACATGTCAAAATAAGCCATGCACTTCCCCCATCGGAGAGCACGGCGAAACTTAGAATCGAGCAGAAGTCTATTCTGGTAGAAATATCAACAATCACCTAATCATCAAATCGATACGGGAGGCGTATACTATAACAGTTACAGGGTACAAATGACTCTGCTTTCTTAAAAAAAGTTTAGCCAGATAGAGAAAATGTTACAACAGATACTAATGCACTGAAAAGCAAATCAATCAACAGAAGCAAGAAACGGCTGCTCCACGAGTGCTCTATATGCTGTTGTCTAAGCAACAACGTCCTGCTGCTCAGCCATCCTTATGGAGATGGATAGAGCTATGGAAAAAATCGTAAAGAAAATAGAACTATGGAAAGAATAGGAAGAAGTTGGAGACGGAAAGGAAGAGAAGGGGAATTAATTGAAAAAATTAACCGATTTTTTTTTTTGCGAACACGCAAAAGCTTTGCGCGTCCAATGCATTAGAAGAAAAAGGACAGAGTCCAGATTACAGCGATTCCGGCATCAAAGATGCGGTAACACAGCCAAAAACGTCCTCACGACAACTAAGTGAGGAGGTACCTCAACCTACAACCGCAACAACAAAATGAGAACTCGCCCAGTCAGGCCTCCAGCCATGACTGGCGAGGCGTCTGAAGCTCGGAGCAGCAGGGCCACGTCGAAGCCAAAGCCAAACGCCTCCAGGGACGACCATCACTCCAAGACTGCCCAGGCCAAAGAAACCTCGCACCTATATGCCAGAGAGAGTCGGCAGGTGGGAGGCAGGACCCGGCTGGAACTGGCGCATCGATCATCAGGGGGAGCTGGCGCCGGCGAACATTGTGTCCCGGAGTCCGCGCCCTATGCAGTAGTCAACTCTGAAGGCACGCGTCGCCGCACTCCAGCTGCCACATCGGAGACTCCCCGTGCAGCCCAAGCAGCGCCTACAAGAGGGGAACGGCGCTGGGACGCCGCCACTGCCCGATCCGGCAAGCCGGACCTAGGGTTTCCCCCGGTGCTCGAGGAGAAGTCCAGCCGGGTCATGCCAACGCCTCCAAGGAGGTAGCGGCACCCTCGGGTGTCGCCGTTGACAGCGCAAGCAGCCAACGCGCGGGGATTTCGCCCCGACCCAAAGAAAGGACCCCGAAAACCGCCGAAGCAGGGGCAGATCGAAGAGGGCAAAGCAGCTCGCGAGAAGAGACCACCGGCACAGGGGGCGAAGCCTCGAATGACGTTGTTGAAGGAGGGAGGCACCGGCCTGCCGGACAGCCACCGCGGGGAGCGCGTCGAGCAGGTGGCGTCGTGCAGCCACCCGCGCCGCGCCGCCGCCAGCTATGGCGGCCACTCACAGGCCCGCAGCTGCCGCCGCCGGGATCCGCCGGGGCACGGCAGAGCAGCCACCGCTGCTTGCCGACGAGCCCGCACGGCAGCCTCCACCGACGGCGGCCAGGAGGGGTAGGAGGACGGAGCTGGGCAAGATGGGGACGAACGGAGGGCCGCGGGCCGGGCTCTGGCCCCCCACGCCTCCACCGCGCGCCGCTGCAGACGGCCGCCGCCACCACAGCGCAGCACCCGGTCGTCGCCACCTCGCGTCCTCGTCGCGCGGGACTAGCCCGTCCCTGGCCCGCCCCGGCCCAGATCGGGCCCGGGAGCCACCACCACCACCCGCACAGCCGCAGGGCAAGGACGGCAAGGAACCATCCGAGGTCGGCCAGATCCGGCCATCCCCCGCCCTGCGTCGCCACCGGAGCCCGGTAGCCTCGCATCCTCCGTCGGCGCCGCCACCCGCATCCGCCATGGGAGCCGCCGAGCTCCCACCAGCCCCTCACCCCCTTTTGGAGGAGAGGGGGCCGCCACCACCGCGCGTCACCGGCGGCAGCAGCGGCCAGGGAGAGGCGCCGGAGGGGGCGCTAGTCGGCGCCGGAGTTGGTCGCCCCCGGGTCGCCCAGCCTGGACGACACGGGAGCCCTCCCTTCTCTAATAGCGAGTTATTAGAACCAGCACAAGCGAAGGTAAGCTAGCTACAGGAGCCAAAAAAAAAAAATTAACCGATCAAATTTAGTACTCGGTTGTGAGTACCACAGAGGCAACCATAGATGTCTTGTTGCGCGTTGCGAGGCTGTCGAGTGTTTGCTCGCTGGTTCATGGCTTCAGGTGGGCACCACAGATGCAAGAGAACGACACGCGCACAACAGGAAGAAACAAAGCAGGAGCGTGGAGATTTGCGGCACGGACTCAAGCGGTGAACCGCGGCACATGGGGGCCTGGCTGAGGCCTGAGGGTGCTCGAGGACGGGGCGGATCGGGATGGAGCTCGCCGGTGAGAACCGGATCGTGGTCGGAGGCGCGGAGCGCGTCCAGGAGGCAGGAGGGATGGCCGGGAGTTCTCCGGTGAGCTGAGCCGTGGACGCCGGCTGGCCGGGACCTTGTCGCCGTTCTCCCATACTTCGTCGCCTCGTCGACCTCCGAGAAGGATCTGGCCGCCCCCGCTGGGGCTGGGCAGCCCCTTCCTCTCGTACCAGCCAGGAACCGAGATCGGGGTAGTTCTTTACGGTCGGTCGTGGATGCTGCTGCCTGACCGGCTGCGCCGTCGCTGAGGCCGCGCTCGTCCGTGCCGGGCACCGCTCGCCTCCCCAGCCAGCCGCGTCCATCACCGTCGCCGCGGCCCAGTTTTAATTTTTTGCCGTGACAATCTTTTAATTTGCACAAATCTGAAAAGGTATGTGATGATCTAGGACGTTGATCAGATGAACGGTTTAGATTTAATGTATCAACATAACACAACACATGTTTGCTCTTTTAATAGTAGTATAGACTAGCTAAATACCCGTGTGTTGCAACGGGATAAGAAATAAAAGACATTTTGCATCACATTAAGTAATACAGTTTATCTATCTAGTTTTATACCAAGAGCAATACCTTGTACAACTAAATAGAACTGACAACTACCTCCGTTTCATGAACAAGCGTATAAATTTAGTTAAAAGTCAAAATTTTAAAAAATATATCAACATCTATGATAACTTATGATACACTATTTCATGATGAATCTATTGATATTGATTTGGTATTGCACATATTCATAGTTTTATCTATAACATATTCATTAGAACATAGGGCGTATGTCGTCGAGGGCTCGAGGCACACAAGGCGATCAAGTAATCTATGAAGATGTTTCGAAACATGTAAGTGATTTACATGGTTACCAGCTTGCAAATATGCCAGAACTCTTTTAGCCCAAGTATTTTTTTCATTAATGTAAATCAGTTTGTCGCTTTTTTTTGGGGGTCACATTCAAGCACATGTGAGTGAGCCAAGGTCCTGGTCTCACCGGGTCAAACTTCTTTCCAATTTAATAAGCATTAAGAACAATAGTCACATCTTCTGCAAGAGTCACATTTACTTGATGTATAATAAACAGAAGCTATAGAGTGAAAAGCAAGAACTAAAGCCTTCTAATTATCTTTGCGTTCTTTGTCCAGGTGAGTTGAGGCAAACATAAAGGGATGAACTTGGAAATAATCGCAGTTGTGTGGCAAGAATTTTTTTACCTTTTTAGGTAGTGAAGGGTAACAAAGATTAAAATGTATTGGGGAGATGCTTCACATGACATGCACCGTTAATTTGATGTGTATCATGTATACTGCAAAAAAATCATTTCAGGCATATTCCCATAGATTGGCAAAACTAAATTATGTATGCACTGTAAATGTGCTTTGCACATAAAATTCTCACTAAACTTAAATACACAACGATTTTTCTCCCATTACAACGCACGGGTATCTGTACTATAACACATAATATCTATAACTAGCAAATTTGCCCGTGCGTTGCAACGGGAGTGGAAAAACAACTTTTATTCGAAAATCGTTAACACAGCTGATTTGCCCGTGCGTTGCCCGTGCGTCGACAGTGAGCAGCGAGCATGGTGGCGAGGAGATCAGCGAGAAGCCGGCAGAACTGTCGCGGCTTGTCCCAAGCTGCCACGGGCTGAACACACCACCGTGATGATGCAGCAGGCCGATTGATACGGGGACGGCTGGCACGGAGAAGACACAGCTAGCGCCATTGTAGACTCGTGCAGTCTGGGGGCGGTGTCGTCCTGTTCCTGTCGCCGGCGCACAACGCGGCCGACTGTGCGGTCGCTGTCCTCCTTGCCTCCCGAGTTCCGACATCGCGCTTGCGTCCTGCGTGTCCGCGCCCGTCTATATATGAGTTTGTCCATGGATACGGGATACCTTGATCGAGCCGTCTATATATGAGTGTTTCCCGTGCGTGGACGTCGACCAGGACTCTTCGGAGCGAGGGCCTAGAGACCAGACCTAATACTCAAGATCGGACCTGATACGGTACGTGACCAACGCAAAGAAATCAAGCTGCTTACGACGACGTACCCGTACCACCGGACGTACGACCTACCACAGACGTACCATCACGGCATTAAGGCATATTATAGTATAGATACTAGCAAAGTGTTCGTGCGTGGCTACGGAGACGAGAAAAATCAAATTACAATTACATATAAAACGATAAAATAAATAGAAGGGTTCTCCTTCTTAGCATTAGAAACCCAAGAACTAAGATGTAATCATCAGACCAGATGAACCATATAGCCAAGAGAAACCCATGAACCTTCTTTAGCTTTGTTCATGCAGGAAAATGCCATGTCTGTTTTCCATGCTTCACTTGTACTCTCCTAATTCCTTCTTTTTTTTGAACACCTGTTAATTCCTTCTTGTAGGGAACTATTGCTCTCTGTATTTGTGACGTGCGTACTGTCGTAAGTTGACGTGAATAAACAAGGCAGCGTGATGAGAAATTCAGGAGAGAAGCTAGAGACACTGATTGCGTTATGTAATGCTAGCTGTATTAATACAAATATTTTCCATCTTCATAAGTAAATATTTTGAAATAATCAAATTTAGCAAGTCAGCACTTGAGATTCCTACATCAAGATTGATCCGGAAGAAGTCTTACCTGAATACCTAAGATATGCTCTTTATTTGTTCTCCAAATATAGTGCAGAATCAATTGTGAGGTATCGATGAGGGTTCAGAGCGGATCGTGGAATCTGAGTAGCACAGAGTTGGATAGCACACATAGAATTCTCTGTCGGACAGCGTCAGTAATCATGTTCACCGAGTTTTTCACCTTGGTGCAGTAATCCACCACAGCAGCCCACACACCTTCAGGTCTGAGTGCATCAGAATCATGACTTGTACTCCGTAGCAGATATCATCAGTGTATGAGTGTATGCCAAGATAGATAGCCAAGATAGAGCCGCGAGACGCGACCATGGCGACGAGGAGAGAGCTGCAGCCGCCGCCGGCCTGATCTCCCTCCACCGGCGACCTCTTGCTGTTCCACGACCGGATCCGGGCTCCTCTCCGCGTTCTCTTTCCTTCTACCTCGACGTCCAACGCCGGCTACCGAGGGCGCGGCGGCCCCCAAGGCCCCAACCATCTCGTCGGCTGGGCCGATGGCGGGCGGATGACCACCATGCGTGAAGAGTTGGAGGCAGCCCTGGGCAAGCTGGGCGCGGGTGGATCCCTGCTGGATGCTCCGGCGCCTTCGGCCGCCTCCGACGGCACGCTGGCTGCGTCCGCGTTCTTGCCGGCTGCTCCGGCGCCGTCGTGTGCCTCCCCTGCGCCCGCCGCGGCCGTGCCGCCTATGGCTCCGTCGGCGGCTTCCTCCGCCGTGCTGGCCCCTCCATTGGCGGACGCCCAGGCCGGCGTCTCTCGCTCGCTTCGTCTGCCCGGCCGTGCCGGCTACGGCTCCGTCGGCGGCTTCCTCCGCCGTGCTGGCCCCTCCATTGGCGGACGCCCAGGCCGGCGTCTCTCGTTCGCTTCGTCTGCCCCCAACAGGCAGGTCGTGGCGGACGGGGCAGTGGCCTGAGGTGACCGACGCAGGTCGCGAGGCAGGGGAGCGGCGGCCCGGCAAGCTCGATGGGAGGTTTGAGGGCGGCGCGGAGGGCCTTGAGGCAGGGGATTGGAGGGCGGCGCAGAGGACATCGATTCGAAGGAAGGGGCGGGGACGGAGAGCACGAGGAAGCAGGGGATGTGAGCGGGAGGCACCGGCGAGCTCGAGGCGGCGGCACAGAACGATGGCTCGAGTTCTCTCTGCTTTCCCAGAACGACGCCAATCGTTTTTTTTCTTTCAATTAGGCGGTGGCAGCGGCTGTAAATTTTCTCAGAACCCAGGGGTAGAACCGGAACTTTAAAAAACGTACCATGACCATCACCACCTTTAAGCATATTATATAGTAGAGAATTAACCCGTAGCAACGCACGGGCAAATTTACTAGTAGAATTAAGAAGTACATAAAATAGAAGGGGAGTAAAGAGTGTCCTAAAAATCAGAAGAGAAGATAACCCAAAGCCCAGGGCCCGGCCCAGTATCCCCTTCCTTCCTTGATCCTTCTTCGTCTCCAGCTCCTCCTCCGTCACGCCACCCACACCGACGCTAGGGTTCCGATCCGCATCTCGCCGACCGCCGCCGCCGCCGCCATGGACGAGTAAGCACGCACCTCTCCCTCCTCCCCTCTCCCCCCGCATCCCACCGACGCTAACCCCCTCCGATCTCTCGCCCGCAGATTCTACGACGAGGACGGCGAGCAGCTCATGGACCCGGACGCGCGGGACGCCTCCCCATCCCCATCGCCGCAGCAGCCGCAGCCCTACGACGACCTCGAGGACGACCTCGGCGACGACGACGGCGGCGCCGGCTGGACCCGCGACCGCTCCCCGACCCCCGTCCATGGCGACGCGGACAGGCCCCGGAAGCGGCTCCTCAAGAAGGGCGGCAAAGGGGACGGCGGCGGCGGGTACGCGCCCGCCGACGAGCTGGAGGACGACGGGCTGGAGGACGAGTTTGTGGACCCGGACGCCGCCAGGAAGGGGAAGGGGTCGTCGAGCCTCAGGGACCTCGCGAGGGGCGGCAGCGGCGGCGGGGGCAAGGAGAGGCACGAGAAGAAGCGGAGGAGGGAGGACCGGGGTGGTGGTGTGGTGAGGGAGAAGAGGGGCTCGGGCGGGAAGGGCGGCGGTGGAGGAGGAAGGGGGGGCGAGGAGGACGATGAGGGGGAGAGGGAGATCCGGGAGCTCTGGGATACCATCGCCGGGGAAGGCGGCGGCTCCGAGGTAACCAACCACCATCCATCGCCTCCAATCTTCTTCTCCTTATCCTAGATGATGATTAGTTGCAGGATAATTTGGATGCTGTTGACTGAAGGAGTGACGATTACAACATGCTGTTTGTATGTTGAATTGTGCGTGCTTATTGTTGAATCAGCCGTGCTTAGGCGATGCATCTGTTCAGGGCATTGAACTGCCTTCGTTGGTCTGTTCTTATACTTATGCTAAGATGTTTGATCTGTTGCTCTGGCCTCTGGTCATACTCATTTCGAACACTGTTCAGTTAATGCCTAATACTTTTAAATGATGCTTGCTTACTTGCTAATTTCTTGCCACTGCCATGATGATAACTGAGCTTATTTTTGCCCCATTATAGTGACACAACATTGGACAGATTAACTGACTGCCAACATTTTGTTCTCAAGAAGTAAATTTTACATGGGAACATCTTATTTTTAAATGATGCTTTGTTGCTAATCTCTTACTCATGCCATGACAATTGATTTCGGCTTTGCTCCATTATAGTAACATAGCCTTGGACAAGTTGACTGTGCTAACATTTTATTCTCGCGGAACAGGATGATCAAGAAGGCGTTAGAACTTTGGATGATGATAATTTCATCGATGACACTGGGGTTGATCCAGCTGACCGTTATGACAACGATAATGATGGCCACTCTCCTCGACATTATGCACAGGTGTTCATACTAAATTGCTCATATGCTAGTGGTAATTCTGTTACTTTCAGTTTTTTTGGACAAATCGTTGTAAGGGTCAAATATCAAAGGTCTCTTTAGCTGTAGGTGATCATTATATTTTACATTTTTTTACCCCCTGTTGTTAACGAAAAGCACTAAACCAAGTACTTAAATAGGGATGTTTGTACTAATAAGGAAAAAAATTGAATGTCATATTTGTGTTATTTACTGAAGTCATCCCGTACGTGGGCTTTGGCTAAGCTGTTCTGTTTCATATCAATGCCTTTTTATGGTGCTTCCGACCTGAGAAGGTTATGGGCTTCCTCAGCACATCACTGAATATATATGTGTCGTGTGCTATAACTCACTTAAGGGGTGCTGGTAAATTAGAAGAACGATGCAAGTATATACATGTCATGTAATGACATAATAATTACATAACCCTGGTGAAATGGATAGTAGTTTTACGTAGTGAAGGGCCTTCTTGAAAAGCTTTGGCTCCCTGCCGTCTTGTAGTAGTTTCCTAATTTAAATGGACATGCTTTACATTCCATGCTGGGAGTTATTATATATCATTTAGCTCTTATTTGTTTCTTGCTTGTAGTAGTTGATCCTATTTGTTTCTTGCTTGTGTAAGCACGATGTGAATTTAGTTCTTCTCATTGTAGGCGGAGGAAGCTGAAGAGGATGATGAAATTGAGCGGCTCTTTAAGAAGAAAAAGAAGAAGAATGATCGACCGCGTGCAGATATTGGTCTTATCGTTGAACAGTTCATTGCTGAGTTTGAAGTAGCGTCTGAAGAAGATGCAAACCTAAATAGGCAATCCAAACCGGCTATTAACAAACTTATGAAGCTTCCACTGCTCGTAGAGGTTCTCTCGAAGTAAGATATTTGGATGTACCCTCAAAACTTCTTCTCAGGAACCTGTTTGCTATCTATTGTTGCTAGTTCTAATTATTATCATTTGTATATGACTATTTGCAGGAAAAATCTCCAGCAGGAATTCCTTGATCATGGAATACTTACTCTTCTGAAAAACTGGCTTGAGCCTTTACCTGATGGAAGCATGCCGAATATGAATATCCGAACTGCTGTACTGAAGTTACTATCTGATGTAGGCAAAATCTTTTGTCCCTTCTGAAATGTGGAATCACATTAGTTATTATAGCACAAAATCACTTTTTTTTTCATCGGGACCTACTGTCTTATGGAAGATTTGTGTCTGTTTACACAGTTCCCGCTTGATCTGGAACAATTTGACAGAAGAGAGCAGCTTAAGAAAAGTGGGCTAGGAAAGGTATGTTTTTCCAAAATTGCATTCTGGAAGGTTCTTTTCTATTTAACAGTGGGTACATAACTGCCAACAATGTCTTGTTATTGCACAGGTTATTATGTTTCTATCAAAATCTGATGAGGAGACTACTTCCAATAGAAAATTAGCCAAGGAACTGGTTGATAAATGGGTAATTTCTTGTTCTTTCTAAACATTTGTATCTGGTGCTGAACATTCTTGGTCTATATATGACATAACTGTGAACAAAAAAATACAGAGTCGTCCGATATTCCAAAAGAGCACAAGATTTGAGGATATGAGGAGATATGATGATGAAAGACCTCTTCCTTACAGGAGGCCTCAAATGAAGAAGTGAGTAGTGCACCTTCCATTCACTGATGATCCACTAGATGTCATATCATCCAAATGACAATTTTCTTTCCCTTGATTTAGGCCTTCGTCGAGTAGTTCTGGGATGGAAGCCAGAGACGATGATCTCGATGCCGACTTCTCACAGTAAGTCTAGTCACACGTCATACTGGAGTTACCACTGGTGCTGGTTGCACGTCATTCCCCTTTTTTCGAATATAATTAAATTATGTTCTCTGAATATAGGCGCAAGTCCGGGCAAAGTAGTTCTAGGCAGCATGCGTCAAGGCCAGAAGCATCACCTCTCGACTTCGTCATCCGTCCGCAGTCCAAGATTGACCCTGAACAGATACGGGCTGCTGCCAAGCAGCAAGTCCAAGACCAGCGCCGGCTGAAGGTTCGGTCTGCCCCCACCTTCTAGACCGATCGATTTTGTTAGCGCATATATGTATCTAGCTGGCGTGTGCTATGTAAACTTGTGGATGTTAAACCGTTAATCACTTCATGTTGGGCATGCAGATGAACAAGAAACTGCAGCAGCTGAAGGCGCCAAAGAAGAAAAACCTACAGGCATCAAAGCTTAGCGTCGAAGGCCGTGGGATGGTCAAGTACTTGTGAAGTGTCCACCTACAACAGCCTTACGATGTGGACGACTACGGTGCGCTCGGCCGCTGGAGCAGTATGAAAGCACCACTCTACCACCAGAGGGTGAAAACATCAGGATGAATTGCTTGCCAAACTAGTATTCATGTTCCAAAATTTTCCAGGCCTGGCAGGGTACATTGGGTGAACTTGTGAAAACTTGGGTGATTTATTGGAGGCTTATAGATACCGTTATTATTATGGATGGTTACAGTGTGCTTCGATCTGAGTGGTGCCTTTTATTGTACAAATCTTGAAATGGACATCTGATTGGAGTCTACGGTGTGGTGCATCTCTACTTGTAACCTTGGTGCTGCATTAGTATTTTTCTCAGCTTGCTGTGTGTTAATTGTAGCCTGTAGGGTATGTTTTTGCTGCTGATCCTAACTGCTTTCCTTAGCATCCTCGAAGGTGATAACAGATATTGACAGCTAAAAACTTAGCTGAAGATTTTCATGCAATGCTGTACGAAAATGTACTTACATGAAAATTACTGTAAATTAATAATAATAATATTAATATTAATAAGGATTAAACTGCCATTGCTTAAT
Source organism: Poa pratensis (assembly GCA_947311845.1). NCBI lineage: Eukaryota > Viridiplantae > Streptophyta > Magnoliopsida > Poales > Poaceae > Poa > Poa pratensis. Next base: position 37,978,374 of record CAMZMU010000110.1, read on the forward strand.
ATTAATATTAATCTTCCAAATGTGGCCACGGCGGCTATGGCAGAGGCTTTGGCCATGCGGCTGTCTCTAGCCAACAGGACTGGGTGCAACAATATTCAAGCTGAATCTGATTCAACGGAAACGATAGAAGCCTGCTCGGGAGACACAAGATGGTGGAATGATTCAGAATCTGATTCAACGGAAACGATAGAAGCCTGCTCGGGAGACACAAGATGGTGGAATGATTCAGCGGCAATTTTTGCTGATTGCGTAGACATGGGAAGCCAATCAAGCAGACCATGAAATAGCTCGTAATAGCTTTTGTAATAAAATTACTAGTAGATGGCTTGACGAAGCCCCTAGTTTCTTGCTTAACAACATTATAAACGATGTAACTATTGTGGATTTTTGAGGCGGCAAGTTTCAGACGCACTCTTTTCCCTATCAGGGTACCGAAGGGGGACTGGTACGGTTTTTAATGAGGCGGCTTGCTGATCTAATATATGCGGTGGAAAATTTAAAAAAAAACTGCCACTGCTTTCATCACTGTTGGAACAAACAACATCATTAGCAGCAAAGAAGGTCTGAGCCCATGATATAAAAAAATCAGAAAAATGCACTTTCAAATTATGTGCTCCAAGCATATCATTAATGTATACGGTTTTTAAAATTTATCTTCGATTTCTGTAGCAGTGACAAAGACAGAAAGAAAATCCACTAGTATCCGCTGACCAAAACCGCTCTCTCGCTCGCGACTCTCCACAGGCGAACAAGGAGGCGGTTCATGTCCAGTTCTCGCCGGCGAGTACACCACTCCCCTTCCCCTTTGTTCACCCTCTTGGCGTCGCGAGGGGGAGTGGGGGCCTGGTTCTTATTTGTGCGTGTGTGTAATTCTACTTATTGGTAGGTTTTCGAGTCTCTTCTATCAGCGTCATGGTGGGGCCGATGCTAATGTTGCTAGTAGGAATAATGGTCTCCCAGCCCATGCTCCTGCTCGTCGCATGTGTTGCTGGCACTGGCGAGAGGCTTGTGTAGTCCAAGCTGTTGGAGCGACTTAGATCTGACGTTGCGTCTTGGCGTGGCGGCGGGGATGCCTTGCTCTTTGAGTGCGGCGGTGTGGACCAGCTGCTGGTACTCTTCTTCTCCTATGTCGAAGGATTTGGGTGTTTGATAGTTGCGGACTGCGGTGAAGGTGCTATGCAATAGTTCAACCATATGTATCATCCTAGTTTTATGTTGCTCGTATGCGTTTCAAATTTGTATCTTACTATTTCGCAAAAAAAATTGTACCTTACTATTATTATTATAAATACAATTAATGTATGCCTACGGGTGTCAAAAAAAAATCCAGTGCTGTTTGCAAGCTGTAAATTTTCCCTTTTGGGAAGAACACCAAGAATAGAGAGAGACAGAGGTCGCTCCCGTTTCTTCCACCTCTCGCCGTCTGGCCTCTCCGAAGCCGTCTCATTCCCACGAGCTCACCACCAACCCGCCTTCTCCTTCGCCGCATTCCCCGCGGCGCCATGCCGCGGCGGGGCGAGACGGCGGTGGTCCCCATCGACGCGGACGGCAGGAGGCCCAAGAGCGCCCACGGCCCGGCCACCGGGGCCAGCACCGCCCGCGGCCGCCGCAGAAGGAGTTCCGGCCGTTCCGGCGGTGGTTCCCGTTCCTGGTGCCGCTCTTCGTCGCCGCCAACGTGGGCCTCTTCGCGCTCACCATGTACATCAACGACTGCCCGGCCCACGCCGCCGCCGCCCACGCCGCCATCGGCGGGACTGCCGCCCAGGCGCAGGGGTGCCTGCTCCAGCACAAGCTCGGCAGGTTCGCCTTCCAGCCATACCGGGAGAACCCCCTCATCGGGCCCTCCTCCGCCACGTAAGAAATCCTGCCCCCAAGAATGCTTCTTCTGTTGTTCTTGATGTAGATGCCTTGCCTGCACTGCATTGTGTGGAATGCTTCAGATTCGAGCCGAAATTTCGATCATTTTATGCACACTGGCGGAGCTGCATTACGGTCGACCTGGGCCACGGCCCGCCCAGGTTTTCTGCAAAATAATTATTAACTAGTAGTATCATGTAAAGGCAGTTTGCTTCTTCGCTCGACTCCTATCCTCTCCCAGAGTCCCAGACTACTTATGACTCACGAGTCAAGACCAATCTCTGCTTGCGACAAAACCATGGCCATTGAGATGGCTAGGTCTAGAGATTTGGACATGATTTAGATAAGGAAATAAAGGGAAAAGGGGGAATCGGTGGAGGGCACCAGGCACCAGCAGGCAGCAGCGCTAGCTGCCATTTGCAGCCAGAATCCGGCCACTGGGCATCGCTGCACGGGCCGGCAGCAAGTCCAAACAGCCGGTAACCGATTCCCACGAATCGAGCCCTATTTTTCTCCAATTCCCCTGGCCAGCTACTTCTTCCTTCTTTCCCCTATTCTTTTTTTTTTCGAGGAAGATTTCCCTATTCTTTTAGTTGGCAATTTGATAGCTTGGAAGATTGCACGGCGATGGGAAAGGCAACCGAGAAAATAATTAATTCTTTCTTGAAAATAAAGAATATGACATTAGTGAAAAGCAGAACAATTTTGTGTTTTCTCATCTCCTGGCCCGCCCAAGAATTTTTTGCGAGCTCCGCCACTGTTTATGCATCACCAACGAGCAATTCAGCTACAGCTATAATTTTACCCAAAAGTTAGGAGCTCCTCCTTGATTTTTATGGAATTGGCCTTAAATGTTTTGATATGACTACCTTGTGTATAATTCAGATGATGTTCCTACATTGTCACTTCTTGTCTGATAATGTTTGAAAAAATGACTAACTTCTACAACATTTAATTTTCACCTTTGCTAGTGTTGTCTGAAAAGTGGCAACTGACATGTATACCAATTCCCCAGGCTGTTGAAATTGGGCGCGCTGGAAACGAGCAAAGTCGCCAAAGATCATGAATGGTGGCGCCTCATCACTTGCATCTGGTTGCATGCCGGCGTCGTCCACATACTCGCCAATATGTTGAGTCTCCTTTTGATTGGGATCAGGCTTGAGAAGGAATTTGGTTTCAGTAAGTATCGAGAGAATTTCCGATCAATTGCTTTGAGATTCCTCATTCCCTTCCACGAAATATTGCATCTTGAATTGTCTATCTAGACGGTTCTGAAGGGACCTTATGCTTATCTACGTTGACGAATGGTGAATGTATGTTTATCGCAGTGAGGATTGGCACGCTGTATGTGATCTCGGGGGTTGGCGGCAGCTTGCTGTCTGCTCTATTCATGGTGTCCAACATCTCCGTTGGTGCTTCAGGTGCACTGTTTGGATTGTTGGGCTCCATGCTGTCAGAGCTGATAACAAACTGGACAATATATGAGAATAAGGTCAGTTCTATAATCTACGTACATAGTATATTTTTCAAACTGTACTACATTTCCTTGTGTCTAATTTCATTGTTGTTTTGAAAATACAGTTTGCGGCTCTACTGACTCTCGTCATAATCATTGTCATCAACTTAGCTGTCGGGATCCTTCCGCACGTTGACAACTTTGCTCACATTGGAGGATTTGTATCGGGTTTCTTTCTTGGCTTTGTGCTCCTGATCCGCCCACAGTTCGGATACATCAACCAAAAGAACTCTCCTCTTGGAGTTCCCCCGGGCACTGCTAAATGCAAGTACAAGACGTATCAAATCATACTCTTGGTGATTGCTTTGGTGACATTGATCTGTGGGTAAGTATCTTTCGCGTCAGCAGAAGAAATATAATGATGTTTCGGCCTATAGGTTTCAACTGCCTTTGCTAAAACTTTATTATTGACAGCTTCATCCTTGGCTTTGTATTGCTGATGAGAGGGTTCAATGCTAGCGAGCAATGTTCTTGGTGCCATTATCTGAGCTGTGTTCCTACTTCAAAGTGGAGCTGCAAAGCACCGAGTAACTATTGCCTGGTAAGTTTTTATATAGATATAGTCCTAACAAATTCTGCCCCTTATAACATCTGACCTGGCAATCACTATGTTGGCATGTAGTTCTTTTGTGGCATTCTTGATAGTTATGTCTAACAGTAAATCAAAATGAGTATATGAACATGAAATGTGCTTGATTGCCATACCTCTGAGCAGTTTTCTCTTCGTATCTTGGGGGAAAATCGTTAGAGCGTCAAACGCTGCTATGAGCTGATGGCATATTGTTTCGGCAAGGCGTCAAACTATAGCTTTTGTGGCATTCCGGATGAATGTGTCTAGCATTAAATTTAAATGAGTATGTGAAGAAGGAACATGCTTGATTTTCCTGTAAAAATCTCTTAGGTGAAAATGAGTGTATGAATATGCTTTGCTTGTTTGCCATATTTCTGAGCGGTTTTCGCATAGAAAATCTCAAAGATGAAACCATTAGTGTCAACCTGTGCATGCTGCTACGAGCCAATGACATATTATTACAGCCAAATGGTTTCCTCGGTTTGCTTTCAACTATTTGCGATCAGCAGCTACAGTCCCACTGCTCTCCTTTCTACAGAGGACTACGTTTTAACGTTATTTTACTGTCATAATTTTTGTTGCTACATGTTGGAACCTTCAGCCTGTAAGCATAGCTAGAGCTATAATTTTAGTTTTACATCCTCACAGAAAGTTTACTAACAGTAAGCTCCTCTTGCAGTCCTCACAGCTTGGGGATCAATTAAATCTGACCTGTCAAAGCACCGGAAAAACCGAAACATATGTTCTCAACAATCCAAGCAACACAGAAGCTTTAAAACACCTCTGTCTTAGCCTTTGCAGTTGATGGTGAATGCTTGATTTTCACGACAATGGATTGATATTTGCATATCTATGCAAGGAAAGTAGAAGCCTATAACTCAGTGAGACCTATGGTAACTCTTTTGGGCTTCTATAGTTTCCCTTCTAGTGTATACTGTGCATTGCAAATGTTCGTCGGCTGTTATGAAAGATGTATGCTCTGAGGCAGTAGTTTCTGAAATCTCAATTGAGCACTTGCATTCTTATCTCTCTACGAATGTTGAGCGTAAATTGTTGTATCAAAAGAAGGAATGGTTGGTGAAGGAAATTTAACAGGAGATGAAGTATACCATGTCTAATATCATTGTCCAGTATATTAGCTACAGAGAGAGGAACACTGCATGGCAAACATAATACGACTTAGAGTATAAACTTCCAACTATACAATCAGTTACATCAAATATGGTATGTCTAGACCGTAGTGGTGTCGACTGGTGAGTCATGTTTGCGGTTTCAGTCTTATGATGCAGAATAGCACAACTTCCATTGTTCAGCAGCTCATTTGCATGTGTAGGTTATCTTTCCTAATTCACAATGTTCTTCATTGCACAAGCATGTATGTCACTGTTACCAAATTGTACACCAAAGCAGCGGTAACTAGCCGAAGTTGAACAGTTTTTGGGGGAACAATGAATTCCCCTCCCGGCAATCCTGGGTCTGCGACTGTCAGCTTCTACAAAATGTACGAGACCGCTTTGGTCATCGTTGCCTTCCGCCCTTCCCGGAATTTCCTGATCTTACTCATGATGTGACGTTCGTGAGGACTACACTCGTTGAGCTTGCTCAGGGCGGCTTTCGCCGCACGGGCCTGTCACAATTTGATTATTCCTTTCTGAAGAGAGCAGTGAGAAGTATAGGAAACTATTGGCTTTTACTTGAATCAGCTCTTGGGGATTGTCTTGAAGCTCTTTTTTGTTCCTCTGCTCTCTTTGTTAGAGGTCTAGGTATGAAGCTTTCAGCCTTTCGAGTTCGTTGGTCCAGTATATGCCATTTCGGCCTAAAGATATCGATGGTTTTCCTTTGGTTATGTGAGCCTCTCTCCTGCATGTAGTTTCATGCTCAGCTGAAACTACATGAGCAGTACTAGTGCCCCCCTTGGCAAAAGCTGCTCCTCAAGCACAATTAGATTGGCATGAATGGCTTCCATCTCTTGCTGGAATCGTATACATATACATGATGATTATTGGTCTGTTGATACTTCCTAGTGCAGCTGATAATTTGGTACAAATGAACTTATTGATTATCTGGTACAGAAGAAGAGACCTTGTGATTTTCATGCAACATAAGAGCATGGTTATCCAGCTTGCACTCCGCGCCAGCTAGCTCCAATGTGTTGATGTCCAAAGCACCCTGAGACAATCAAAGACAACATAAACTGGATTGAATGCAAGGAGAGCCGCTAAAATATCCAATGTCTATGTAAATAGGTAGACTTTGCACTGCAAATATGTAAACTGGATGGAGCACGACCAGAGCAGGGTCTGCTGGCTATGAATGTACAGATAATCTATGTATGAGGGCCAATGCTTGTGTAAATTTCTATATTTTCTACTGACATTTTTCTCAACTTTTTTTGTACTGAAATCCTCTTAAACTGAAGCTTCGTGATACTAATTTGAGGTGTTCTGCCCCGGCAATTTACGTTGTTTGTTTACTGCCTGAGTAGCAGCTTTGGTGTGAATAAGGGAATTCACACTGAAGCTAATTTAGCATCAAAGTTTGGAGTACAGAGATGATGATTTGGTGTGAGTGATAATTTGAATTTGTACTCTATTTTTCTCCCAGCTGCATGTACACTATGTTAGCTTGGAAGCAAGGAAAGTGCTCCTCTGTTTTTTTACTGTCTCCCTGAGCATTTTGCTGTCCATAATGTATACGCAAATATTTGACGTACAGTTTGTAATTTCTGGCTATTAAAATACGTGTATCACTCCATTTTTGGCTGAATTTGTGCATGTGGGGTCTGTCACTCACTGTTTCTAGGTCACGTGGTACGGGATCTAGGGGATCGCATCGGCCAGGGGTCATCGCATGATCTAGGGGAGATGCTCTGTTGCACTTACAACGAAGATCTTTCCAAGGTGGAAGACTATGTCCTTGTAAAAGAAGGCAGGGTTTTTCGTGTTGGTCCCCGGATATGCTGGTTGTCGTGTTCTTGCGCTCGGCCGAAAACATGCAAAATCGATTGGAATATGTTACATGACTTAACTGACTTCTACTGCTGAGAGGTTAAAAAATAACCACATAGCAAACACAAATAATTTTCTAGTGATCAGTAGAATATAAGCATGTGTCAAAGGTTTGAAAGAAACTGAATTTATTACAAAGGCACATGAAAATGTATCTTCTCCTATAATACATCAACAACAGTCTACTTAAGAAAAATAGTCCGATTGACTTTAGGTATGTGTTCATCCATTAATCTCTTGGATATCACTCGAAGGGAAGAACCATTGTGCACTGTCGTGTCCTTCATTTAGTGAAACTAGACTAGTTTTACCTGTTACCATATCATACACACAATAGCTAGGAATGCCATTGGATGGCTTTTGGCAGTCAAGGCACCTACAAGGTGCGGCACCCCCCAACCTCCGTGCCCATACCCAGTCGTGACCAAGAAGAACTACACGGTTTCCTCCTCGAAATTTCCGACCGTAATAGTGTTCCGATGATCCGTCCACCATTAGTGATTTGGAGGACCAACCGACAAATAGGACTTGGCCTCCCAAGTCCTTCAACTCCGACCACTGGCCATTGTCTAAATCCGCTTCGAACACCTGAAGATTGATTGTATGATGATCAACCTCATTGTCATTTGTCTGGCTAGGGATGGTCCAACGCACCATGAGTATATCTTTCTTGTCGGCTGACGTGACTAGGTGGAGGAAATTGAGTACTCCGACCACGAGACAAGACGAACACACGATGATCTTCCAAACAATTATCCCACGCTTAAGGTGCCACATAGCGTCGCGGGTGAATTTGCACGTCGTCACCTCCCTACCCTTTGTGGACGGAGAGAAAGGGTCGTGGAGGAAGAATCGACCGCAGCGCTTGTGCTCGCACAGGACCCAGCTGCCGAAGGTGGCGGCCACGCGGAAGCCGCCTGTGGTCGCGCGCCTCGGTGCCATTGTCGTCGGTGACGACGATGCTCTGGTAGTGGTACATGCCAGGACCAAGGAGCCGGATGCACAGCACGGCCATTGGCAGCAGCAGCGGTCCCTGCTGCCGGGCGGCTAGGCGCCATTCGCGGCAGACAGTCTTAAAATTGAGGCGGTCGTCCTGGGTCGGGAGGCGGGAGAGGATTTCGCTGGCGATCTCCGGCGGAAGGTCCACCCAACATGGCGAAGCTCCTGCTGCTGCTCTAGTCGACTTGCCGAGGCAGAGGCCCATGACTGCTAGCTGCTGTGTTCGGTTTGATTACGCCCATGGATCTCTGAGTTCAAATAAGCCTATCGACCTGTTTTGGTATCCCGTTCGGTTTCAATTTCCACCCGAGCACGACTTGCACCTAAGGGCAGGGTCTGTTTGGATGGTTTCCAATGTCTCAGATCAAATCTATTACAGAATAGGAGTACATGGAGGAAAGGAATCGTATTGACTTCATTTTCTAGTCATTGAACTTCTATGAACTTCTATCTCTAACACCCTTTACTTTTGACCATGAATCTTTGGACGCGCGATGACATGACTCTGATTTTTCTCTCTATTTTTCTTTACATCAAGTTACCTCACTATCCTTTAATTTGTGAACGTACTAGTAAATTGGCACGTGCAACACACGTCTTAACTAAAATGTAGTGTGATCGTTACTGAGGCACATGTGTATAACACAGCCATACACGGGATGAGATACATTAATCAATTAAATCAACATGGTTTATAATTTCCATGCAAACTTATCACATATTCCAAAACTTTATAATGTTCTCAAACTTCGCTTTCTCCCATGAAAATTTTACATATTTTAAATCATCAAGGGGTGTATAATTTGAGAGTGATTCATCTGTATTGTCCACTGAAAACATGTTGAGAAAGGGTGCTGGAAAGCTAAACACAACGGGTTGGACTTGTATGCCTTCTAGATTTTCAACATAATATACGAAGGTTCACGGATACGGAGGGGATAGTATTACATAGCTAGGTTGCCATGGAAAATATGATTTTGATCCCTTTAGTAATTGAATGCCATGTTACTTCCGCGTGCCCATCGGCCTCGCACAACAACTGCACATCCAACATAATATACGTAGGTTCACATGAACAAAACAATTATTGATAGTAATTAACTAATTAAGTATCATCCTCTGATATCATATGGGGAAAATAAAAACAGAAATTAAATTTGAAGCGCTTCTTACCGTGGGTGGTACTGTGCTCGATCAGGGATTCAGGGATACGTGGGACATGGGTGACTGATTAACTTCGTGCTGCCCCTAGCCTGCTATGGTTCCACAATGCTGGTTCCTTATAGCTCGTCCGTGCGTAGGCAGTACGTCAGGACTCACCGACTCAGGCGTGAGGCGACGGGGCGGGCCGACTAAACAGAGCGTACGCGGAGTGCCGGCGAGCGGCCGTGGGCTTGGCGGCGGCCAGCCGCACTGGCGCAAGACGCGACGCACGGCCTGGATTGCGCTATGCCGTATCTCAATTCGATCTCAGGGTGAACCGACGAAAGCGTCAAAGCGTATAGAAATCGAACGATTGTGTCGTATCGGAAGACAGAGGAGAAGGAGAGAATGCGATGTGACCTAAGCTAGGTAGCCGATGCTTGGCTGGGTTATTTTGCTCTGGGCCGATCGTGGCCGATCGGAATTGATTCCGATCTGAATTGCTATTTTCCATCGTGGCGTTTCTGCTTTTTCCTTTTCCCCTGTACCGCTGTACCTATACGAATCGAACTTGTGACCTTACGAGTTATTTTTTCAACTTGTTTGGTGCTAGATATCGGGACGATCTGGATCGTTGATTGAAAATTGAACTGACAAGATTTAAAGTGTTTGCTGCTCCACATCGGGACAATCTGGATCGTTGATTGAAAATTGAACGGACAAGATTTAAAATATCTCAACATCTTTGCTCTTTTAATAGAATTATAGATAAATATTTGTATGTTCAGTATTGCAAGGGACCGGCAAACGATAGGTAATAAGACTCCTACTCACTGATAGTAGTAGCTATCAAGAAAATCTTGTCAAGTTGCACACACCCTAATCAAACTGTAGTGAATATAATTGAACCTTCCAATAATTAATCCTCGTCATATGCCAACTTTGGATGAATCTCAACAGTTCAAAACCCGGGGAAGTCACACATGGTGCAGTTGAACGTGAAGCTATTCCTCGTCATTGGCAGCACACTCCGTCGTTTCGACATGATTCTGTTCCACGATCAAAGGCAGTACCGTCATGGTCAGGGCATACCTCCAGGCTGACCCATAAGCGTGGGATGGCACGAACGATGAAGGTGACGATGCCGTTGGAGGCAAAACCCACGCAGAGGTTCTAGTGGAGGACGTCTCAAAGCGCATGGTGGACGAGGTGGTCATGGCTGATGGCTACGGCTACCAGCTGCTTCGGTTGATCAACAAGGGTAGTCGTTCTCGTAAGCTCGAAGGTATACTTGGACACAAAGTCGTGTAGACACATGTGGCTCTAGAAAAGCTGCTGAAGGCTTTGCATCGAGCTGAATAGATGGCCCGAAGAGACTCCTCATGAAGAAGTGAACTGATTAGAAGAAAACCCTCTCGTTGGCGTCAAGGTATTGTTTCACCCTCAAATGTTCAGATAACTCCACCGGTCAATGAAGCGGAAAATAGTGAAATATAGGAGGGAGTGACGCTAATCATCTTTTACAACATGATAGAAAGTCGTCATGTCTCTACCCTGGAGGAATCCAGTTTGGACTGTGAGAGAACTTTCATTTTTTTGGAAAGAGGTCCGAACCTTTTGACCCCTCGCAACAGATCGATGAGGTCACATGTATGTTGTTGAGCCAATCTGCATGCACTTTCTTCATGCTGACGAGTAACAAATTTCAAGGAGATTCGATTCTACAAGTGAGCCGAGCCACGGTGAAAACTTTTATTTAATAAAGTTTGTGTAGGAAAAAAAAAAGAGTTGACGAAGGGGTGAGATTCAACATGGGCGAGCCTTGTGTACAAGCTGGGGCGGGGCGTGGCCATGTTAGGGAAACCGGCAAGGCAGTATACGCCATACCTAACTCAAGCAACACAATCGCACGTCTGCGATATGCACTTGTCCCGATCGGCCGGTACAGCCGATACAGACCAGACTGCAATGAGTCCGTGTTTCTATAAACTCGACCCAAGGAATCATCACACGCCTTGCCAACTCTTGCCCCCCGGAGCGTGGAGTGACAGGCCTGTGCCACCAGACCCGGCGAGAGAAGGAGCAGAGATGCACTTATATGCATGTGTGAAACTACAAGAATTCTCGATGTGGGACAAAAAAAAGGTGTCAACAACTACGGATTGATCGATCGGGAGACACGGGTTGTAGATGGGCCTATTGTCGTTCGCTGTATGGCCACGATCAATACGAGAGGTATCTCTTGGCCTTTTGTGCTAAAAAGGAAAAAAATATAAACCTGCGAGCGTTACTAAGTATATGAAAGACGCGCAAATCCGCGCTCTCTCCACGCTCCGGCTACTTTAGATGCTACAGTGTTGAACAGTACCCGCACATTTTTGCCAACAAGTCCCTTCACTTTCTAGAAATTACGATTCGGTCCTTCAGTATATTAGCCCAACCCCTAACCCTAGATTCCTTATCCTCACGCGATCTCATCCTCTCTCTCACACACACAGCGGCGGCGACGGTGGCCACGCTCCGGCCGCTCACCGCCGGCCGACCTTCCACCGCCGCGCCACCACCCCGCCCCGACCTCAGCCCTCCTCCTCTCATCCCATCGCTCCTCCTCCCCGTCGCGCTTGCCGGGCGAGATGGAGCCTCGAAGTGGCAGCACGCCTTCTCCCACCTCGAGGAAGAGCTCACACCGGCCGCCGGTGCCCCGGATCTTCTAGAGAAGAACGCCGCCGCCGAGTCCCCTCCAACGAGCCCCGGCCAGACGTCCTCTTCCTTCTTCCCCTTCTCCACCCCGAGACCCAGCCCGCCGCCCCACCTCTTCTTCTACGGACGTCCTTTTCCTTCCTCACCTTCTCCACCCCGAGCCCCAGCCCGGCGCACGGCGCACCACCTCTTCTCATCCGCGATCCAATCATGCCCGAGGCGAAAAAGCGGATCGAGCTTCGCCGACCATGGCGAACTCTCTCCGTGTCGCCAGCGCCTGCCAACCCCCGCTAGGACGCCATCGACCTCCACAAGGCTTCAAAGGTCCGTGCCTTTCCCCTTTGATTCTCCTCCTTGATAGCGTTTTCCTGATAGGGATCAATTCGGCCAGAGATTGGCACCCGCATAGCCACGTTCGGCTGCCTGGAAGTAATTACCCATGTTATTTTCCATCGGAATTGACTCTTATTTAATGGTTGATACATTAAAATTGAGATAAGCAACAATATTTTGTGTACTCTAATTTGATGGAAACTAATTTACAATTTTTATAACCCGCGTACTCTCGGGAAATTGGGAAGCAAAACCGCTATGATGAACATTTGTAAGAGCTAGCATCATTTGTTTCTAGTTACGTTCTATTGATGTGCTCAACGGAGTGAGAAGTTGTTTGTAATATTTTTTCCAAACTATATTAAAGTAGTGTTTCATGAAACAATTATTAAGTTATTGGTTTATAATTCCCATTCATCTCTGAACTGCCTCTTTACCTCAAATAGTTTTTTAGGTTGTTGATCCATTTCACATAGGTACTTGACCTGCTCCTATCTTAGTATAATTCAAGCTACTGCATGTTTGGAGCTGAACTGGAAGTAAGTCTTACTTGGAAGTAAGGACATGTATGCATTGTGTTCATGCAGGTTTATCGTCTCGCCATTTCCGTCCGTGCCTCGGAGAGTTCGATGTGCCTGTTCCTCGCTATCTCCACTTGTGCTTCGGAAAGTTCGATGTACAAGGTTTGTTCTTTTTTCTTCGCTGGTCGGTCTGCCGACGTTGAGGTTTCCCTTTGCTTCCTCTTCGTAACGTAGGCGGTAGCAGCGGCCAAGACCACGATTGCGGCTTGAGAAGTGACGACAAGCATAGCTGAGACGCCATGGTGAGCTCCTACCAGCCCTCTTTCTTAGATTGTGCCTCTCTTCCCTCAATCCCGTCCCCACTTTTCTGTGGTGGAACATGCGGCTGTAGTGGCGCAAATAAGGGACGGAGGGGACTAATTCTAGGAAAATTACTCAATCTCTCCATTAGCAGAATTTATTTACCTTCCTAACAGACAACAGGTAATATTCTATATGATTTCTCAAACTGATGATCTACTAATTAAAGAGTCTTTATACAATATGATATATACATGGTCAAATCTTTAGAGAAATTTTGACTTAACTATAATTTAGTTCGACCTCTATAATTTACGAAATGTCATCTAATGATTCATCCCCCCTAATTAGCTCTATGATTTAGTACTTTAATATTGGATTCTCTAAGAAGTCTTGGGGAACCATTCAAGGGCTGTATTAGATTTTGTCGACATATTCAATACTTCAACAGTTAATTACAGATCATGTTTGAATCAAAGGATTCCAACCGAGTTTCGAAGATTGAAATTGTTAGAATACTTTCTGTTATCACTCAGTTATCTGCTTAAACATAAATAAGACACATGGAGCAGGCAACCGATGCTTCTTGCTATGTGCCATTTTTTACAATCTGTTTGCTCATGTTTTTGACATGAGATACTTCAGAAATAAATGTCGCTTGGCTGAATCACTCATATCATTTGTTGAACTTATCACGAATGAAAGTGCACTCTCCAGGTGAGAACGATGCATAGTATTGATATATTTTCCAGGATCTAGAATAGGAGTGCAATACTGATTTGATATTGCTGCCAATACATTAAGATTATTTGTGTTATTTTCTAGCTTCCCGCTCTCTTCTTAATTAGGTGATCAATGGTTTTCAGTCCAATGTATACAAGTTAATTTTTTCAGCGTTCATGGACAATATAAAATTACGGTCCTTTAGATGCTCTTTCACGGAATTACCTGTATCCTGGGTTGAATTTGTCACAGATGAAAGTGCAGTTCGCAAGTATAAAAGGTAAAATTTTGATGTTACTGATAACTTATAATGTTACTATAGGTGAAACAACTATCATTACTTCAGGGCAGCGGCGTTTCAGATTTATGATACTACCAACACAGGTAGCCCTCTTTTTCCGACAAGGAAATATTTATGAGTTTACCAATATGAAGTTGTGTTCTATTCTCCTACATGATAAGATCTTCTTCAGCTATGGCCTCAATATATTTAGTTAAAGCTTATTTTAATTCCTCTGTTTCTTCAGCTAAGTCCTCATATAGTTAGTTTTTCATGCACGATAGATGAATTGATTGCTTCTTCAGCTAAGGCCTCATATATTTAGTTAAAACTTATTTTAATTCCTCTGTTTTCTTGTGGGCATTGATCAAGTTTTACCTATAATATCCTGCTGCTCACCTGTTTCTTCCATTCCATCATCAGCGTGTCCAGTAATTCAAAGAGCTATGCACTATAAGTTTCAAACTGCTTAGCTCACTTCATATCATAAATTGTGGCGCTATTGCATATGAACTGCTATACTACATAGTGATGAGTTGATCTATGATGATGCGCTGTGACACATCGGCACATAATAATGCAAAATGCATTTTCTCTTTTCCTTACTGAATGCTTAATTTTATCCATGGCTGTTGGCAGTGCAGTTTGGTGAAGGCTGACCGTCTGGTATTATAAGGACCGTCGAGTTGTAAGAGCATATACTGTGATTAGGAACATTACCTTACAGATTATGCTTCCATGTTTATTTCAGGGAAGCTTTGGAACTCATTTTGATCTGTTATTGTTTGGTGTATCTGATAGGATAGCTTTGTATTATTTTCTGCAATTTCTGCTACTGTTTATTCTTCATGGTCCTTGGACCTGGGAACTATTCCTTTTTCTTTTATCTGCACATCTTTCCACATTGGTTAGCACTCTATCTTGCTAAATGCATGGTTTAAACTACCGAACACTCCTCTATTTTCCCTCAATCCTTTGTGGTTATATCCCTTCAAATATATTGTGCTAAAGATAGGTTCTGACCGCTCCTCTATTTTTCCTTAATCCTTTGTGGCTATACCCTTTCAGATATATGGTGCTAAAGATGTGTTTGTGTACTTCGGTGTGAAAAATACAAGGACTGGCTGATGTTATTTTATTAAGACATTAGGGCTACATTGCAATAATACAGTCCCAGGTACGCTGTTACATTCTCTCTTTGTGTGTTGCCAGGTTGGTACAGATTTCGATTGCATGATAATATTATTTACA
This sequence comes from Poa pratensis, assembly GCA_947311845.1. Taxonomy (NCBI): domain Eukaryota; kingdom Viridiplantae; phylum Streptophyta; class Magnoliopsida; order Poales; family Poaceae; genus Poa; species Poa pratensis. The sequence goes on from CAMZMU010000110.1 coordinate 37,993,576, forward strand.
TCTCAACATTGTATTGTTGCCAACTTATCTTCAATGTTGTTGCCGTATATAGTTCTATAGATGTAAATAGGTAAAGAGAAACAGGTCTAACTTGCTTATATGCAGCTCGATCTGGATCCTAAGACCAACCTCATAGCCACAGCAAGACTGAACTCTGTTAGGTAAACAAAGCTCTACATGGTTCAGTCCTTACGATGTAATTTGAATTTTATTGTCTGCCGTAGAGACCCTCATTTTAATTTTGTAACACATGCAATCTAATCTGTGGCAGTTTGCAGATGAACATTATATTATTGAATGGGAAGGACATGGACCTACAGATACTGCCACAACTGAATCTATGCTCTCTGATCTAGCAAGCCAGCAGACGGATGGTTTAGTGGTGTGTATATCTCTTCTCTTACAGCATATTAACACTAAGTGCAAGTACCACGATTCTACCTCATATCAATCTTACATGCTTCTCATTTCTACAGGGAAAGACTTTTGATTTGAAAATAAAAATCAACAAAACAAACAATCCTAGAGACTGGTGGTTCTATGCTTGCACAAAGTGTTGCAAGAAGATGATACTAATGGGTGCTACACGCAAATGCTCTATCTGTAGAGGTTTTAAAGGTGATCACAGGCAACTACTAACATTTAAGTTATTACCCCTTATACAGGTTTTGTATACTTTCTAATCCAACTCATTGCGACACATTTTAGGCTAAAGCTCCTGTTAGTCAAATAAGAATCCTATATGATAACTTTTGTGCTGACAACGTGGCTGCCATATTGATCAAGCCACACTGCTTCTATGATGCTGATCAAACCACTATGTTAATCAGATTAGCAGCAACTTCTTACTTTTGAACGTTTTGTACATGAATCACATGCTACAACCTAATGGTACTATCTAACCGGCTCTGTTTTTTGTACAAATAGACGACCTGCCAACCAATGTGGACCTTATGTAATTGTGTACACATATTTTCATATATATACATATTGCTTTCTTGCAGCAACCACGGTTCAGCTAATGTCACTACTGCATGTACTGCACAGATCAAAACTATCAAAATCTGCTTACAAAATATATTATGCCACTAAAAAAAGAAAACATACAATACATAAAATTTCTCACGAAGGGTGGGACGTGTCGCCGCACCGAATTCAACTAGTATCATTCATAGCCAGCCGGCATGCATTCCTTTCGTCGCTGCGCCGTCCTAGATGGCTTGATCAGGCCTGCCAATGATGGAGAAGTCATTCATCTCCAACCCGCGACCATTGTCCAAATCCGCCTCGATCGCCTCGAGATTGGCCGTGTGATGATCAACATCAGTGTCGTATGCGGTATGCCTGGCTAGGGATGCTCCAACGCACCCTCAAATTAATGACGTGCTATAGTGCAAAGTACATCTTTTGGCGTGTGTTTCGTGGGTGGAAACTTTGAGTGCCTTTACCATGTCATGAATGCGCGTTCGAACACATGATCGTCGCTTGTGACTTTTTCACTTTCAAACGTTTCCCTAAATAAAATAATATAATTCTGAGATCTTATGGTTCATGAATTTTATATCAAATGTTTGAACATAGTATATCGTGAATATAGCGCTACTTTAGACAAATTTTTACCCACGGTGCAATAAAAGTTATTTTTTACAAAACTTTTTGTATGGGTACAATACTTGATAATGTTTGTCTGATATCAGTTTCGCAACTTTTTAACAAAATTAAATTATTTTCAAATGTCAGGGTATATGGTAACCAGGTTCTCCTATGTGTTTCCGATTTTTTTAAATAATATTTTTAACTGAAATTCGGAAAATAGCGCGCGTTTTCCAGAAATTTGGAAAATACCGCGGCGTCGGCAACGGCCGGGCCGAAAGCAGCCAGTTTCCGCATGGGCGACGCCGAAACCCGTGTTTCGGCAGGGGCTACGCCGAAAGAAGGGCATCGTCTGCGCCGCTGCCGACAGTGCATGGCGCAGCAGGCCTGGCCCACTGCTTTCGGCTCGAGCGGTGCCGAAAGGTGGGTTTCGGCACGGGCGACGCCGAAACCTGCTGGATAAGCAGGCCGCGCCCGGCTCTCTTCTTCTTCCTCCGCTCGACTCGTTCTCTCTCTCTGTTTTTTCCTCTGGTTTGAAAATACCACCGAATCTTACCCACAAAAAATCTCCACAAGCTCACAGATTGAAGAAATAGAGTAGAGAAGGGTTAGGGCATCCCCGATCTGTTGATGGGATAGCTGTTTGTGGAGGCATTTGGGGGTGTGGAGGTGGAGCAATGGTGGATAGTGGTGCTGCATGCTGTTGTTGGGTAAGGAGAGGGTTGATGCAGTGGTGGTGGTGCTAGATTAAAGCCAGACAGCGGGAGCTACACACGCGTCAAGGGTAAAACCTAATCCCTACATTTTTTAGGTTAAATTTGAATATAGTTTGTGGGTAGATGTATAATATTTGTTTGCATTAGTGTAGATATATTTCGTCGGTTAGATATATCGTATAATTTTATTAGGATTAATATTAGCATTGTAGATATATTTTGTCGGTTAGATATATTGTATATTTTGATTCGGATTAATATTAGCAGTGTAGATATATTTTGTCGGTTAGATATATCGTATAATTTTATTAGGATTAATATTCGGAGTGTAGATATATTTGGTCAGTTAGATATATTGTATATTTTGATTCGGATTAATATTAGGAGTGTAGATATATTTCGTCGGTTAGATATATCGTATAATTTTATTAGGATTAATATTAGCCGTGTAGATATATTTTGTCGGTTAGATATATTGTATAATTTTATTAGGATTAATATTAGGAGTGTAGATATATTTGGTCGGTTAGATATATTGTATATTTTGATCCGGATTAATATTAGTGGTGGTTGTAATTTTTAGATATATCCGGTGTGTGGTATTTGACGATACCAAAAATTTGTCTAGGTAATGGAAGTGGTACATATTGTAGTGCACTACGGTGCTAGTACAGTCCGTGCAACTGAGTCAGGGGTTGATCTTCGTGAATTTGATAATTTGGAGATTCAGTTGACAGAGCCAGAGAAAGTGGAAATTAGTGCTGTCCAGTGCTATTTCACGGTGAATTTTGGTTACGATCCTAATTTCTGGACGGTTAGGATTCAGTCGCTATGGACCAAATTCCGGACAAATATTTACTGGGAGTTGTTGCCGCTTGACCGGAAAAGCAGTGGGTTTCTTGGCTAGCGTCATGCAAACGCCGTGGCACAAAACCAGAAGTCCTACTGTTGTTTGTTTTGAAGGGGGAGAGTAGTGAAGCAACTAGTTCGCATACTGCCCAAATTCCTGTGCATTATGAACCATCACCGACAGCAGGGAATGCTCGAACTCATGTTGAGTACCATCAACCATCGCTGTCAGAAATTCCTGTTCATTACGAACCAGCATTGTCAGCAGGACCTACCCGAATTGGGGAGGCTGATGCGGATGAGCACACAGGAACAGTGCAGGACGCGATGTTGGATGAAGACGAGGATGGCGTCGCCGAAGATCTTAATTCTGATGAAGGAGAGTCTGATGATTCAGATGAAAATGATGGGGAAGATGTACCTATTCCTGGTTATTGGAACCAGGACAAGTCAAATGTCACGACTGTGCGTGATGGTCATGAATTGTCCTGGGAGTACCACATGAATAACATTGAAATTGGGGCTCAGTACAGCACGAAGCAGCAGTTAAGGGAAGCCGTGATTCAGTGGGCATTGTCCACACAGAGGGTTTTCCGCACTGATGTATCAAATAAGCAATATTTGACAATGAGTTGTACTGACATTGGTTGTCCTTCACGGGTGCATGGTCACTTACCGAAGTCTGAGGTTGTGTGGGTGGTGACAGACGTCGTGCCACACACTTGTGAAATTAATTGTCAACTCAAAGATCACCCAAACCTAACGTCAACTCTCATTACACGTCTTTTGTTCAGTGAGATAGTGGACAAGAAAGACATGGTAGCGAAGCACATCATAAGAACAGTCAAGGCAAGATGGAAAACCAACATTAAGTATGGGAAAGCCTGGAGAGCTAAGCAGAGGGCACTAGAGGAGAGGTTTGGGAGTTTTTATGACTCTTATGATAATGTTATCCGTCTTGTTAGCACGTTGAAGCTGAGGAATCCTGGCACATATGCTATAGTCCAATTACAAAAAAGGAGGAGATTCCTGAATATGATGTGTTTGGCCGATTGTTCTTCTCATTCACCATATGCATCGAAGCTTTTAACTATTGCCGTCCAATGTTGTGCGTGGATGGCACGTTTCTCACAGGCAAGTACAAGGGGCAGATCCTGACCGCAATAGGTGTGGACGGCAACAACCAGATCGTGCCAATTGCATTTGACTTCGTCGAGGGTGAGAATTATGACAGCTGGTTATGGTTCTTCAGGAATTTGAAAATGTCAGTTGTGAAGACTCGGCCAAATGTCTGCATCCTCCATGACAGACATGCTAGTATGCTAAACGCTATAAAGACACTGCAGCAACCCGGCGTGGATGAAGAAGCACCATGGACTGACATCACTAGTACAGAAAAGGCTATCAGTGGCGCACCCTTTTTTGATTCTGTGGCGCACCCCCAGATTTACTGGGTGCGCCACAGAATTCTCGCCACTAATTTTTTTTCTGTGGCGCACCTGGTTTGGTGCGTCACAGAATTCTCACATTTCTGTGGCGCACCTGGCGTTGTGCGTCACAGAATTCTCAAAAAATTCAAAAAATGCAAAAAATGCAAAAAAATATATAAAAGTTTCAAAAAAATCAGAAAAATCAAAATATGAAAAATCCTAATTATTGGAATTATTTTCATATTTTTTGAATTTTTTGAACTGATACCTTCCCGCTAGGTCACCCATCCTCAAATTTCTCCAACCCTAGCACGCTTAACTTCTAAGTTCCACCCAGTTCACCTACCCTTGTGCTACTCAAGTTCTTATTGATATATATATCATATGAATCCTCTTAAGTCTTGTATGTGTATATGTGTGGTATGTGTTATAAATGTGTGTTTTTAAATTTCAGATTTTTCAAAAACTTCTAAAGTTTTAAAAGGAGATTCAAAAGTTTCAAAAGATCCAAAAAAAATTCAAAAAACTTAAAAAATTTCAAAAAATCCAAAAAATTCAAAAAAGTCAAAACACTTCAAAAAATTCAACAATCTTCTTTGTTATACATTTCTGTGTCTTTTTTTGCACTTTTTGAATTTTTTATTTTTTTTTAATTTTTAAAATTTTTCCTTTTTTTGATTTTGCTGCGAAAAATCGTCTGTTTGAAATAACTTTTTTCTTTTGGAATTAGAGGAATCTGTGAATTACGGACCGGGTATTTTTTTGCTCTTCTTTGTTATACATTTCTGTGTCAAAACACTCGGATTTTTCTCTAGTTTTTTTTGACATATTTTTTGCATTATTTCGACGTCGTATGCAAAAGTTATGGCCGTTACAAGTTTTTTTTCCTGTTTGTTGCAGAAAAGTTCAAAATTCATATTTCAAAATTTCTATACCTACTAGACACTCAAACCTAACTACATGTCAAAGGATTCTATTTATTGAAATTTTTATCATTTTCTTTTACTTCCTGCAAGACTAAAAAGGCGATCCACAGGGGGTGGGATTTAAAAAAAAAATCTGTGGCGCTCACCTTTCTGTGGTGCACCTGCCAGGTGCGCCACAGAATTTTTTTTTCAAATTTTAACCCGCCCCCCAGATAACTTTCTGTGGCGCACCTGGCCATGTGCGTCACAGAAAATGTGTCTTTCTGTGGCGCACCAGGCTTGGTGTGCCACAGAATGTCTAATTTCTGTGGCGCATGTGGTTTAGTGCGCCACAGAAATGTGACTTTCTGTGGTGCACCGGGCTTGGTGCGCCACAAAAAATAATTCTGTGGCGCACCAATTAAGGGTGCGCCACAGAATGCCAACCTACCTATATAGGGTTTCCCTACTAGTGCATGCAGAGTCGCTGGTTTATGCGTCATCTAGGCGCTAACTTTTACTCATACTTTAAAAGTAAGCGGCTGATGAATTTGTTTAAAAGACTCTGCAATCAGAATCAGGAGAGGAAGTATCAGTTTTTGTGGGAAAGGCTGACTGAATTCACAAGGAAACAAGTGAAGGAAAAAAGAGCTGCACAGGCTCAAGGAGTATCTGTGCAGCTCCAGGCGGCACAGGTCGCTGTAGCGCAGACGGATGATTCAGATCCTGTTGGTTTGTGTAACTTGCCTGGAATTGACCCACCTGGTACGAAGAGAAAGGAGGGAAAACGAATCAGGAATTTTGAAGAGTGGATAGAGAAAGAGCCTCCCGTGAAATGGTCTTTGTTGCACGGCGATCATGGAGCTAGGTACGGCACCATGACTACCAACCTTGCAGACGTGTATAATTTTGTACTCAGAGGGAATAGGAGTTTGCCACTAACAGCACTGGTGGAGGGAATTTTGGTAGGCACATTAACATATTTCAGAGATAGACGCCGCGAAGCTGTCGAGCATATTGAGTATTACCCCAACACACCTTACTGCCGAAAAATAAGACTGTACATGGACAAGAAGATAAAGAAGGCACGGTTGCACACAGTCGTTCGTATGGGTAATCAAGAACCGAGGTACGAGGTACGCTTACCCACTGAAAGATTTGGTGCGGGTAATGAGCTTAAGACCCATGAGGTGAGCATTGGACTTGATGCACCCCCAACGTGCGAGTGCACGTGCAATAAACCGAGATTGCTTCACCTCCCATGTTCTCATGAGCTAGCAGTTTGTGGGCAGATGGGGATGAACCCAATCATTTCGTGTCTCCGTATTACATGAAGGAGGCAGTGGTTCAAACTTGGACCGGGGAGATGACAGGATTTAGGGTAGTTGGTAACTTCAACAAGGTTAACCCATTGGAAAGACAATATGTTCCGGATCCCGCTCTAATGAGAACTAGCAGAGGAAGACGGAAGTCGCGTCGAATCCGGAATGATATGGATGAGTCCGAAGCCGGTGGACCCACTCGACAGTGCTTGTTATGCACTAATTTCGGACACAGAGAGAAGTACTGTCCCAAATACGGCCTTGGACCTGCTCCTGATCCTGCAAGCATTCCGGTTCCTGGGCGTGGTCGAGGAAACCGAGGCCGAGGAGGACGTGGGCAACGTGGCTAGCACTGTGGTTAAATTTGTATGCGTATGAACTATGTTTTAATTTTTACGTGTCCGAACTATGTTTTAATTTGTAAGTGTCAGAACTATGTTTTCATTTGTCAGTGTTTGAACTATGTTTTAATTTGTAAGTGTCCGAACTATGTTGGAATTTGTAAGTGTCGAACTATGTTGGTATTTGTAAGTGTCCGAACTATGTTTTAATTTGTAAGTGTCCGAACTATGTTGGTATTTCAAAGTGTCTGAACTATGTTTTTAATCTGTACCATACAGATGGCTTCATATGCTTTGCTTAATGGAGCGATCGATGGAAAACATCGCGCTAGGCTGTGGGAGAATGGTAAAACGCCTAATCTCGTGCGTACACGGGGTCCATCATACAACTGGATGATACACCCTGATTGGGTTGATCGGTACGTGCACCGGGTCCATAATTTTGTTACCATTTATGATGCGATGAACATTATTTGATAATTTTTTTGATACAGGTTGACTTGGTCTGGTCTGCTTCCTATAGCACGCCTAGTTGAGGCGACTCCTCGGGAGTGGTTACATCATCCACCAGATCAGGTCGGAGACGCAGATATTGATGTCCAGATGGATGCATCTCGACGCGTCAACATAGACAGGTCACTGCTTAGCTGTTTAGTTGACCGATGGAGGCCCGAGACCCACACTTTTCACTTCCCGTGCGGGGAGATGGCACCGACACTTCAGGATGTGTCATTTTTGTTGGGTCTCCCACTGGCGGGCGCGGTCGTAGGTCCTTTACAGGCTCCAGGTAATTGGCGTGACGAGATGCAGGCACGTTTCGCAGGTGTACATCCGGAAAACCCGTTCTTGCCGAACCAGAAACACGGTCCTCGGGTTTCTTTTTTGAGCAAGTTTCAGGTAAGATTGTTACAATTATGCCGTTTATTTTTAACTATCAACAAACCTGTACTTACCCAGTTTCTGTTGTATGATCAATGCAGATAGGTGCTCTTGGATACCCTGAGGTCGCCTTGACTGAACGCAGATTACTAGATGTTTGGAGGCATACCTGATGTGGCTGTTCGGCAAGGTGATGTTCACAGAGTCCCACGTCGACACTATTTCTGCGCGCTTCATCGATATAGCGCGAGAGATTGCGGAGGCACAACAACTTGAGGACATAGTGCCACGGAGTTTTGGGTCTGCTGTCTTAGCCGCCACGTATCGTTCTTTGTGCACTGTGTGCACCAAGAACGCAGACTCCTCTTCGATACTTGGCTGCCCACTACTGTTGCACTTGTGGTCCTGGGAGAGGTTCCCTATTGGTAGGCCTGACGTCGACGCTATTACTCCTTGGCAGTACAGGTTCATCGAGGAAAACCTAGTCAATCTGCCTACATTTGGTAGTATGTGGACACGTAGACAGGTAAACTTGCACATTATTTATTTCTTGTTGAACTAATTGTCAAGTTCTTTATTTATGTATACTAACTAGTTTATCTATTTGCAGAGACGGTACGCGGGAGAGCAAGTCAGAAATTGCTACGGGTCATTCACGATGCAGTTTGATCAGTTGCAGGACCATCAGGTTATTTGGGAGCCGTACCGTGCTGACAGGGTGGTGGCGAGATACCCCGGTGGGATTTGTACCTTGTGTCGGAGGGATGAAAACTATTGGTACACTCGAGCCTCTATTATTTTCGATGTCACGGTGGAGGAGGTGGCCCAACAGCGAGTCATGAGACAGTTCGGCAAGCGACAATTGCCCGAACCTCCCGCGAGACAGCCGCCCCTTCCTTCGCACATCCACAGGTATGTTTTTAACCAACTGTGGTTGCACTAACGAATCTCTAAAGTCGTATTCTAATTACGGTACGCATGCATGTTTTCAGATTGTCACGACAAGGCGAGAGAAGTTACACATCTTGGCTACGGGTACTACAACCGTACATTGCAGAATGGGCGAATGCGACGACTAATGTATGGCCCGCGGATGAGCCATTTCAGCTGGATGATTTTAACGCATATCTGCGGACGTATAGACAGTCCACTCGAGTTCGCTTAGTCCACACGTCCCAGCCTGATCAGCTGCCACCTCCTGCTGTTACAGACATGTACCCACTTCAGGCTATTGGGGGAAGCAGAAACTACGCGGTACGTATCTTACTTATATTGGTAAATGCATGTCTCAATAATGAACCATAACATTTTGTTTTTCTATTACAGGCAGAGTTGATAGAAGACATTCGGAGCGACGTTGCTGCCTTTGCCCCACAGCCGCAACACGTATCTTGGTTCAAGCGTCTGGAGGATAAACTACGTCGTGTCTACTCTGTTCTTACTTGTGCCGGCGGTGCTGACGTTGCTCCACGCGGTCCAGCCCCGCGCCCCACGCGCCACTCGTCAGCAACTCAGGATGCACAGGTATCACCCTCCCGTCACTCTGTTGGTCGACAGGACCCCCGGCCACGTCTTACACGAGCACAGACTCCTCGCCCACAACCTACGTACGAGTCTGGTAGTTCGTCGCAGCAGCCAGATCCGTCTCAGCCACTGATGTACCGGCCGCCAGATGCATCTCAGCCTGGTAGTTCGACATGGCAGGCGCCACCTACGTACCAGAGCCTATGTACCAGCAGCCACCCGTGTACCAGCAGCCACCTATGCACCATCTTGGGATGCCGACGTCTGGTTACGGGATACAGCCACCTCCACATATGATGTGGAACCCGTCTCCTGTGCCGGTGACTCAGTTTCAGAGCCACCTCGGTACGTAGTTTTTAATACTCATACAAATTTACCTTATTCACCCACACATGATACTGACGTAACTTTTACAGGTGGGGGTGGCTCCTCCTCACACATGGATCCGGAGGACGAGACATTGTACCATACTCCACCGCCGCCCGATACGCAGGAGACGCAGGAGGATGAGCCGTTGCGAGGCCGAGGGATGCGTGACCACCGCGCTCCAGCACGCTTGTCACCTACCGGGCCTCGACCACGGAGGCAGCCGCGCACTCGTGCTCACAGAGATGACTGATACTACTATCTATGTATGAGACATGTTTCCATTCAGGGACCTTATTTATATGTATGAGACATCTACGTATCGTTCGATGTAATACTATGTATGACACATATTTCTATCTACCTACATTTGGTTCAGACATTAATTTAGATTAATAATAGATAGATCTTGTCTGTTACAACGGGAAATTAAGATACATCGGCATTCTGAAATTAACTACTAATACTGAAATTAAATACTACACCTAACTACATGAAGTCATCTACCGTCGACGCAGCCTCCAACATCAGTCTTGCTCTTCGACGATGCAACACTCTTGCTCCTGGAGGATGAAGCAGTCTTGCTCCTTGAAGAAGGTGCAACACTCTTACCCTTCGCCGATGCATCACTCTTGCCTTTCGACGATAATGCGCCACTCGGCATGAAGATATCGTCTTCGTCCTCGCTCTCGTCTATCCACGTACGTGGATTTTTTGCAAACCACATACGGTCTGCTTCATTCCTAAATTTTCCACTAACAACTTTCTTGTCGTACCTATCAAGCAACCTGAGAAGTTCTTTCCGTATTTCCTGGGGGTACCTGTTTGGCCAGCTATGTCGTCGTAATGCCGCTCCAACCTCAGTGAGAAGACTGTCACTACTGATGAGTGATACGTCCAAAATGTATCTATAATTTTTGATTGTTTCATGCCATTTTTATGCTTTTAGCACTTGTTTTATATTAAGTTTATTATTTATTTGGACTAACCTACTAATAGTTGCAAAGTACACAATGTTCTTGTTTTACTCTTTGATGTGTAGAAATTATCAAGAATACAAGAGGAAACCTTGTTGGAGTCGAATTGGGACTTTCCTGAAAATCTGTCTGAGAACTTTTTACGAAGTTTGCCAGTTTGACCCTCGAAGATGAACGTCAATTGGAGACCTGGCTGTTACGAAAGTTGTCACAATTTTCTATACGAAGATTTTAAGCCCGAGATCAGCCCAATCGGAGTTCGGACGACGTGGCCTGTAGGCCCGTTTTGGTGGAACCCTAAAAGGGGGTGACGGAAATCCGAGAAGATATATAAAGGGAGAAAACCTAACTCGTGGAGGACTCCTCCACCCACGAATTTCAGCCACCAAAAGCCACGTTTTTGCCTCCCCATGGATCCCATCTCCATGGGGAGGGCTCCCAAGAAGCCATGAAGGAGGGAGGCTAAGGGGCGGCGCTCCCCAAGCTTGCCGGCGGCGGGGAAAGGAGTTCCCCGTACCGCCGGCGCCGCCGCGCTGCCCCTCTCCGCCGTTCACCGCCATCTCCATCACCATCTCCTCTCCTTGCATTCAGTGTTCATCCTCCCACAAACCTCTGTACCGTCCTATGTAAACATGGTGTTTGATGCTATATATTTATCCTATGATTTACATCATGTCTCCGCAGTTTATTTGTCTTTTGATTGCTTAATTGAATGCATGAGGTTCATTAGATTTGTATGTCTATATGGTGCTGTCCTTTGGGTCCATTATACTTGTGCGCATGGATCAAACACCCTAGGGTTGGTAGTAATTTGTAACGAAGCAGGGGAAGTTCTGCCGAAGTGACAGAAAACTGAGAACGCGAACCGATTAGTTGCACGTATGGGAGTAAGAGACCTTGAACTTAAGGCTATGGTTGGGGAATCTTAATGCATTGTTAGTATTTGCGGATGTTTTTCTAACAATCCAATCATATAGTACTTGTAATCCCAAGTAGAGGAGTGCATGTATATTTAGCCTCTCCCACATAGAAAACTGCATCAAAGACAATGAACCAAGTACCTTCACTAATTAATCTTGGACAAAGCCACCACAATTACCACCACTTTTCCACACTCATGATACTGTTAGTATATGGTTACTTAGTGTATTTATATGCTGCAGCACTAACATTTACTTTCTTGTATTTATTATCTTGCAAAACTACCTCTCATACCCGTATTGCTACCGTAGTTTTATTTTCTAGATAATGCAAACGTTTAGTGTGCGTAGAGTTGTATCAGTGGTTGATAGAACTTGAGAGAATACTTATCCTACCTTTAGCTCCTCGGTGGGTTCGACACTCGTTACTTATCGAAAAGGCTACACGCGATGCCCTATACTTGTGGTTATCAAGACTTTTCTGGCGCCGTTGCCGGGAGCCATAGCGTAGGGTGATGTTCTTGTGTGCACTTGTTTGCTTTATCTCTAAGTAGTTTTTATTTTCAGTATTAAGTTGTTCTTTATCTTACTATGGATAGGAATGCGAATTAAAAAAAATTAGTGTAGTTGTTATCTAAAAACGTTTTCAAAAGAAAAGTGATTGGAAAGATGAGTAATGGTTAAATGGGGGTCGACCTTGAACACTTGTGTTCATGCCTATGAAACCAAAACAAATCTTTCCATGGAAGATTTTCATTAAAGACATGTAAATATTGTGTATATACCTCTACATAAAAATAAATGCTAATTATAGTCTCAAGTTAATTGAAATTTGATAGTTTTGCTTGCTGTCCAGAAACAGATTTTCTGTGCTCCACCGTATTAAATGTTTAAAATCACCAGAACG